>JACCIC010000136.1:410000-897500 GCA_018907035.1 Sycobia sp. Sy_11 | reverse complement strand
TGTATTTATATATCTCACGAGTATTTTCGACGATATTTTGAAGCACTGAAAGTATTGCTTTCTTTTAATTTAATTGTAAAACCAGTTATTCATTTATATTAGTTGGAAAAAAAGTTCATAAAATGGATAAAAAAAGTACAAAATTCGGCAATTCGAGAGCTGATCGACAAAAAAAAAGAAATTTTCGTGGCAATCGATTTACGAGTGAGCGTGATGAAAGTGCGGTTAGTGCATCTGCTAAAAAAATTAAGAAAAATAATCCTGCATTCGAAGTGAACGTTGATCCATCGTTGCATTACGTCATAGTAAATTTCTTACTCTTTCTAAGACTACAAGACATTTTAATTTGTAAAACTTATAAATGCTATATAACATTTTCCAAACGTAGCGAAAAAGGATTAGGTTCAATTAGTAGTTTCGTGTAAATGTGAAACAGAAACTCATATTCCAAGCAGTCCAACAATTCATACTTCCTACGAAATAAATCGCCGCTTTCTATTTGCGATGCGTTTACTCGGTGTTGGCTTGCTAGGTATAAATAATTTTTGTGCAATGATGGATATCAGCAAAGGATATGCTTCAGCTACTTATTATGCAATAGTAAACCACAAAGTTTGGATAGAAGAAGTAGCTACATTAGTTTTTAGACAATGAGTTAGTGAAGAGCAAAGAGAAAATGAGGCTGCCGGTAATGTAAAAAATCGGCTCACAGTTTCTGGTGACGGCTCTTGGGCTCGAAGGGGTTTTTCTTCTCTTGTCGCGATTGTTCCATTGATTGGAAAATTTTCTGGGAAAGTTCTTGATGTCATTGTGAAAAGTAGAATATGCAAAGATTGTGAACAATGGGCCGGAAAGGAAAATTCTATGGATTATCAAGACTGGTATGAAACTCACAAGCCAGATTGCAGTGCAAAACATGAAGGCAGTGCGGGATCGATGGAAGTTAATGGTATAAAAGAAATGTTCCAAAGATCTGTAGATTTGCATGATAGTTATTATGAATATTATATTGTTGATGGCGATTCGAAGACTTTCTCATCGTTACAAAATATACAGCCCTATGGTGATATTTTAAGCGTTAAAAAGAAGGAGTGTGTTTTACATGTTAAAAAGCGAATTTATAAAAGAGCAAAAGAAGCTAAAAAATAACTGACACAGATAAAAAGGCTTAAAAAGCGTTAGAAGCTTTACAAAAAGGTGCTGATGGAAAAAAACGACAAAAAAAACAAAAAAAAAACTGAAAAGCCTAAAACAATGGCTACATTGACTAATAAAGTCATGCTGGAGATGTCAAAATATTATGAATTAGCTGTTCGCCGAAATCCAGATTCTTTTGAAGATATGAGAAATGCTATTTGGTCAACTTTTTACCACAAGATTTCTACGGATGATAATCGTCAACAGATGAATTGTCCCGCTGGGTCAGACTCATGGTGCAAATACCGAGTTGCTGAAGCCAGTAGAAGAATTTTGTGCACCCTCCAGCACTAGACGAAGAAATTCAACCTTTATTAAAAAAGATTTATGAAGATCTTACCACAGATGATCTGCTAGAAAGGTGCATCGAAGCACACACACAAAACACCAACGAAATCTTCAACGCTTGTGTTTGGAATATAGCTCTAAAACACATGTTTTCTGGGAAGAAAATTGTTGAAATTGCTACCTATTGTGCTGTGTGCGTCTTCAATGAAGGATTTTTACCTTTACTAAAAATCATGGAATCCATGGGCATTTCGATTGGCAGCGTAGCAGTGGATTTTGCGCAGAGACAGGACGAAAATAGAATTAAGCAAGGAAATCGGCGCAGCATTGAAGCTTCAAAAGAACGGCGATTCGAGCTTGGAAAGGCTAAGGCGCACGAAAATGAGTTTTCTGAGGACCAGGAAGGAATTATGTATGGAGCTGCATCGCGGATTGAGTGTAAGAGGTTTATTTCTTCATTTTTTACACAGGTTTTCAAAAAATTATTTTAAACCCGTTTTTCTCGAAATAACAGTTTTTGACCTGGCTGACATGATTTAACAAAACTATTCAACCGATTGGGCTGAAATTTTGAGAAGTTATTCTTGATTTCAGCACGGGCTATAGCCACTTTCTTATACTTTAATATGCTTTTTGAATTTTTCATTTCAGAGCTTCCTGTGTCAGGATATGATGTCAACCAAAAAAAAGCAAGCTTCGTTGTGGCAGCCATATCTGGGCCATATTGGATGAAAAATGAAAAAAAAAAATTTTTTTTGCAGACTTCCATATGTTTTTTTTAATATAAAAAAAATTGTAGTGTGATAATAAAGTTTACTGCTAGAAAAAAATCTTGAAAATTTATGCAAAAAGACTAGAGATGCCCCCTTAATATAAGACCTCTAAAAAGCGGCATGTCAGTGCCCGACTCCAGATCGAGGAGTCATAGCCCCGGTGTCTAAACTAAGGCTAGTGGTTCTACATTGACTCAACTTCGACCTTTAGGAGATCAGGCTACGCTTAAACTATAGCAGATGTGACCTTTGCAACGGAACGTTTGGCCTCACGAATCCCGATTGGTAGGTGATCGAAGACTATACAACTATCGATCACTAGTTCATCACATTCCGTGTATGTGATGGAAAAACAGGTTCTACTGGAGGTAATTCGTAAGGGCCCTCTAGATGGAATGTTGTAAGAAAGAGAAAGAAACTAAAGAAAGAGAATTTTCCAAAAGTGATCGAACGTGGACAGCGAAACTCTTTTGGAATATCAAGTGGTTTACCGAAAACTGAATAAGTCAAGGAGATGATTAGTGTTACAATGCGCATCCTTCGTTGGGCTTGCGAGAGTTGATATCGTGTAAAACAGTAAGAGGGGAATAGACGTCCTGTACACTTGTGGGCGGAGGAGATAGCTGATCTCAGGCGTTGGTGTACGTGCTATCGAGACCAGCAAACGCCGACGCTGGAAGGTGCTGTGGGCGGACCTGAACAGGGAACCATGGGTTCTGGTATACATGATATTTGCTATAAATTCCCTTAGCGCCATTTTTTAAGTCAGTTAAGTCGATGTCATAATTAATAGATTTCTCTGCTTAATCCACTGACTTACTTATCGGTTCATTTTCCTATCAATATAATAATATATTCTGTTCAAATAAAATTGTGTGCACTTCCCATACTTCACATTAGGGCGGTATTTGGCTGAAATATATTCGACTGGCAAATAATAAAAACACAATTTCTTCCTTGTTGCGTCATCGGTCCTAAGAATCATTTTTTTCACTGTGTGAAGCACATAGAAATCTAAAGCTTAGCTTCCCAAAATAGGTATGTGCTGTCTTCAACTTTAAGAACGAAATCGATGTCACGTTCGATGGAACTTTTATAGACATCTTTGCCGTTCTTAGCCTTTCATGTTTTGCCTTTCTCTTCGGGGAAAATATTATGTGATATATTTTTATCACTCAAAGAGAAACCATTTACGGCCATTGTGCTTTGGAGCTCATTGTGTATGTCTGATCGAAGAAATTTGATTCTCTATTCTAAATAAGATTCTAATCTATCGTATAAGCTTGAGATGCATAAATATAAATCCTTAGATTTTTGTATAGAATTTTGAAGTGCTAACTGTAGCAACTGTCACACATTCACTTGTACACAGAATTTTTAGATCCTCACGATCATATCTGTCTTTTAAACATTCGATCAATAAACCCTATTATAGTTCATCGAAATCAAAGTATAATTCTTTACAAGTATGACTGTACATTATCCGACACTATAAATTACAATAAAGAATGGAATTTCTCTTCTTTATCTAAATGTTCATCTTAATGAATTTTTCTGAATATACTTCAGAACGACAACTAATCTAGCAGTTTCTCAGTGAAACAATTGTAATTTTGGTAGCTTAGAAGACCTATTGAATTAACGGTGAGTAGACTGTGAGATAACCGACAATTTTCTTCGTTCGAGATTACGATCATGTTGCAAAACTAATTACTTCGAACTTCAGGGTCTTAGTAACTGCCTACGCAATGTTGCCCTTGTACATCTTAGCACTTCAAGTTCATGTTAGAATCTCATACCTAGATCTTCACAGCCATATCACGTTCAGCAAATTATAAACCACATAGATAAAACTTAAATATGAGCATTCTTAAATTGTGAACATTCAAACACAAAACATAAAAATAACATATGTTACTTAATAAAAATACATTTATTCGTATATGAATATAAATATTATAATACAGTGAAAATAGCATGTATGGGTAGCATAGCATGATAGTAGTAACTGACCTCGCTTACCCTTGATTTTCTTACTTATGTATAATCGATACAGTGTCCACTCGGGCATTTGCTGCTCACGTTAATATCCTATGTTAAAAATATTCAATACTCCTTCCATTAGATACAATGCTATAGAAATAACTGAATATAAACTAGAATGCATCGTTCAAATGAGGTATATAAGTAAACTGATTGTGATTATTTGTTATGAAAATGTTTACCTACGATATTGAACACCATTTATTTTTGTAAAAAGTTGAGCTATATTCCAGCATCTTCGATTTACATGACTTATACAACTCGTTTAGTTTTAACAATTGGAATGACATAAGGATTTTTGATATATTAAATTCCTGATGGTAGCAAAGATTTATCAATATACTTCTGATTGTCCAATGTGCTCCGATGTCGTTTACGCAAGCTCTCTCGCTCAACGCTTACTACTCAGACTTGCTAAGGTGACGTTTGTAAAGTTTTATCACTAGCTTCGTCTTCCATGCAGTTTATAATTTGTTCAGTTGAGTAATGTACTAAGCTGCTACTACCCACGCTTTCTTCAAGTATTCCGGTTGCAATTTGTTCAGTTGATAGTTAAAGTATTTGTGTACTTCCAGTGTCATCTATGATCCTTCTAGCGACTTGTCCATTTAATACACGTTCATATTCACGAATGCTATAATGTCCCCTAAGAAGACTGTCTGTTGAGTTTGTTTCTATAAAACGCTTATCATCAAAAGAATTCAAACCTATCTGATTTTGTTTTTCCGTTTGTAGAATATGAAATATCGAGCGAATATTAAACTGATCTCTATGTATGATAGTTTTTTCTTCCAAGTATTGTATGTGGTCTTTAAAACTTATTGTATTTTTCACTACTACATTTTTAACATCCTTGGCTTTCTTGATTTGACTATTTCCTTGAATTTTCATACAATAAATTTTAATTCGCAATCATACAAATTCAGTTAAAATTCTACCACTACACTCATCCTTCATTAACCCGACAATTTTCTTATTTTTCTGAGATATTTGATAAGGATTATTCTCAGGATAATATGACGTATCAAATTCAGGACTATCCTTCCGCATCAAGTCATACATATCAATCATTGTTACTTCGTATACAAGACTATCAGTATCTGTATATAATAATTTACAGCTTTTCCCTACTTTATATCGCATATATTCATAATGACATCTGTAAACAAGAGTTTTAGATAAATCCAATACAGACAACCCAAGATATATAGGTTTTCTAATATGAATTTCACTTCTCAATAACTGCACGGCAACGAAATTTTCATCAAAGATGGAGCAATTGTAGAAATTTGGACTAAAGATTGGTGCTTCTGTACCATAAAGTCCACCCCATCTATTTATTAACTTTACATCTACTCTTTTTCTTTTATTTTTTATTTATTTCGTTTTGCCGTAAATACCATTATTCAAAAATTTAAAAAATAACTTCTCAAATTCATTTTTCTCATGCTTTCTCTTGTCACTGTTTAAATCAATATAATCTTTAACCCATGGCTTCTGGTTGAATCTTAATACGCTTTGTATTTTTTTAAGCGTAAGCCATATGAAAGTACTCGTTGCAATGCTCGATAATGTATGA
The DNA here is from genome assembly GCA_018907035.1 of Sycobia sp. Sy_11. Lineage (NCBI taxonomy): Eukaryota > Metazoa > Arthropoda > Insecta > Hymenoptera > Epichrysomallidae > Sycobia > Sycobia sp. Sy_11. Next base: position 891,620 of record JACCIC010000136.1, on the reverse strand, counting down.
TATAGCGATGCTTATCATATAAGGTCGTTAATAATTTCTTCATTTTACTTCCTGGAGGTGCAATATCAGTGTAGAGTTCGGAGCATAGGGGTAGATCTTTATGTAAATCATATATACTTTCAGCATATTCTAAATAAACCTCGAGTATGTATCTAGTAGAAGAGTCTTTTGCTATATTAAGAAATTTAGTTTAATCATCCATATTTTGAAACTGCTCAAAGCCTCTGTAAGTAAGATATTTTGTCATAGCCTAGCCTTAAAGATTATTTACATCATAATTCAGCAAATATATATTTTCATTTGTCTCATCAAAGTCACTGCTCAGATATTTATTATTTGCTTTTGCATATCGATTATAGCACTGCCTAATACCGTCTCTAATATCTCTTTCTATAAACCTAAGCATATCAATATCGGTAAGCAATTCTAATTTTATTTTCGTATATTTTCGCATGGCATCCCGTGATAGATCGTGTGTGGCGTAATAGTGTGCTGGATCGAGACCGTAAGCTTCGAGATAATTGTTTCGAAAGTTTTAAAATATATCAACAAGAAGTAATATATCTGTTTTCAAATACAAATTCGAATAGTCACCTAAAGATTTAATATCAGATTTTTGCCAAACTATTTGAGCATACTTATAATCTTAAATTATTATAAAATGTATCTTTTACTGGTAGTTATGCCTCTCGTAGTCTATGAAAAGATGAAACATATTCATATGGGAAAGTTCCCTTTCTTTTAACTAAATTAATTTGATCGTCAGTTAAAAATAAACTCTTAATCTTCCAGATATGAGGCTAATTTATCGAGAGCACAAGACATAAAGCGAAATGAATCAATAAATCTGAAACTAATGTCTATGTTTTTTACATATTTTGTAAATGAAATATGTTTTTCCTTATTTTTTAGTAGAAGCTATATTCGAGCTCCAACTTTAATTGCTAGCTCTTTAATGAATAAATGTGAATGATACCCTGATAAATTGTGGAATACAATTGGTATAACTTTTGAATCATATATGCTTTCGATATCTTCATCATGGTACTTATCTTGTAAATTCACGTGCTTTTCCTTTTTTATAGCTGTTATATAGCATGGAGATACATGAAAGACAAAACATATATAAATATAACATATATAACATATATTTATATATAACATATATTTTCAACATATATAAATTAATTGAAACGTATGATTATATTTTTAAAATTTAATTATATCTTTTGTCTTGACTGGAAATTCAATAACTTAAAAATTGAAAACATTTTCATATGTTTATATGTGGACAGTCGATAAGCATTTACTTTAGCCTGTTGTAATACTGATAAAGCTGCCCATTTAAAGCATTGATTATCATTATTTTTTATGTTAACACGTGCATGTCTTTTTTCTATTTCTGTAGGTAGTGCAATGTATAAGCTACCTTTTATACGATAGAATTTATACATATTGGTAGCTAAATATAGGATTGAACGCCAGTCAGAATCTCTCTATTGAACTTCATCCATATCACAATCAAGGGATTCTTTAACATGCGTTACAAATCATTATTTTAAATATTTAGTTTTTTGTTTAAAAATATTTAATACTTTATTTCTACTGTTTGTTCTTAATTTTTAGATAGAATATACTCAGCAGAGAGCACTGTAAGCACTGTTAATTTTATTAGTTGTATGATTTTGCAAAGGTAGTTTAATTTTCTTTTCAACCAATTTAAATGCATCATCTAAATGTATGAATGTATTGATCTTTGATATTCGTTCCAAGTCCAGATTTTATACAATTCTGAAAAGCAGATTCAACATTACTACTTGTCGTCCTCTTTTTGCCTGAAGTTACCACCTTTTTTAGCATAACTATTTAATTTGCAAAAAATGCTTTGAAATGATTGACAAGTGTAGGATAACAGCATTTCTCAGACTTGATTCTAGTATTTGTCATGAGATCTTTATCGATACGATTGCTGCAGAGGCATGATCCATCCATCGAACGATATCATCACTATCAGCCATATTTCGAGATGCAAACAAACAGAATTCTTGGAGCCGCTGAATGGCATTCTAAACTTGCTGCTTCGTCTTACGTCTATAACTAGAGAGATCTCAAAATTTTGTTTGTTACAGTGACCTTTCTATAGAAGTAAACCTTGATATAGCATCATACCAAATATGTACTGAAAAATTACCTTTCACTTTTCAACTAAAACGTATATCTTTTGCATTAAATGAAAAACTTAACTGAATTATAAATTATTTAAAATCAATATGTAAGCGAATAACGAGCAACATGTAGTATATCAATTGCATATACAATGAAAAGAGAATAGTGGAGATGTTTATTTATCTATAAAAGCAATTGGAAAAGTAAAAAAAAATCATTCCTACTCATTATAGAGTACATTGTAAACATGCAAGGCTTCAAAACCTCTTTAAATGAATTTATTTTGAATGAAGTTTAATTACTCTTGAAGACGATGCACAAATAGTTTATTTGTTTCTAGCACAGAAAAAATGGCGTAGACTGTCTGAGAAAGAAAAGAGTGAGAATCAATGGTTAGAACGTAATTATCTCGGGATACCGTGGAGTTCTGACAACATACCATATGAAGAAATTAAAAAAATAATGGTAATTTTTGAAAAAGTGCTCGACCGATCTAGGTGAAAAGTCTTCAAAAGAAAATATACGTGCAAAAATTTTCAGACAATATTAAAAATCTTAAAGTGTCCGCAAGTTAAACGACTTAAAGTGTTCGCGATTACGGAAATTACAAGCTTTAGGCAATACGTACTGCTGCCGCCGTACATTATGCTTTAGGCCTGTATGCGCAATGTAGAATGCATATTTACTAAAATCTTGGCTACTCGAAAATCACTGCAAGAAATTGACGGTACAGGTTTATTTTTAATGTATACGTAATACAAGTAACATTCATCTATAGAGAAAAAACTGTTCATTGATGTTGTAATGTTTCAGAAATAGATTTTCGACTGAGCTGTCTGCCTTGTGTAGCAAAATTTTCTTTCTCTCTCTACCTGCCTATCAAATACAGCAAGCGGCAATGAAAACATCCTCCTCTACTGCTCGAACTCTCTCTAATGTAGAAAGCAAGGGAGCTTGGGCTGAGTCTGGTGTAAGCAGCAGGCCGCAATGTATATGGATACCTACACGACCTGGGCAAGTGCGTAGGAAACGGAGAAAGGCTATGAATTAGGAAAACAGATTTCTGAGATCATATGCCACTTATAGTTATTAATTGTTCAAAGCAAAACGAGTCTCTCAAAAGAGCACCCGTTGATGTACGCCTAGAATGTGAATCGAACAATAATGTTCAAAAGGTGAACTTCCGGAGTGTTTTTAAAAATAAAATTGTGTGAAGGCCTAGTATAGCAGATATCTAATAAACTCTCCGTCGCTGTGCATGAAGCCGCATGCGTCCATCGACAGCTATCGTCGTCGAACCGGACTGCGTGCAAACGAACAGAGATTTCAATATTTCCCTCGTCAAGCAGCGAATAGAGCGAGCAGCTCTCCGACTCGATGCATCGTGTCTCTTGCACTTCATAGACCATCATCGGTGCTAAACTGGGCTACGATCGGGCGGAACCTCGTCACTCCTTCCTCAACCGCAGTCGACGGAGTCGAACAGACGCCATCTTAAGAGCTTAGTCGAGGAGCTACACAAATACTCCGTAGCTAGAATTTCAAGATGGTATCATTCTCAAATTAATCCCGCGGAAACAGTAATTTAATTTGAAGCATTTTCTGCGTTAACTCTGTATATTTATAAGTCGAATTTGTGTAAAATATTCGTGAGAGTTTTGTTTTGTTAATTTTTATCGAACTGTATAGCGATACTATATTTAAATCTTGCGGTATGAACTGATGAATGAATTTTTCAAATGCAAGCCGGCATATAATTGCGTATTTTTTGTAGCACTATTTTATTCATTTGGCGACGTGATTTATTTAAGAAACATTAGTATCATCTTTTCTGCGAATTTTGTGTGTTCAACATGGCTGAAGCGCTTATGCAAGCACAAATCCGTCTGTAACGTTCATATCTAATTTTTTAAAAAATACAAAAGACAAGAAATCTTCTAGTACTCATACGATTACCTACTATGAAGGACGCCTCAAAGTATTAGAATGTTACTACAACGAATTCTTCACGCGCCATGATGAACTACTTTCTCATTCGATTGAGCTAAGAAAGCATGAATATTTTTCAAAAAATTATTTCACATGCGCGGAAAATTCGTACGTCTCTGCGCTCGCCGATATCAATGCGGAAATAGATCGCCTGTGTACAGATTCTACTACGCAGCCTCGCCAGTTCCAAGGTGTTAAGTCGAACGATTCATCAACCGCGACGCATCACGTAAAGGTTCCTCGCGTCTCGTTACTGAAATTCTGGAAATCAAAACGACTGGGAGTCATTTAAAGAGCGTTTCGTATCACTTATTATAAGCAAGCGCGAATACTCGGATGTCGATAAGCTACAGTATCTGCTTAGTACAGTTGAAGGGAATTCCTTAGTCACCTCGCGAATATTTCCAATTTAAACTTCGAATCTTTTTCGAAAAATTATACATTGAAATATTCAAAATCTTTACAATTATTCTTACAATATTGATTAAATTATAGGGCCCATCATAAGTAGTTACTCAGAATCCATTCCGTATTAGCCTCATCTGACGCGTCCAGAACTACCCGTAGCTTTCTCGTCGCGCTATACAGCCTGATTACAGTTAATAGATGTTCTTATCAGCTTACAGTAATTATACTGTAATATATAATACTATAATTATGAACAAATAAAAAGAATATGAACCGTAATGGTTAGAAACATCGGTTATTGAAGAAAAATTTAAATTTAAGGTGGTGGAAGTAGTCAGATTGTCCTTTACTAACATAGAATAGAAATTATTTTTATGTCTTTTATGATTTTTAATGTTTAATCTAATTTTATTTTTAGTAATAAGTTCTATTTCAGATTCATCAAGAGTGCTTATAAATAAAGACAGTTTGAATGTCATTATTTTAGTAAAATATATCATAGTATAAATACTGCAAGACTTATAAAAATATCTATTAACTTAATTTATAACATTCGATATAAGTACAATGGTTAATTTTAATTTTAGCTTGCTTACAGCTTGATATTCAAATTTATGAGATTAAACGATTAATTTTGGGCTTCGTATTATAAAGTTGTGATTCTTGTTGGTATAAGCATTTTCCTTCCTCTGGTTAATCTCATACTTTCATTACCTTGAATATCTTTTGAACATTTTATTTTTTCTTATATGGAAAATCACTCTTTCTTTCTCTCTCTCTTTCTCTCTCTCGAATACGAAAATATATACAATATTATATATATATATATATATATATATATATATATATATATATTGTAACCGTTGTTTCGACGTTTACGAGTCGCAAGCCGTTCGATATTGATATATCCAGCACGATCGAGAACGAAGGCAGCGCCAACATTCGAAGCAAACAACGAGGAGCAAAGTGTCGCGATCGAGTCGCCGAGCTGAAGACACGGCAAATAAATCACTTGTGCTACGTAATGATAATTAGAAGAATCTTGGAGAGAAAGATGAATCAGCTAGCTTACATCCCATACGCCTATATCGATCACCGCCTATATATGGTGAACTAATAGAGAACGCGAGGATGGTGAGCCCGGCCAATACAGAGCGGGACTCAAAGAGGCCAACCGCTAGTCGTGGTATCACCGACGCAAGGCTGCAGCCAAGGACGGCACTCTGCCGTTCCATCGTCGGCGACGAACTGCAGTAGAGGCCACCGCCAACTACATCTCTGCACGGAAAGTGCCATTTGCGTATGTGTAACGTGCGTTCTCATACCTGGTACCGTTGTAAAATGCCCACCTTCTTATCGCTTACCGCGACATCGCACTCTATGTGTATAATTGATATTCCCCCGCAGTAGCACCCGCTCGGGATCAAGTCTTATGCCTAGTAGTAAAGATAGAGGCACAGATTACATATAATATTAATAAAGTTATTATAAAGTCTAAACATATATCGCGGAGTCTAAATAAATATATATATATATATATATATATATATATATATATATATATATATATCTTACACACAACTTCGATGGTAAAATATTGTTGTCTTGTGGTCATTATAATACGATGTACAAGTTTCTTTTAGCTGTTTCCATAGAAAAATTCGTGTTCGTACAGTAGAATACAATGTGTAGCTGTTTTAATACCCATTCTAGGGGGAGGGGGTTCGTGTTTGGACAATAGAAAAATGTCCATATATGATAGAACGACTTCTACAGGGAGTTTCATATTTCTAAGGCAGAATACGATATTCAGGTATTTAGAGATGTCTTCTACAGAAATCTCTAAATTCTATCATCTGGACACCAAACTCCCCGTAGAAGCCGTCTCAAGAAACCTGATCATCTTTTCCAACAGAAGTTGGTAATCCCAGATCAGTAACCCCAAACTCGAGGTTATTACTTACGATATGTCGGTGTGTGCGTGGGCACTTTCACGCCGCTGCTCGTGAGCTCAGCTAGAAAGGTGACAGGGAAATGGGAATGAAACATGCGGCAATCATCCCTTAACACGATTCGCATTTACTCCATTTTTATTTTCCATGGGGTAACATGGGTATCGTTTCGCACGGGACGTGATGGGGGAATCATGGGGATGGCCGTAGGGGGAAAAACTTTAGGGGTACTAATTCTTCTTTAATTGCTCCCTTGATACACCTCACGAGACGCCATTTGTATATAGTATTCTATATATACGTTGAGCGCCATTTTGATACCAGAAGCTGTATCGTGTCTTCTGCGGCAGCGTGAGCACTAAGCAACGAGTGGTCTATTTATTTAAGTAAACCGTTGCTCCTGGCATTATTATCAGCAGTGGTTGCTGAGCTCCCGTAGCGGTTGCTGCTTGCTTGATGGTTCGCTTCATCATTAGCTGCGTGACCATCACCTCCTCGTTTGCTTGCGCCATACATTCTGGTACGCCAACCTCTTCCGACACCTGACATATTGTCTTCGTTTCGCATCTATCGTCCTCCCACTCCCAAGACGAAACGGTAGAGGTCGACCGCCGCAAGTGCGGACGTGCAAGTGCGGACGTTATTGTTCACTCTGCCACACCTCTAGCAGAATCGCTTGGTTCTGGGGTGTGGACAGGTGGAATAGCGGTGATCATTATCGCCGCAGTTCCAGCAGTACGCTGCTCATCACCGTGCTCAGGAGTGCACACGTACACAACTTGCTGCACACTCCTCGATGTGTGTCGATTTTTGGGAGGTGGTCGCCTGGTTGAACCTTGGCCCCGGCCTATAGGGTCGTTATTATCTTGATCTACCTTATCTACGAATTCTTCCGGTGTTGTGGTAGATTTACGTCGTTCCAGACGGTCGCAGAAGGTGTTGTCATCCTTTGCGTTTATCGTAGATTTACGTCTTTGCGGACGGTCGCACTCTTGTTGTTGTGCGCTTTCCGTAGTTTTACGTCTTTGCGGACGCGCACTGAAGGTCTTGCAGAGGATGCGTTTACCGTAGTTTTATATTTTTGCGGACGCGCGCAATGCTCTTCAAGTGCCTTCTCCCTAGTTTTACTTCGTGGCGATCGGGCGTGCTCATCTTGAGCTTCCGTAGTTTTATCCGTTCCGGACTTTCTGATGTTGTGTGTGGCATACCCAGGAGTGGCGTCGCGGCATAATGCTGGAACAGCGCCGGGAGAGCATATGGCTATCCTCCAGGCTGGTGTTGCCAGCTGTTAGCAGCAGCGGGGAGTGGTTATCTCCAGTGGCGTTCGTGCTGTGCGTTGGTGGCGATGGCCATGGCCCGTACGGATATCCCACGTATGGAGCAGTATTCGGTCAGATCGGTGCCGTAGCGGCGACGTGGTGTTCAGTTGTGTTCTTATTTTTCGAAGTATTGTTGTTATCTGCGTCGCATTGTATATGTTCGAGTGCGGTGGAGCTTAAAACTTTTGAGAATTCCGCGATGTCTTGTTAGTTTTTTGTTGCGCCTTCGTCTTCTTCGGCGTGCCATTCGGCTGTATTTGGTCCGAAAAGTCGCCGTATTTCGAAGCACAAACTATCACTCAGGATAGTTAGGTCCTCGTCTATTTGGATACGTAGCCTTTCGGTTCCAGTGTGCAGTGCGTTTTTCTATAATTTCTCGTAGACACCGCTGAGTCTTACTCTCTCCTTATCTATATTGCTTCTAATCTCTTGAGGAAGCTCCATTTTTCCTGGGTGGGATTCTCAAAATGGGATGATACAATAACGAAAATATAAAAACGATAGCGGTATATATACAATAAAAAAACGTAAGAACAGTTACTCGATGTGTTCTTGGTTATGTCTGCTAAGGGTAAAAAACGTATTTCTCTCGAGAGAGATAAAATGGTGTTCCTTTCTCTTTCAGGTGATTTCAATATCCAACACCAATTGTAGGAATTTTCACTCATCCAGTAGATTTGATGCTGGTCTATATATATATAAAGAATTCGTTCATATGCGTGCTAAGTGACGAAAGCTTAAATACTCTTGATTATGAAATATGTTGGATGTAAAAACTGAGTTAAATTTTGACGAAGAGAGATAATAAAAGGAAATATTATTATAATAATAATGTACTTTATTATAAGTATAATTATTTATAAGATTAGTTATGATTAATTAATTGAATTATATAAAAAAATTATTATTTGGAGTACAGTAGATGCTGATTTATTTTAAAATTGAATTTGAAACTGATTTATTCTAAATCATTATCAGTCACAAATTTGTTGATCGTTGATAAATAATAAGTGCCAAAAAAGGATTTTGGTTGTTTATATTGTACCAGTTTTTGTTATTGTCTATATTTTTATTATTTATTGCTATTATTATTATATTAATGTTTTATTTTAGGTTAAATTATTATTATTATCCAGATTATCTTCACTATGATTGTTATTTATTCATCACTACAATAGTTCTTTACTATCACTTATTATAGAGCACAGTATTTCTAGCTGGCAGTAATTACTAAAATAAGAATTATTGAGAAGAAAGAGGAAAGATAAGATTTTTTTGTAACGCTGAATTAGATAGTAAAAAAAAACACATCTATAATTTCTTCATGCTGTTTTTCCTTCCTATATAGTTTCTCCTGTTGATTTATTTATTAATAATTAAAATGTAATAACATACTAAAAATGTAATAATGTAGGCAGTATATTTTCTCTCTTTTTTTTGTTTATTTAGTTATTATCATATTAATGTTACTTGGTTCCATTTACACGTCTAATTGATGTTTAAATATTGTTTCAATTATAAGCAATCACTTGTTTGTTCTGGTCCTTTAAATATGTGGTTAATTGTTCGGTGTTATGTTACTATTAATTTTTCATATATATAGTGGTCCTATCGCTATATGGTTCCTTGTTCTGCCATTAATAGTTTCAACTATTATATTTACTAAGTTATTTTATGTTTAGGTTACGTTATTGTTAAATTCTTATTTATACTAATTTGTTGTAATAATCACAGGTTGGATTATTGTATACGGGTTGTATTATTATGTAGTTTATTATAATATTTATTATAACACAATAGTTTCAATATCACTTCTATAAGAGTTTCATATAATTATTTACTATTAATTAATATGATTTATTTGGTTATTTGATATTTAATAGTTTGGTATGTTATTTAATATGATTATGCGTTAGTTTAGTATATAATAGCTAAATAAAAAAAAGAACACCTACAATATTAGAATGTTATTGTACTTAAGCGTGTTATTTAAGTCAGGTTCGTTATGATACTCCCAGCAGCTATTTGTTGAAATTAATATCTCAATTATGTGTATTATTCAATATATTAATTAGCTGAGTAAGTTGAATACTTTTAAGAAATAAAAATTGCGGCATTTGCTTCTTTTTAGTTTAGCAAGTTTTGACTGTACTTGACTACAGGTAAACTGCCAATAACTTTTGTTTACAAAACTCTTTAATTTTCAACAAAATTATCTGAAATTAATTTTCACCATTGTAGTGATTATTTCCAACTACCTCCACTTTAGAAAGTTGAAAAATTCCAACTCCTTCCTGAAAATTGTTCTCTGTAAATTTCTTGTCCTATGTACCTATACGTCAAACGTATAGATTATGTCTACCAGGAGAAAGTGAGAAGTTCTTCAGCTACTTGAGTGACTTTCTTTTTTTTTTTGTTTTTATAAAGTGGTATTGTTCTTATACACTGATTCCATGTAATGGTGAAGAGGGTAGAAGCCATACCGATAACAGGGGCGGGGAGGTGTATTACCTACACTGGGTATAATATAGTTATTATTTTATACGTTTTTCAATGATGAGACTCTCATTTATCTCTTCTAATGTTCAAATTCAGCGATAGAACGAAATTCGATTGTACACTTAAATTTGTTTAATATTTTTTTTTACTTACATTACAAATTTTTTATAGTTACATGAATTTATTGATTTTAGCAACATGCTGCTACATCAGGAAATGATATTAATAATGGAAATAATTCTGGAAAGTATCATAATAGTAATAATCCCATTATCACTCAAAGAGAATATAGTTGTAGTAAAGATAACAGACCAACGAATACTGCTTCACAAATTATGTCACACAATAAAGTGTCTGAAAAAAGGGAAAATCATGCTAAATTTAGACATGGTTTACTACAATTAATGATTCACACAATCGATCCTCTTCGTGATAATCAGTCAGCTGATGGTAAATATTTTAATATATTTTTCCCGTTTTATAATCTTTAAATAATTTTGATATAGTAGTTTAATTAATAATATATATTTTATAATAAATGTTAACGAAATGGATCACTTTCTTAATATACATAATACTTTTTTTGGTTAAGAAATTCAAGCCAATAAATGTTTTTGTTCCCGGATACTGCTTTGCACTAATAGAGATAAATAAATTTTATATGAACATATTAGATTTCTTATTACAAAAATAATATTTTTTTTACAAAATACTACTTTTAAATTAAATGAAAAAATCCTTCCTTGAAATCCAACAGCGACTAGTATTTTTCACAACTAAAGACGCAAATAATAGGTCTCTATATCGAGACTTCTTCAAAACTTCAATAATTATTATCGGTATTGAAAAAAAAATTTCATTTTTATAGGTTTAGAGTTTTCACTATAATGTTCTTATGACTCAGTTTTACGAAAGTACACATGATTAACGGCTTGTAATTTATTAACAAATTATGTTTTGTTAACTTTAAATAGTTACACATGGTATTTCATTTTATTATATGAAACAATGTTTCTACTAGAATTTTGATATACTTGAACTGAAGATAATTAATCAAAGGAAACGGATTTAAAAACCAGACTTCAAGAGCTACAATTCAAGCCATTAAACTTCGTTTCAACTTTATATCAAAACGAAGTTTTGATTTTTTGTCGGTTAGTCCCACTGTAGGATGCCTTGCCTATTATAAATAAGAGGAAATTACCTGTGTTAAAGTTCCCAGAAGACACTGCGTATCATTTCTGCACTAAATTCACTCTAATATAATTTATACGTTCAGTAAGATAGAAGCATAGTAGAAAATTTATAATAAAAACGACCAAGTTTTTGGTTTGTGAAATTGAAACAAACTAGAAGAACTTCAAGGAATTTTATAGTATAACATCCATGTATAATAATAACATCTATGTATAATATAACATTCTCTATCGTTTCTCGCATTATTAAATTGGCAATAATGTACAAAAAGATGATTATGATTGCTATCCGTTAAAGAGCGAATGTCAAAAATTACTCATTATATTTATGGGCTAGTCCCATTTAATTTTAGGACAATGGTGATTCAACATGTAAATATATGTGCAATAAAAACTCGATATTTTCTATCATGGATCATAAATCACGCTCCTAAGTACAATTTTTTTGGCCGTCAATTTAGATAACGTCTGTTAGGATGGTTTGGGTGTTTTTCAAACTAAATAAATAAAAACAAAAAATACCATATATATATTAACATTTTAAATATGATTATAATAAATAAGACTAAAATCTTTTGAGTTAAATGTTTTCTATATAACTCTAATACTAAAAGGTTACAAATGTCAAGCCTTCGACAAGCTAACACAACACGGTGTACTAGAAGATCTGCGCACACACGCCTCAAGCTGCACCTTGCTGATGCTCCAAACTATAACACGTATTCATTAGTTCTAATTTCTCTTTGATTCCCGAACTATTGGCGGCCGAACTATCCGGTTCAACCTATTTCATCCATTTATACGCGCCAAGACTTCGTCCCGTGAAGTCTCTTAATTCTACTTTCTTAAATACACCTAACTCAACAAAGCCAACCTCTGTTCAGAGAGAATACCACTAGCATAATTTATTTTAATTTATTTGTTTCTTATTCTACTATGGCTGGATTGGAGTTTGGAGACACGTGACACAAATATATAATACAATGCAATGAATACAGTGAAATGAATAATACCAAATTATAAATTTAAAAATAATAAAAAATAATAATTTATAAATATTTATAATAACAAAAAAATCAACTTAAAAATTGTACTCATGTCGAGTATTTTTATCGGTCTTACAGTCTATATATTATATATATATATATATATATATATATATATATATATATATATATATATATATATATATATATATATATATATATATATATGTAAGTAAAAAGCACTATATATATATATATATATATATATATATATATATATATATGTGTGTGTGTGTGTGTGTGTGTGTGTGTACAATAAAATATACATACAATATACATATATATGTTATATCATATACATAGTTTCGAGGTTGTTGGTACGGAACCCTATTTTGCTATCATTTCATTTGTTCAAACTAACAAAAACATAGCCCATGTCACTTCGGAAGTTAATATAACGTATAAAACCTAAACTTGAATTTGTCGTCACCATTTATATTCCATATGATTTGACATTCACATTCATTTTATAATAGAAGACGGAGAAAGAGAGAGAAAGAGAGAGAGAGAGAGAGAGAGAGAGAGAGAGAGAGAGAGAGAAAGAGAGATTTTCCTACATAAAACAAAAGAAAATTTACAAAAATCAAAAGATATGCATAAGGTATGAGAGTAGTATCAATTTATCCTGAAGAACAAAAAGGATAATACCGACTAACGTCATACTTTCTTTAGATGAGACTTTATTATCCGTTAATGTACGACTGTGCTCTCACCCATACACCTTTAGATGCGTTAGATACTTATCCGAATTTAACACATCATACATATATGACACAATCCTTATAAAATAATTTAATCAGAGTTATATAATGATAGTGAGATTTTCGTTATTTATAATGAACCCCGGAAAATCTAAAATAAAATTTACTACGAAAAAGACAAAATAAAATAAAATAAAACTAAAAATTTGAATGAAAAAAACATAGTTTAGTCCTCAAAGTTGAACCGAAGATGTTCGAACGTACGATAAATTTAGGTGGTGGTGTAGTCAAGTTATCCTTTATTAACTTGATTATAGAAGATGCGGAAATCAAATAAAGAGACGGGTGATATAAGGCAGTTTACTTTTAAATTATATATATTTATTTATTATAAACTTGTATATATACTCCTCATCGATCCCTACATTATCCCATGCGAATCTTCCAATATTCGAAACAGTGGAATCATTTCTCTGTTAGTTTCTGTAGGACGTTTGCTATTATCACAACTTCAACATACTTAAATCTTGTTCCTTTTTATATAGATTTCCTCTTAGGAAAAAGGTTGAAATCTCATGATGAAAGATCCGACAAATAAAGTTGGTGGTTTATCATGGAGATGTAATGGTTTGTAATTTACAATAGTCCAGGTTAGTAAAATTTTTAAGAGTAACTAATTTTTTACGAGCTAATATATTATCCATTTTTGCCTTATTACTGCTAGTACATTTCCTTTTTTAAACGTATAACATATATAATCTAAAAATAAATGTATTAAATAATATTTTGAGTATTGTTTTAATTGATTGGATTTCAGGATTAATATAAGGAATGCGTAAATAATTTACAAAACAAAGCCAAACTTTTGCTGAATGAAAGGCTAAGTCAAATGAAGACATTAAATTAAGGGGGCATCTCTAGTCTTTTTGCATAAATTTTCAAGATTTTTTTCTTGCAGCAAACTTTATTATCACACTAAAATTTTTTTATATTAAAAAAATACATATTGAAGTCTGCGAAAAATTTTTTTTTTTATTTTTCATCTAATATGGCCCAGATATGGCTGCCACAACAAAGCTTGCTTTTTTTTGGCTGACATTATATCTTGACGCAGGAAGCTCTGAAATGAAAAATTCAAAAAGCATATTAAAGTATAAGAAAGTGGCTATAGTCCGTACTAAAATCAAGAAGTTTAAGTAAAATAAAAACAAAATGGCGGGCTTTTATAATTTTCGGCTTATTTTTTGATGTTATGTTGTTTAAAAAAGTGCTCAAATGTAATCGAATATTCATAATTATAGTACGAGCTATAGCCACTTTCTTAAACTTTAATATGCTTTTTAAATTTTTCATTTCAGAGCTTCCAGTGTCAAAAAAAGCAAGCTTCGTTATGGCAGCCATATCTGGGCCATATTGGATGAAAAATGAAAAAAAAGTTTTTGTTGCAGTCTTCAATATGTATTTTTTAATATAAAAAAATTGTAGTGTGATAATAAAGTTTACTGCAAGAAAAAAATCTTGAAAATTTATGCAAAAAAACTAGAGATGCCCTTTTAAAACAAATTTTCAAAATATAACGAATGTGTAAATAATTTACAAAACAAAGGCAGACTTTTACTGAATTAGGCTAGTTTAAATGAAGGCATTAAATTAAAACAAATTTTTAAAAAAAATTATTTTTCGTCAGTAATTGCGTGCTATGTTAGGTTGTCAAATATCTCGTTTCCGCTTTTTTGTTCTTCTTTCAATGCTTTATAAAAACTGTTACAGTGGGCCAATTTACTTGAAATATGCGCGGTTTTGTTCCATAATCTGTTTCCATCTAGACGGCAACTTCATAATACCCCTCTCATAGAAACCCCTCTTCTTATTTGCGAAGAACTCAGACAGCCACTTTTTACAAGCCTCTTTTGAGTCCAACTTTACACCTCAAAGGGCGTTCGACATGGAGAGGAACAGGTGGTAATCACTTGGCGCAATGTCCGGGCTAGATGGTGGATGCGATAAAACGTTCCATCCGAACTCCCGTAGCTTCTGACGAGTCATGAACGAAGTGTGTGGTCTGGTATTGTCCTGGTGGAATACTACGCCCTTCCTCTTGGCCAATTGTGGACACTTCTGGTCGATAGACTGCTTCAATCGGTGCAGTTGTTCACAGTAGATGGTAGATTTAAGCATCTGGCCATATGGGAGCAGCTCATACTGGATGATTCCCTTCCAATCACACAGCAAAACCTTCCTGGCCGTCAATCCCGGCTTGGCCACTGTTTGGAACTGTCCACTGGCCTTGAGCCATGACCGTTTTCAATTGATATTATTGTATGTAATCCATTTTTCGTCACCAGTCACCATCCGGTTCAAAAATAGGTCGAGTTCGTTCCGTTTCAGCAGCACATCGCAGGCGTTGATTCGATCCAGAAGGTTTTATTGCGTCAAATCATGCGGCACCCAAAGATCAAGCTTTTTTTTGTATCCAGCCTTCTGCAGATGGTTTAAAATGGTTTGATGACTAACTCTCATCTCCTGGGCGATGTCAGGAGATGCCACATGCCGGTCTAACTCGATAAATTCCATGATTTGATCGGTATTCGTCGCCACAGGTCTTCCGCCGGCTGACTTATCTATGGTGTCGTTTTCACCGGCTCTGAATCGTCGAAACCATTCCTCCGTGGTTTGAAGGGATAGCGTGCCATCCCCCAAAACACCATTAATCTCACGGAACGTTTCTCTTTGTCAAATCAAAGGATTTGTCTTTGAGGAAAGAATACTTTAAAATAGCGCAACTTTCGGCATTAGTGAACTCCATGTTTACAAGTCTATAACTTTTGAACGCAATATCCAAACTAACCATGCATAGCGTCGTTTTGTTCGTTATGTCAAGACTTTTCAAGTGATGCATAGTATTGCCAGATACGAGATCTGTAGCGCTTTATACATAGCCGCGAAATTCATAAGACAAAAAGGCAGAAGGGATATATTTGATCACCTAATACTTGTACAATAGAATTTTACTTTCATCGGTCTGTCGGAAGTCGTTTTTTTATGAAAAATTTTAACGATGCCAGATGTTAATATTGGTCGCAGTTCAGATGGTACCTCTATAATTGAACGTCACTACACGAAAGTTTGATTTCGAAAAATGATACGAAGTGACCATATCATTAAGGAAGAGCGACGTGAGTAGTAAGGTCTTGAAGCAGCTGATTGACAAGTTGAAAGGAAGATACGGAATTTACAATAAAATTCGCAGATTAGATCAGCTAATCACCTTAAGGACATAGACGCAGATGCGCACACACACCGGAGAGTATTAAGGAGAGCTGTCCTGAGAGTAGAAATACGCCGCTAAGTCGTCACCGCAGACGTGATCTTATCGACAGGCGATGAGGATCATAGCATGACCGCTAATGACAGCTAACACGCCATAACCATTTCCCATCTCCACATCACACGGACCTCGATGACGAGGCAAATCTAACATCCGACACGTATAGTGTTGAGGCGCCAAGACAAATAGTTTCGTCGTCGGCCTTGTGTCGTGTAAACATTTAACTTAATACGATTATTCAAATAATTTAACATACAAACATTCAAAATTCAATGAATCTATATAAAACGAATAATAATTGTAACAGGATGTGTTGCACAAATTTTATAAGTGTTTCCCGCGTGGCGGTTAAAATGAATCTCTCGGTTGCTTCTACATCTCGGAGTCGAAAGGGGGCATTAGTAGTAAGGGGGAAATTAGTAGTAAGGGGACAAAAATTAGCAAGGGAGGGGATTGGGCGTGGAGTTTATGCACTAACTGTATATGGGAATGTTCAGGGGGAGGAGATGGATAGATACGAGGTCTCTCAGGTTAATTTCAGGTAAGGGATTTCTCCGACAAACCCGCGCCCTCAGGCGAGACCAATAAACCTTTTGTGTACGAAGGTTGACCGAGCCTTCACACGATTTGGAATTTTCTTCAATTATCTGCCATAATAATAAACATAAATAGAAAACACACGAATCATCGGAAAATTTTAGCATTACACAAAAACGAGGCTAGACCTATGACTATATTTAATGGTTGTGAAGACTTTATACGGAGTCATTTAGATCGAAATAAAATAATATAATCAAGAAAAGTAGTTTTTGTTTCGAAATTCAAGTGTTGTGAATTGTCAGCTAGATATATTTTCACCTTGGATATGAGTAGCGCGTGTCATCAGATACCACTTAATTCCAAGTTTACGATACCTAGAATGGGATTGTTCCAGTTTAGCAGAATGTATTTCAGTCTGTTTAACTCTGGAACGTCGTGTCAATGACTAGTAGTTCGAATATTCGGATCAGACCGCAAGCTGAACGCATTCTCGTATTTATCTACATTAAACCGGATTTGTCGTATTCAAACTCGAGTAGATAGAACTGGATTCACGATTAATCGAGAAAAGAAAGTCTCTGAATATACTAACTAAAGTTAAGTATTTGGATTTTCTCATTAATCGTCAGGGACCCTGAGAAGATCAAGTCAGTGATTCGTTACAAAAAATGGACAAACCCGAGGCAACTTAGGTGCATTGTTTTTACGGCATCACGGTATAGAAAGCTTTTGAACTTTTGACTTCGCGATGATTTCCAAACCACTCACGCGTCTGACTGGTAAAAGATGGTTTTGACGCAAAAAGTCGACATGCAAGAGTGGATGTTATAGTTTGCAAGTTCTCTCTCTCTCTCCCTCTCTCTCTCTCTCTCTCTTCTTCCTTTCTCGAGCTGAATGAAACTCTTTGGTAACAGAGAGAGAGAGAGAGAGAGAGAGAGAGAGAGAGAGAGAGAGAGAGAGAGAGAGAGAGAGAGAGAGAGAGAGAGAGAAAGTTCTCGGCTCTCGTATGGGCTATTCATAAATTCTGTCTATATGGATATCATTTTCGCTTGAGCTGGATCCAGCCAGCAGAATCGTTTAATGGGTTCTTAGGTTATAAATATTAAATTATCTACCAGATGTCGTTACGAGGATGTCCGAGGGCGACAATCCATCTTGTTCCACTATTACGTGGGCAGGATATACCTAAGATTTGTGATACCTGGATGGTGTATGAAGTCCAGGATTGTCTCAAAGATAAGCAACGACGGAAAATAATCGGGAGACAATTATACTGCCATCGCCTAAATGACGTTCTTTAAGTCATTCTAGACGATGGAAAAACTCCGAAGATCATCATTCTTAAGGAATGTCATGATGCCGTTCTTAAGGAGTATTGTGATATCCTCACATTTGCTGGACTGAATAAATTTTATTGTTGGCCTGGATTTTATAAGACAGTTGAAGATTATGTTAATAAATATATTACATGCAAAAAGTCCTCGGTGGATCGAAGACCATCTGCCGAACTGATGGTCCGGAAAATTTTCGAAAGACCCTGGCAAATGATCGCTGGTGACATCCCCGGATAATTCGTAAACAGTCACCATAGATTTTAATATATTCTGGTATTCAAGAATCTTTTATACGATAGCTTGAATGCAGACCAATCCACAAATGCCAGAACAAGCATCAAAGAATTGAAAGAAGAGATCATACTTAATTTCGATTTCATGCCCCAGAGGTATTCTTATCGGATCATGGTAGTGAGTTGAAAAATCGTATTCTTTATAAATTCTTATTGTAGTCATGCCGCTGTACCATGCACAGCTTGGTTGCCCTTTCAAATGGGAGACCATTTCCTCTACCCATAAGCCGTAGTGCTAACTATAAAAATAATCGGGAGAATGCGTTTTCGCCATTACTTATCGATAGAATTCACATAATTGTATCAAAATTCTTAAATACAAAAAAAAAATTGTTAATCTATTATTGTTCAATTTTTTTTTTAATCTGAATAAAATTACGAACAATTAGATAGTTTATTGTTATTAAAAACTTTAAGAAATTAATAACAAATTTATTACTAACAATGATCAACAAAAGAAAATTTTTAATTAATAATCATTATTCAATTATTCTGTGATAAAAAAAAATTTCATTGAAGACAGCGAGGAACAGAAAAAAAATAATGTCGTTAACTAATTATTATTAAAATTATAAGAATAATTATAATAATTATTTAAAAATAATTAATTTCACTAAACATTGATGTACTATATTAGAAGAAGTATGAATTTCATAAAAAAAGCAAAAGAAAAAAATTTTCTCCAATAAGCGATAATTTTCCGTGTGTGCGCACAAATATAACTGATTCGAAAATATATGAAATTGATTTTCCGTATCATTAATAATGGTAATAATATTAAAAAATAACAATAATCATATTAATCAATAACAAGAATAATATTAATAAATAAGACATACGTAGTATTATTATTATTATTTATTAATAGTACTAGTCTTATAACTTAACTAACATTAAGTCAATAAAATGTTAGCATAGTATTATTATACCATCATAATACTATAATGGTATAACCATATGGTTATACCATGTAATATTTCGCATCTATGTTTGTTTTTTTTTCCTGGCGATAAGGCTCAACCGCCAGTGGACTCGACTGTGTGTGTCTACTTTGCCGAGGTTCACGAAAGTCAATACTCAGATTTTAAACGAGATATAAATTGTAACTGCATACACCACACGACATAAAATAAAATTGAATAAATTTAAAAAGAAAATGTTTAAATGATATGTAATTTATTCACTATTTAACATCTATTGATAACTCATAAATATTGTATCTCTATCGCTTTGGCGCGTATAGATAATGTAACACTTCGATGATGCATAAAATTGTGCATATATAGAATTTGTAACGTTTCTATCCTCCTTGGGATAGCGTACATGGTATTTTCCAGGTCAGTTTGAGAGAAGAGGAGGTATTTTCGCGAGCGGACGGCGAACTGGTTAAAATAATTTAATTATAACACAGTATATTTTCTAATAGATATATAAATAATAATTTATTCAAAAAAGTACTGGTACAAGCTATCTTAGGCTTGTATAACAAAAATATTTACTATCCGAATAAAACAAATGTAACGCGAAAGTTATACAAAGCTGAAGATCTTAATTCTAATTTCGCGCTATTTTCTACTGCGTTAGTGATTCGGCGATCTTTAACGCCCGAATATATAGTGCTAGTTTCCACGCCAAGAATTTATATAATTCAAATTTGTGTAGTTTAATTATATAATTCATAGTTGACTTTAAATAGGAATTTAACGTAAAGGTGTTCTTAATATTTTTAACATTTGTAGTGCTCTTAACTTTTCCAATGCTTTTTGAATCATCAAAGCACTTCTGATAACGTGTTTTTGGTACAGCCTTGAGTTCTTTGAACGATGCAGGTTTTATCTCTACAATCATTGTAAGTCGATGTTCTTTCAAGGGTGTTTTAAGTTTTGGGAAAAGAAAAAAATCACTCGATATCAAACTGGTAAATATGGAGGCTGAGGCATGACTGTGGTATTGGTTTTGACCAAAAAATCTCTCACAAGCAACGATGAATAAACAGGTGCATTATCGTGATGCAAAAGCAACGAATTGCTTCTTCCAAGTTCCCGACATTTTTTGCGCATCACCTCGCGCATAACTTTAAGGTAGAACTTCTTATCGACCGTACGACCTTGTGATCAAAATTCTTAATGCACTACTCCAGGATAATCAAAGAAAACAATGAGCAAAACCTTGATATTTGATCGAACTTCTTTCTTCGGTCTTGGTTCTTTTGATTTTTTCCATTGAGATGATGGGGCTTTAATTTCAATGTCATAATCATATATATATATATGATTCATCACCAATTATAACCAGTTTGAGGGAATCAACATAATTATGGACTTCAAGCAAAATCTCCTGAGATATGCGACGATTTTTATCGTCAAAATTAAGCAGTTTTGGATCGACTTTCACTAACAGACGTCTCATGTCTAAAACGTTCCAAAAAATAGCATGACATAAGCCAACCGATATGCCAACATCTTTAGCAGCTTTTCTTATATTGACTCGACAATATTTTAACACAATGTCTTTAACACTGCTTTAACGGTTTTATCGATTTTTGATGTCCTAGGATGTCTAAGGCAAAGTTCGTCTTCGATATCTTTTCGTCCTTTTTGGAGCAGATTGTACCAATTATGCACATTCTGTTTACTTTAAATAGATTCACCGTATTTAGAGTTTTAGAGCACTAAATTCCATTTATAACACAAAATTTAATGCAAACTCTTTACTTAATTTTTTTAGTAAAAGAAAATCACCGAGCACCCGAAAGACTTAAACTCATAATGCCTGTCACAAATAGACAAATAATGCTATCGAGCTAAAGCCATGAATATAAGCTCGGAACACCAGTATCAACACAAAATAAAAAAAAAAGGTAATCGAACAGAGTAGTCCTCAATATTTGAAAAATTATATGATTATTAAATATGTTATATTAAATATGTGACTTGCCACTTTTACGGAGTGTTGCTCTTGCTCGTCTAGCGTTTGCTTGGCGGTCGTTGCCCTAACGGGGCATGCGTAAGTTGCTTGTTGGAGAGCGACCGGGATCTCTCGAGGCCGCGAACGGGCAGTAGGTGGCGCTCTAACCGTGAGCACCAATGAGCCTACAATGGGGCGAATACGTACATGCAAGTTTACAATTATGTCGTTTAAAATTAAACGACTCCGTTCTTTTTTTTCGTTGACACAAATCCAACATCTCGGTATAAATCCAGCTCGTTGGGACAGTAATCGGTTTTACCATAAAGTAGACTGAGATACCATAAAGTAGACTAAGGAAAGATTTAAACAGAAACTCAAGTACACCTGTAAGGGAGACTCAGGTACAATAATACCCAGGCTCCAGACACTTAGCATCCGGGTCTATATGCCTCTACCGATTAAGTCTTGCGATGCTCTGAGCTACATTTGATTGTCCCAGCCTCACTTTTGTAGATAAGTGAGACAGTAGTTCAGAAGAGCTATAAAAAGTCACGTCGATTTCACAAAAAGTACTATTTATTTAATATAATTATGTAAAAACATCAATAGATAAACGTAGATAGTTAAAATATAACAAAAGATAACCAAAAATGACAAAACTATCCTTAAACAGTTCTTAAATTCGCTCAGATTATCCCCAGATAATTTCCGACAGAGAACCGAGTGGTCTGTCGTTAAGACAACCAAAATGATTATGTTTTCTAGGATGAGAAAAGATAACCAAAAAAATTCCCAATATAACCCTGAGAACAATTCTCCACAGACAATTGCAAAGTAAGCTCAAGGAAATAAAAGATAATCCACAAATATAATACTTATTTACTATCTTGACCTTCTTCTTAAGATCTAAAAGTCCTTTGCTGCAATACTGTAACCCGTGTTCTGCCTGTCTCTCTCAGAGCTAGGCTGCATCAGCCCAGATCGCACAATATATCTATTTGCTTATTCTAAGTAAAACCGTTATACTTAACTTTCATTCGAACGCCCAAAGCGTGCCTGAAACACCCGCACACAGCAGGAGAAATATGTCTATCTCGCTGATCAACCGAGTCCCCAAAGCCCCCTGATGCAGAAAGGCCACTTGGGTAGCACCTTAGACCTCGTTTCGCATAATCTCGATTCGCGCGCTAAGTCGTTTTAATTCTGTCTTTAAGTGTGATTGAGTATAAAACTACCAACTACTATTTATAAAACTATCGATTCGGTGGCTTGGCACCACGCCTTGTTCGAATTTCTCATTGGCAACGCGCTCATCTTGTGGTGTGAGATGTGTTTTTATGGAGATTTCACTTGCGCAGTCTCAGTTAAACTCCAGGACAGTCTTGAGTAGACTCTCACGTTCGATCTTCACTCAGGCGTTGTCCATGCGAGCAGGTCGGTTGGTCAGGGGTCGAAGAAAGGAGACTCAAGTGCTTAGTTATCTCGGGATTTTGTGTGACTGTCTACTTCGTGCTCGTGCCTGACTATCTTTTGGTTGTCTGTCAGGTACGTATCTTGGGCTGCTGTCTTGGGGATTGTCTAGGGACGTACGGCTGACACCTTCATGGAGTTTTCATCATGGATGTTTCACTATTCACGAAACATCCTCTTACAGGAATATACTTCAGTTCAGTAGAGGGAATCAAAAACTGACTCCATACATTCTTGGGCTCAAAGGACGAAACATTTTTTTGATATGGAATTCAGAAATTATCAGAAAGATGGAAAAAGTTATAATTTCCGATGAACGATACTTCGAATGAAGAAAATGTAACCATGTTTTCATAATAGAACCTTACATTTCTGAAATGAACGCTGGAAACTTATTTGTATACCGAATATTTAAAAAATAACAAATTATTTATTTTTTTATATAAAATGGTAGATAATTTATTATAAATCGGATTTAAAAATTATATCTAATATAAACTTATTAATATAAAATTTACGAATTAATTTATTTAAATTTTTAAATATCTTGTAAAACTTCTATGTAAGTAAAGGTCTTGCCTGGAGGATTAATCGCCCACATCAATGAATTAAATTAAAAACTTGAGATTATTCAATTGAAAATTTCAAGGTTTACAGAATTCATGCCAGACAACAGAAGGCTCACCAAACGTTATACTCACATTTTTCATTACAGGCATGGCGAGCTTATGACATTCCACAAAATTTTATTGCTGTGTACGTCGTTCTCTATGTACTCTATGTACTGTGCTCGATCAGTTTTTGGAGAAACTCTTAAATTCCTCTTTCTCATCTGAGATTTTCTATTGCCTCTAGAAGAAAACCTGTGGAATACCATTCAAGACATATACGACTTTTTTATCAGTTTCTGATTTTAGATTAGTACCAATACTTTTCTTTCTCTCAAAGATATTTGAGAAAATTTTCCATGATAAACTGCAGACGAATTTACAGCGTTCAAGACTATTTAAATCCAGATAGATGGGCTTTAAACGTTTCTATTCGACTGAAACTGCTTTGCTAAAGCTAACTGATAATCTTCAAATATGTATGCAGTCAACTATGTATGGAACAACCAGTGTATGATAATACAATTTGACTTTTTCGTCTACCACACAGTCAAAATATGCTATTAGTGTAGTATTCTGGGGATCATTAAAAACTTTTTGCATATTTTCTAATTTTAATATTTCTTGCTAAGTGTTATTACAATAGTAAATATCTTAAATAAATTGAAAAATCAAATTATAAATCTGTATTTCTAAAATATCTTCAAAGAAAAAAAATTATATATATATATATATATATATATATATATATATAGAGAGAGAGAGAGAGAGAGAGAGAGAGAGAGATATAGATGGATATCCAATATTCTATGAATACGTAAACATATGACTATTATATGTGATTTCACCATAATTTTTTTCACATTTTTTCTTCGTTGCCTACGGTATTCTGGCTTTGGCTCATTCCATGGCTAAGTTCCAAACGCTTTCCACTGTATCTTGTACTATAGCTTTTGTTCGATAATATATCGTTTGTCGTTTCAAGGTTTCGCGTTTTCTCTACTATCTGACTTAAGCCGCCAAGTATTCAAAAGAAGTTGCAAATGATATATCATGAGTCATATTAGGATAGTTTGCAAAATGTACGACTCGGTGTCTGTTTAGAGGAATACGTATTTTGGTTAGTAATACTTAACAAAAGATTTATTCATGATTCTTAGAGTAATTAATAAAAAAATACTAATGTATACTAATATTATATATCAATATATATATCCATAAAAAGTTATTTCTATAAATTAATTACTATATATACTCAATTATAAGCAATATGATGAAAATGTTAATAGTTTTATTCATTTTTTAGCTTTTTTTAAAATTGTTGGCTGATTTTAATATTCACCAACAATAT
Organism: Sycobia sp. Sy_11; assembly: GCA_018907035.1. Classification (NCBI taxonomy): domain Eukaryota; kingdom Metazoa; phylum Arthropoda; class Insecta; order Hymenoptera; family Epichrysomallidae; genus Sycobia; species Sycobia sp. Sy_11. Next base: position 866,510 of record JACCIC010000136.1, on the reverse strand, counting down.
TTATCTTTCTAATGTAACTACTCTCATACGACAATTAAAAGATCTAATCGATAGATACATTAAAAATTTAATTACATTTTCATTTTTATTGATTTTTTTTTATTTGGCACTGCATTTGTAAGCGATATAATTCATCAATAAATAAATAAAAATCAGCGTCAAATGAACTAATTCTGCTTAAATTATCAAATGACAGTATCATATAATACCTTGAAAATAAGTAAATTACGTCTAAAAATTGTTCTTCTAGAAAATAAATTTTTCAATAGATACCAATATACGAGGTGTGATTAAAACGTAAGGTCAATTTTCAAATTTTGCCAACAACTGTTAGCAGTAGTCATTATTACTGAGCTCTTTGGAGCGGGCAAGCTAACTCGCTTCCCACCTCTTAAGGGGGCCCTTTTCATATTTCTTTCGAGTGGCACTCTGTCGATGAATGATGAGTTTTCTGATGCTATATAGCTACCAGAAAACCATAGGACCTCGCTTTATAAAACATCAAAGTCATGAATTTGTCAAGATTTCTCCAATCTCGTATAGAAATGGATATATAATAGAACAACCTTTTTTATTTATTTATGAAAAGAATCTTTCATTTTTTGAGAAAGTTATTAATTAAATAAATCTCATTACCAAATAGAGATTATTTTTCTTTTCTAATTTTTTCAAACTATTTACATATCTTATGATGTTTCTTTTATTCTATAAACCATACCATATTATAATATTGTATAAATATTAATTTTTTTGATTGTAATAATTGAAACTTACATCTGAATAAAAATGTTCATTCACTATCCAGAAATTAGGTTTCAGCTTCAAACGTAGTTACTACCTAATTTTAATTTTATAGACCATATTTATGCACACTGATCTTATCTTGTAGGGACATTCTTTCAGCCTTGCTCAGGCTGTAGCTCGTCTCCACGATTAGATTTGGCAGCCGTGTTTTCTTCATTCGTAGGCATTTCCTCTTTTTTTTCTTCTTCTTCTGCCCCCCTCCTCAGGTAATTCCGTTAGGGAGGTAGGATACCTCTTCTACATCTCATTAGCCTCAGCAACCTCAAGAGTATATGGGCGTCTAGCTTTTTTAAGGCGCCTTCCTCGAAGGGGCTTTGTAAAGCCGGAAGCCTCTCCTTAATCGTATTATTCGCGTTTTTTTGTTTTTTCATTGATTCCATCATCATTTTAAGAAAATGATTGTTAGAGTCAATGAGGGCTTTTTTTAATTACCGCATTCGTCCGGTTTCAGCGCTCATGCTGCTATCATGCTTACTAGCACCTGCTGCAACAGTAACACTGCCAGCTCCGTTGTTAGTGATCGTACGAGGGACATCCATGCTGTTCACACCCGTACTTTTTTGCTCCGTCTCCTGTTTCTTTAGCTTCCTTATCCTTTCTTTTTTGTTGTAAGCAATGCCCATTCTTTTTTATGATGTTTTTATTAAGAATTTAATCTGTACCATCAAATGACACTAGTTGTAATAGAACTACAGTATTAATGATTTTTAAATCAATTTGAAATTTTTTTTAAAAATTACAACATTTATCACATCGAACTTTAATGTCTTGCCAATTTACAATATTCTAGAATATCTTGCAATATATAGTTTCGAGAAATTTGTGGTATGAAAATTTTTACAATATAATTAGATTCTGTTAACAATCATTCTGTCGTCGCTAATTGTAAATAGGGCATCTGCTGCCAATGATTTTATTTTTAAGAGCGTTTTGTAATATAGCTGATTGATTACATAGACAAAATAAAAATTCTGTAACGTCCTGCTGTACATTTAACTTAAATTGTCCTCCCACAAATCCACTTAATGCCTGAATATTGACAGAGACTTTATTAATATATTGTAGGAATACTGTTTTTACAATATCTGCATGGTGATGTCGCAATAAAATCCTTCTGATACATTTTGATTAAAATAAACATTGTATGCAAGCATTAGCATAACCAGAAACTTTATCAGAATTAGGTTATCCTTGAACAGGTAATATATTATCAACAGTAATACTTTTAGTATTCATCAGTGATACTATTATACCATAGTGTACCATATACTTTTGACCGTTTGCTTTTCCTATAATCTACGGGAATATCCAAGCTATTGATATCAGGTCGATATTCTTTCCTTAATCTATTATATTCAAGTATGGCGGAAACATCTGCACTACAATATGAAGGATCAAAGTTAATAAGATGTAAACCTTCTAGAGAAGTTACTCTTAAAGCTGCAATATATGTTTCACCATGAGTAATAACGTTATTTCCCGCCTTAACAACGGCATTTTTTAGACTCAACCCTTGACTTCTGTGAATAGTTATGCCATAACTATTATAAATTCGAAACTGTTGTCGGTTTATTGATACTTTATCCATAATCATGAATTTATAATCGAAACGGTATTTCATATTCTTTTCGAGATCGTCAGACAATACGAATGCTTATAATTTCAGTAGATTTATCTTTAGTAACAGAAACAATGGTTCCGATCGTTCCATTGACTAAAGCAATCGAAAAATCGATATTTCTTCTTATTATAACTTTAGAATCAATTTAATTGTTATTATGCGATCAATACCACAAATATTATCTTTATCTTCATTTAATAATTTTAAGACTTGTTTTTATAGATTATGGTTACATTTTTATGAATCGTTCGCAACAAAATTTATTTCTTCTGATGGAATAAGAAGCAGCAGTGCTTTATTAATGCAGTATCAGACGGTAATTTATGTAAATAATTATATAACTACTGAATATTATTCATATAATTATTGTTTGATTAATTTATTTGCCTTATTTTCAGTATTTTAATATCAGAATCAGTCATGAAACCTAATCTAATACATGAAAGTATTTCAGAATATATTTGATCATTTTGCTGTCTCATATTGATTGTTAATTCTTCATATTAGAAGTAATTCCATCAATGATATTGAGTATTTAAAATATTCCTGCATTTATTTGTCTGAGTTTATTATGGGATAATAAGAAAAAAGATATTGATTATTCATTTTAAACTGTGAATGTATCGATGCCAATCTACTCTTGGCAAAATCAAAATCTCTGAATTGTGGAGATCTTTCATGGTGTTGGCCCCACTTTCCATAGGAATACAAATGAAGAAAGCATTTGAGATCTTAATCTTTGTTCCTATTATCTAAAACAGCTGCAGAATCTTCTAACATTTAATATAATATTGTGTATGTTTCATTTCTTTTATTGCTGTATAAAGGATAAATGGTGTAATAGGCATAGAATGAATTACACTCAAATTCTTAACAATGAACGTAAAGGTACTCTAATTTTCATTTCTTTCTAAATCACTGTTGTCTATTGTTTCGTCATTTATTTCATACTCTAATTGATCGTGTAGATTACTCATTATCACTTGAGGATCGGACGGCAGTTCAATTTTTTCATAAATGGAATTATTTTTCTTTAACCAACGTAAAGCTTTTCATATTTTTTTTATATCCATATAGTCTTGCCAAATTTTTTTTGCCTTTCGTTCGATGAATTCGAATCAACATATATAATTTATGATTAAAATTTATGGAATCTGTATCAGAACATATATTACTTAAAGTCTCTTCTAGTGGAAGACGTAAATGAAATGGTCTACCAATCACTTTATTAATTTTTGCATAATGGGGAATATTTTTATTCATAACTGTATCCATTTTCGTGATTGTTTAAAAACCTTAAGCCTTTTTATTAAGGTCATTTCCAGCATATTCAGACTTCGAATTCCTTCTGGAATTTGCTTCACGAAAAGATTATTCAAAAAGTAATTTGAAGTCATATTTTCTTTACAATTTATTAAACAAGGTTTGCAAATAAATTTTTATGTCGTAGTTTCAGAGTCATATAATTTTTACTTAAGTCTTTGAAGAAGATTACATTCAACTTCTAATAATTCGGCAAAAACATTCGTGTCACTGTTTTTATCAAAATTTTGAAGATATCTTAAACAAAATAATCTTTCACACGAAATATAAAAATTCGTTGGTGGATCTGTAACTATTTTCATATACTCTTTGATACCAATAAAAAAATTTTCTTTTAATTCTACTTCATTTAAACTTACTTGATTGGCATTTCGATTGCTTTTCAATGATCTACCAAATTCCTTCTTAGCTTTTTCATTAATGTCTCTCAACAATATATAACTGCGTCATTCGAGGCTTTATCTATATTTGAAATAATATTAAATAGATGTTTTAACTCATACATTAGCCCTTTGACAATGCGCAAATAAGGATAATGATAAGATAATACTGGTAATTTAAAAAATGTTGTATTACATAATAGCGTTTGATTATAACAAATGCTTGAATGACCTAGCTGATTGACATTACATGCTTCAGCTGAACATATATCTATAGAAAAAGAATATGTATAAGCACTTCTGAAACTTATAATATGGTTTTTTAAGAAAAACATTTGTAGTTCAATTAGTATATCGACATCAGTATTTTTACAAAAACCATTGCACTTCCATATTTTACTTTTGTTATTTTCTTTTTCAATAAGCGGTACAATATTGGTCGTCTTCCATATTTTATTTATAAAAATCATGCTGTCAATATTATATTCGTGAAATAAACCAAGTCCAATATTATAAGCATTTTCGGAAAAATATGGTACATGTAGAATGTAAATGTAATGTATTTCAAAAATATATATTGTATATGTCTTTAATTTTTATACCTATTTATATATACCATATGATATATGGAATTCTCGTATGCATGACATATCGCACAAATGATCGTTGATTAAAGGATATTTTTCTTTTCTATGTTTTGATTTATCAAATATACAACAAGAATTTCACATCACTAATGAATAAAATAGTACCACTGATAAAACAATGTTCTAATTAATATCTGATCAAGTTAATACTACATGCACATCCCCAAAAAGTAAGTTGTTATTCATCTTTTAAAATGTTTTTAATTTATAAGCAAATCAATGGTATATTTTTTTATGTTATTTACGTAACGTCGCTCTATTTATGCATTCAAATATCGCTGCTAATGAGCTCCGGAGGTCTACGATGTGTGGTCAATGGTATGTTGTATCTTATTTTGCATAATGTTTTGCCAACCGTTTAATTCATCAACTATTTTAATTTATTTTTATATAATTGTGATATTGTGACAAAATCCTGAAAATTAATTTGTCATTTTCACAACAGTAGAAAGAAAAGTCTTTATTATTTTCAGAATGGAAAATTTGTCTGAATAATTAAGCTGACATTGGAATTTTGGTCTGAATTGTTTTCTGCGCTAGTATACGTATATTCGATATTATTTGGCTTAGCCTCTATTATCATTCAAACTAACACAACAACGTCTCATTGGACAGAATCGTACAACTATATCTATATACATTTATTACTTACGTCACCATTCGTGACGTACACAAATGCTCACACGAATTAATGCTCACGGAACAGTGACGTCGCGTTGGCGCGTTAATGTAGCTATCGTATATAGTATAGTAACTCTTCTTATTATATCTGATGATAAAGCGCTGATAATGTGACGATAATGAATAATGATAATGCTAACCACTATAATGTATCAATTTAATAAGTTGTGAATTAAAAATATAAAAAATATAATCGGTATAAATTAAATATGTTGTTATAATAATATATCATAATTTTATCAATTTAATTTTTGAGAGCATTCACTGAATGAAAATGTTAAAATCCATTTATATTTATAAAAAATAATACATATTAATATCCAATACTAAAAAAATATGAAATATCTTTAAACTTATTTTCTATAACTAATGTATATAACAATTTTAATATTAAAAAAACCATTAAATATAAAATTCTAATAAAAATAAGAGCCTTGTCAACAATCAAAACTACATGAAAATTAAATATTTCATGTAAAATATTAAAATTAGAAGAATATCATAGAACTGATGAAGAAATTCGCTAATTGTTAAGTAAAATTGTTTTAGCATAAGAATAATAGGATAGAATACCTATTTAGGTTATAAATATAAATCAAATAAAACAATTATTATAGATAAAAATTGTAGGAACCTATATCTTTCAATTTTAAATTGCTTCCTTTTATTTTATTTATTAGTTTTCTTTATATATAATTTCTTAATAAACTTTAAGCATTTACTGAATATTACAAATGATACTAAATATGTATATTTTTATATGTATTGATATGCTTAAATTTAATATTTTATTTTAAATATATCTTGTAACTTCCATAACTACATACACGAAATCATCGCATGCAATTGTAGCATATAGAGTGTATTTGATTGTATAAAAAACTATAGTGTTAACGATTATAGGGAAAGCAAAGTGCATCATATTTCGGCTTAGGTTTGGTAGATGTTCTTATATTTTTACCACAAAGCTTTAACTTTGATAAATGCATTCCCTGTTCATTACGCGTATTATATTCATTTATTGTTCGAACATTGTGATAGTCGCACACGGTATTTACTATATATCATTATGGCTGAAATAAATGAAAATGGAAGTGAATTCAATACAATAGCAGATGAAGAAGAGTGTAAGTATATTTATGTATAATTTTTTTAATATTATTATGATGATTACTTTAATTGTAAAATACTTTAATTGTACTTTTGTCGACTGCTTATATACAAATTAATAAATTTTTTTTTTCATTGGTCTTATAGTCCAATCAAATGAATCAAAAACAATAAATAACAATATCAATAAATATCTACATTAAGATTAATACACAAAAATAATAAAAATTAAAAATAAAAGTAAAAATTATAATGACAGTCATATTGTCCTTGTATACAGTCACCCCCGTAGACAAATCTGAAAATAAAATATTGGCTGAAAAAATTTTTGTTAGTAAAATGCAAACTGACTGCCCCCAACACCCTTACCTAATTGAAGATCTAGTACAACGTTTCGAGCTCGCTCCTCCAGTCCCTGATGAGTGAGTGCAGGAAAATAAAGAACTGCAGCAGCAGCAGCCGCTGTTGATGCAGCATGTGCAACATTCAGCCGGTAATTCAAATCTTAAAATTTAAACAAACACATACACATGCGCGGGCATCCACACACATATTCACACACACACGCACCCGCACCTACACATACACGCGCACAGACACAATAATATATTTTAGGCCTACAATGGCTCGATTGCTAGAGTGAAGGACGTGTAACTTGGTGATCCAATTTCAAGTTCCTGTTTCGGCTGATTGACAGTGCTTTTTTTACAAACACATCGTAGATCTCCGTTGCTGATTAGTATCAGAACTGAGAGCATAAATAAAGCGACGTTAAATATAAAAAAAAATTGAAAATAAAACAATTAAATAGTGTAATATATATATGTATTTTTTTGGAGTGCGGAGATCACGAGGAGTTAGAGCTGACAGTGTTGCTCATAGAAATATGAGTGTCCTTGCTAAAGTCATTAGAGCGGCAATGGAAAGCAATACCACAGTCCAAAGTGCTGTGGCAAGAAGAAGCCGGAACTTCAACTTTCAAGAAGAATTGTTAATATATTATATATATATACAGATAAGAAAAAATAAAACTGTAAATTTCGCAATATGCTAAGAACATATATTTTTATTACACTTAGCTTTTTCACAATCAATCTGATAATACCAGTGGACTGATTTCTAATTTAATTATAGAATATTTTTTGTGTTAATATATTGGAACTTACGGAAAGTATTTTACATAAATTTTCATGTCATAGAATGATCATGGAATGGAAAGAAAAAAGGAATGTATAAAATAACATATATATTTGTAAAAGGCATTTAATTTTTAACAGTACTTGTCTATTAATAATAACTAAAAATTACGTAAGTAAAAAAATCAACTGTAAAAAAATATAAAGTTTTTATTATTTAATAAAAAATTAATTTTTTAACACTTTTATATTGTCTATAAATAGCGTTATTTACAATGTACTTACTTTGTGCATGATCCTTTTATATTATTGATAAATTCTAAATCTTTCTGATATATGGTTCATATATATAATAATAACCTCTGATCGGAGGTTATTATTATATTAAAGCCGCTTACTATATAGCGCGGTTGCACGATAGATTATATTAAATCAACTTACTATATAAAGCGTCTTACTTTGAACTTTTACTACAGTTTGTGGCGTCCTAATCTGAACTTTTTTGCTATGTATTTCTATTAATATATACATAAGAAAGTGACCATTTTGACCATTCGAACCATTTTATATAGTTACACATGGAGCTTTATATTAAAAGGTGCTTTTTAGCCAAAAATACCGGCAGGAAACGATTCTTTAGGTCATAAATGGTAGATAGGCTTTGGAAAATTATCGATAAAGATTGAAAATTCGAAATCTCAATTTCGAAGTGAATCTCAAACTCTAATTAGTCTATGATTTTCACTACAATTACATGAAACAAGGAGTGGATGAAAAGTATAAACTCTTATATAGTGACACTGATGCTAGATATTTGAAGTAGAGGACATGGATATGTTTCAAATAATGAAAGAAGATATTCGTAGATTTGAAACTTCTGATTATGATAAAATAATCAGTGTGGTATTTCACCTAAACATAAAAAAGTTCCTGGACTAATGAATGGTGAATTTAATGGAAAGATCATAATGGAATTTATTGTACAGTATTTTAATGAAGGAGCGATAGTAAAAAAATCGAAAGAAATCAAATCGACCGTTGTAAAAAAAAATCAATAATGTTTGACAATTATCGAAGATGTCTGCAAGTAATTATACAGCAATAGCAGTGTAACATTCGCTCAAAATAGCACATAGTGCATACAGAAAAAAAAGAAAAAATGCCCTAAGTTCATTTGATAAATTTAAGAGACTTATTACCTAATACTACAAACACATTATCTTGGGGTCATTATAAAATCCTAGAAGAGAAAATTTAGGAAGATGCAATTCAAGTGGAGAAAGAAATAATGGTAAATGCAAGTCTGAAAATAGAGGAGAATGATTTTGAGAGGGGATACGATGAGAACAGTTGAAGATACCCTCAAGTAGTTGTGGTTAATACGGAAAAAGTGAGGGAGACTGTCGCCAAGAAGATTCAAGTAACGGTGGGTGTACACGCAGAAGAAGAGAGTAGGGATAACGTAACCAATGAAAATCAGGCTAAATGAGAGAGGATGATGCTTTATAGCAGTGAATGTGAACCACTAAGCCTTGAGTATAATACATCAGATGAACGAATGCACGAATAGAACTCTGAAGAAATCGTCAAAGTCTTGGAAGGTGCAAGCTTAGTGGTAGCCGAAAGAAGGGATGTACTCTATGAGGCAATGAAAGGTGCACAAATTATGTAGGAAACTCAGCTGTATGAACAGTTGGAAGACGAAGAGAAACTCATTCGAATAGTCGAAGAGTTTAAAAACGGCCAACCTTCTCCAAAGAAAACAAGACTAATCTAATAAGGTAATATTCGTAGTGCGTTTTCTCTTAAAACAATTAATTTTTTACGTATGGTAGAATTAAGAAGAAAAAAATATTTTCTTTAGAGTGGACTCGGCTACTCTTAACCAAATTTCTGAAAGTGATTTCTTGTCGAGGAAGAAATATACAGAATTTGAGAAAATCATCAGTACATGTCTACTACTCTTAAGCAAGTCTCCACAAGATATGGCACCAAAGTTGTTGCGGACGACAACTTTCAAATATTTTTACCACAGAAAATATCATCGACCATATTAAATAATGAAGAATTTTTCATAAATATGGCTAGCGAAGAAAATAAGCTTTCTTTCTTTATAGTGTAGCAGGGTGGCAGCTGTTCTAAGTTACTTTTGATTAATTATATGCTCAAAAAACGAATTGGTACATGTATTAATTAATTCTATAAATAAATATTATAATCATAATACAATGTCTTTGTTATTTACTTTGAAACTAGTCACCTTACATCCATCCATATATAACATTTATCTATATTATACGTATAATGTATGCAAGAAAGTTCTTTCCCGCACTCGGGACGCAAAATACGATTTTCTGCAGCTATCTAGAGGGAGCAAAATACTACTTTTCCTCCCTAGGAACGAAAAGTGTTTATGGCCGCTTTCCTACGAATCAGAAACCAGAATTTTCCTTTGACTCCCTTAGGAGGAAAAGTGAATGAACGGAACCGAGTAGTAACATTCTCAGTTTTTCGTGCCTGTGTAACATCTGGCATTTACAATGTTTAGACTTACGAGTATATGCACCAGTCGACCGCGCGCTCGACCTTTTTTTTTGCACTTTGAGTTAGGTATTCAAGATTTTTAAATAAAATAATATTTATATTCTATCTGAAATTTATTATAAAATTTCTTATGTTTTTTAAGTATTAAAAATGATCTATATCTTTTTTATAGTTAGTTTTAATTTTAAATTCTATTTATTATGCTATTAAATATTTTTAAATTTTAATTTGAGCGTAGATTATTAGCAAACTTATAATCTTCAATTGATTAGTCTTATTTATTTATAGAAAAGGGGGGCTCCGCCCCCCAACCCCGAGCGCGGGTTTCACCCCCTGCACTCCCATTACCCAATCCTACATCTCTTCTTAACATACTTTATGAATTTCCAAATAAGAGGAAATTATTTAGTTTAATTTTATTCAATTCAAGTAAATTGCAGGTATAACCTTAAGAGTAAACCGATAATATTTTTTTTTTCAAACCTAACGAATTGCATTTAATGTTAGGGCAACTTATTTCAGAGCGAGTATCATTTGGACCGTTAGATTTTATACCTGCTCGCTCTAGCTAAGCATGACTAACACATGGGGGGGGGGTCGACATTCTTTAATTCTGTGAGTTTGCCGTTCAGTTTTTTGTGCATTTCTTTGAGAAAGAAAAAGCGCCCTCGTACGGGAAAATAGTATGTGATATACGGGAGCAAAATAGGCGTTTTCCAACGAGGGTATGTTTGCCGCCCGAGTGAGGCGAGTTACAATGTACTATTATTATTTATCCAACTATTATGCTCAGTATTGAATCGTTACCATATAATATATACACGGTTACACATTTTTTTAGAGCTTTTTCTACCAGATAATTTTCAGAAGACATAGTTTTTTGATTTAGCCGTGACAGAGAGAAAGAGAGAAAAGTATATTGCTCTCTCTCCGTCTAGTTTCCATAAAGAAAGAAGGAATCGCAGTATGCTATAAGCTAAGGCTTGTATTCCACCTCCTCTCTCATGCAGCAGGCGATATAAGGAAAGAGAAAGCTTTATACCTCTCTCTCTCTCTTTCTCTTTCTCTCTCTCCTTCTCTCTCTCTCTCTCTCTCTCTCTCTTTCTCTTTCTCTCTCTCCTTCTCTCTCTCTCTCTCTCTCTCTCTCTCTCTCTCTCTCTCTCTCTCTAACACTCAACAGATATTCATAAACGTAAATGGAAGCGATGAAAAGAATCGTTCTCCATCTCTCTATTTCTCTATCTATTATAATATAGCGGGACTGGCTCTGTTTTCAGAGATGGGGCTCTTTCTCTATATATTACAACATACTGGAGGGAATACAATTTATTACAACATACTGAGGGAAATAAGCATGACGGTAGACGACCGCAATCGAGTCGTGTCGAACGAGATGCTCGCGGCTCCAAATACAAATTATTACGAATTTACGCTATTAAATAGGAAAATTTGGAGTGATATTGCTCTAGATATACAACTTAATGTTCACATTACGACTATACGTTTTTAATATTATTCTTTATATATAAGTTTGTTTCAGCTGTACAAAAGAAAGCTAATAAGCTTTAAATTATTACAAAAATTTTCAAGCGGTCTTTCCAAACAATAGATAAATAAATTTAATATAAGTCAGTTGTGAATTCTTAATATTATTAGCTTCATTTCTAACAAATAATACTATCTTGGTTAATTTAAAGTAAAAGCTTCACTTAATTTTATACCTTTTATGGTTAAAGTTTAGATTCCTTAAATTAGGTCAGTGACTTCGAAACATTTTGTCTATATCATATTATCTTAAATCTAAATAAATTTTCTTTGCTATTTGCTATTCAGATGAGATTATTAAGACAGAGTAAATTTATGATAAAAAACACTTTCATATCTCAATATCATAATGAAATTTGTATTAACTTATTCCTAAAATAATAATAACAGTCAATTCACGAGAAAAAAAATTTTGTGTGTATAATCTCAGAAAGTCTTAAATGAATTGTTAACACTTAATTTTTTTTCATAGCAATTAATTACTTTCTCTTATCTTTCATTGACTCGTCAGCTAATCACCATTCGTCGGGCCAGCAAAACAAGTATGGGCGCGCGCGTGAGAGCCTTAATTTTGATCGCTTACTAGACTTATCTGGACAAGTTGGCCTTGTGACTCGACTACTATATATTGTATCAATAAATTGTACATGCACTATTGAAGTTTATTTTTGCTATTAGTTATGGATAATACCAGAGATAATATGGAACGATTCCGAGAGCTCATATAACAAGACAGGACAACTTTTGAGCTACCGTGGACGAACGCGCCGCAGCGGCCAGTCATTAAAAAGGACGCACTCTGTAAAGTACATGATCTGACAGTAACTAGCAAACTATGGAGGGTAGAGAGAAGGAGTGGAAACGCTCGTCGCTTTACATAGGACAAGCTGATCAAAAATTATCCGGAGATGGTAGTTCAGATTTGTCTGATAGGCGTCGCTGTCTCAGAAATCTCTCGATGGTTCTCCGTGCAACAGAGAGAGAAAGCAAAAACCAAAGCTCATAAAGGGAAGAAGAGGAGGAAAAGTAGGGAAGAAGAGATGGGGAACTCTATTTTCTTCAAATAGATGCATTTGAACGAGCAACCTCACAGAGTGTCGCTGCCTTGCAGCCAATTCTGTCCGAAGTCCTTATGGCAATCTATGCGTCAAAATCGAAAGAAATATACATTATCTGACCCGGTTATATGTCAAATTTGAAAACCAATCATTCATAAAGAGATTTTTATAGTTGCAGATGGATTGCGTAAATAATTAGTTACAATATATCTTATTTATGCAGTTTTCGAAATAATATGTCATCCTTATTAAATTAATTTAATTACCGTATTTATTTTTAAAATAAAGAAATCCCGAAAAAACTTCTTAAAATTACAAATATAATACTCGACTGTAGGTACGTGTCCAAAATTATAAAGAAACACTTATTCGAATTGCCCGCGCGCGTCTAGGTCTAGACTTGATTCCTCCCATTCTTCGCAATTGTCCAAAATGCTTATTCACTTTATACATAAATTTCACACATGATCTTCACAGTTCCAATTCACTACGTTGATTATATTATAATTATATCTGGGCCAATATATATTTAATTAAATTTCAAAGAAGTCAGATAGAATTATCTTTCCCTGCAGATTCTAGTTTGTGCATTAGCTAACTACATCCTTATTTTCTTTTCACATTCTTTTTTTTCGATCTTCACCTCAGTTTTATGAGCGAAAACATCTCTCACCTGCCCTAAAATGTTTTTGTTATATTGAGCTATATGCTTTGTTACATGAATCATATTCATTAGATAGATAAAAATTTAATTATATATAACATTACTTATAATAAATTTTTACAAAACTTTACACAAACATTCTTCGACAATTACTTACACACGATGCATCTGCATACGTTTCTGTCGGCAAAACATTTCTTCTTTTATTTGCCACTAAAACTATACATGCCAGTCAAATCATCTGTTAGCAGATATAATAAAGTAAACTTCTTGTAAACTTTGTTTATGTTTAAATAAATATTGTAAACTTTGATTACACATGTACCTTTAGAATTGTTAAATGATATTATTCACGGAAAATGGCATGAAATTAATTTACAAAATTAATACAAAATTAACAATGAATGAGTTTATTAAGGCAATTAATTTAGTTTTTAATAATACAATTTTTTCATTTGATAATAATTTTTATGAACAAAAATATGGATGTCCAATGGGATCACCTCTGTCGCCGGTTATAGCCAATTTAGTTATGGCAAAATTAGAAAGTATAGACTTGTCAAAATTGCTTTTTGAACCAATGATATTTAAGAGATATGTTGATGATATCTTTACAATTATTCCAGAAGTTTTTGTGGACGAAATGGTGGATGTTTTTAATTCTGTACATGACAGAATTAAATTTACAAGGGAGGTTAAGGTTAATAGTCAGTTGCGTTTTTTGGACATTAATGTCATTAGATGTAGTAATAATAAGGTGAAACTTAATTGGTACAGAAAGCCTACTTGGTCAGGTAGGTTTTCAGATTTTCATTTACACCACCAATTCAGAAACAAAATTGGAACATTGAAAGGTGTCATTAACAGAGCAGTAAAATTGTCACATAAAGATTTTAGACAAAATAATTTACAGATAGTAAGAGAAACTTTCATTAATAATGTTTATCTAATTGAATTTATTAATAGATTAATTGCTTAGAGATTATTTGACATTTATAATACCTAAAACAGAAATAATGTAAGAGTTATGTTAATAGGGGCAAAATTATTTTTTACCATAATTTTAGAGGATTGTCGGACAGAATTAAAATAAATTTTCGGGAATATAACATTCTTTTCTGTTAAAATAGTACCAATTTAAGTAAGTATATTTAATAATTGCAAGGATAGAGATGATTTATGTTTAAATTCTGGAGTTGTTTATAAAATTAATTGTATGGATTGTAATGACTACTACATTGGATAAATAAGTAGATATTTAAAAAAGAGAATTTATGAACATAAATATAGTTTACGTAGTCTTTACAGACGTAGTTTTTACATTCTTTTGATTTTCTGAATGTCGATATTTTGGAACATCGTTTTAATAATAAGTACAAAAAGGAGAGTCTGGAAAGTATTCATATTTCAAGGAATCGAAATAATGTGAATTTAATATTAGAGTCAAGTAAATTAGATAACATTTATGAGGCCTACGATAGCTCGATCGCTAGAGCTAAGAACTAATAACTTGATGATCCGAGTTCAAAGTCCGATCTCGGCCAATTAGTGAAAGCACCGCTACAATAATTTATATGTGCCTTTATTACAAACACATCGTAGATCTCCATCGCCGATTAGCACCGATAGATGGAAGCATAAATGGAACGGCGTTAAATAACGTAAAAGAAAGATAACATTTATCATTCTTTATTAAATTGATTGGTTTCGAACATTTTGTGTAGAAGGGAGATTGTATATTCAAATTACTAAATGTATTAGTTTAGCGAGGAAATGTGTATATATAGATTCGAATATTAATATAAGGTTTAGATTAGTCCCTGATGAGGAGCCGTAGCGAGCTCGAAACCTTGGACAGCATCAGTTGATCTTCAATTGGGTAAAGATGGTGGGACAGTTAGATTGCACTCTACTAATAAAAAATTTTTTTCCGCTAATATATTTAAATTTCAGAATAGTCTACGATGGTGATTTTAAACAAGAAGTCTGACTGTCATAATAATTTTCAATTAGCTATATATTGATATGTATTAATATTAATATAAATAAATATATATATATATATATATATATTGATATTATTAGATATTAATTTTAATTTTATTTAGTTGGACTGTAAAACCAATAGAAATATTTATGAATTTAAATAATTTCGTTACTAGTTTATACAGAAAATTACTCTATGCCTCAGACCAATCTTTATGTTAAATTGGAATTACACGAATTGTTTAAAATGTCAACAAGAAACAATACCAAATAAATTAAAATAAATATAAATGAAAAGTATACTGTTTGAATGTGAAGGAAACTATAAATAATGTATGTGATTTATGAATTATATTTAATATGTAATATCAGAGACATGGGTTGATCAATCATCATAACTTTAATTATTTAAAATATTTATACATTTTTTATTGATAATACATATTGTAGAAAATCAAATCAACTTCAAATTCTATCCTATTGCAATGCGAAACATTCTAGATTGTAAATTTTATTTATTTACAAGTTTTGTATATCTTGTAGTTATAAATTAGAAAACATATAAGTATTTAGCCTTTTAATTTTTGATTTATATTCTTATTTATATTTTTAATATTTGAAACAATTAATGGATTTTCTTTTTCTGTTCCTACAATATTATATCAGCATTAAATATTAAAAATTAAGTTTTTCAACTAATTATGGAATATCCATTTAGCACAAAATCAAAGACTCAATTTGAAATTTTCACAATGAACAAAGGAAAGACTTGATTTTTTATTGAATGAAATACTAATTTATGCTATTTATCTAATAAATAGAAATATATATTAATTTAAAATATTCTCAACCATATTTGGCTTTGAAATCGTCAATCTAGAATAAAATATATTATAATTTACCAATATATATATATATATATATATATATATATACTAACTATTTGAATGTTGGCTGACGAGTTGAATATTAACCGGGCAACAGTTAGAGAGATTTTAATCGAAAATTTCGCCATGAAAAAGCTGTCTGCCATGATGGTATCAAAGAACGTTTCAGATGAGCAAAAAGCTCACCGAACTAACATTGCTCAAGATTGTCTCGAGCAGGTTGAAAATGATTCTAATCTTCTCAATCGAGTTATTACCAGTGATGAGTTAGTTCTTTCAATATGACCCCGAAACTAAACGACAAAGCCAACAGTGGCTATCCGCTGGAGCGCCAAGGCCAAAAAAGGCGAAAATGAGCCAGTCCAAATTGAAAACCATGTTCAGTTGCTTCTTCGAAAGCAAAGAGGTGGTTCACAAAGAGTTTTTACCACTTGGATAAACTGTAAATCAATTATTCTACCACAATGTGCTAAAAAATTACGAAGAAGGGTGCTCAGAGTGTGTCCACAGATCGCGAAGACTGAGGTTGTGCATCACGACAATGCTCGCTGTCATAGTACGCTCAGTGTCTCTTAGTTGTTGGCGTCTAAAGGTATCACAACGTGACCACAACGTCCTATTCACCAGACATGTTACTCGGAGACTTTTTCCTATTCTCTCATTTGAAAAAATCGTCAAAGGTTGACATTTTGGTTCCGTTGAAGACATATAAGAATCTGTGACAGGAATTCTCGGAGAGGTTCCACAAAAAATGTTCCAGAATTGTTGAGAAAATTCGAAATCGGATCGCAGCGATGTACCATAATTTTTAAATATACCAGATTTTTTCATTTTGTCGCATTACTTCATTATCTGACCTGTATATACATTATGGTGACAATGCATGTTCCTCTTTACATGTAACATAATCGTAAACTCCATGCCATTCAGCAAACGATACAGCTTGATCTGCAGACTAAAAAAACAAAGGTCACTCAGTTATGCTTTCTTACACAAAAACATTCCCGGCTGCACCTAGTTTTCGCTTTATCGCCCAGTTATGGTCTAAAACTTTTTATTTTTACTGAACTTTTCTTTTAGTTACAGATATGTACATCATTGCGACTTGTGTGGATCTCCAGTTGAGTGGGCTCCGAACCATTGTTTATTGCACATTATTAATACCGACTAGCGTTGCTAATCAGTTTAAAGACTGATTATTTTATATTGCGGTTTCTGATTTGCTGATTTGTAGACCGGTCTATAGTGCCGGTCTACTTGTATGGGAATATAAAATAAATATATCTTTGCGTATGTATATGTATGTATGTATATATATATATATATATATATATATATATATATATATATATTGTAACGATGCGCGTATCCGCCTCGAACACGAGAACGGCGGGCACGGCCGTCGCAAAAGATGTGCCCGGCTGGGCTTAGCCCCGAATTATTTCGGCGAGGGAGAGGGGCGGTTCGCGAGGGGCGAAGAATCGCACGTAGGGTTTGCACGAGAGGTAAAGTGACTAAATAAATATATTGGAAATAGTAAAATAATCAAACAGAATAGTTAACATTCACGAGGCTTTAATAGTTAGTAGACATACAACGCCTATACGCGAGACGGGCGGAACGCAGACCCAGGGTCGCTGAGGCGACGGCGCGCGAGCAGCTAGGGAAGAGAGAGAGAGAGAAGAACAGGCTGCCACTTATAGTCGGACGTCGACGTGTCCGTGGAATCCGCTGGCAGCACGTCCTCGTGCAAAGACATCTTGGTTCGTCGGGAGAGGCGGTGTCCCCGAGATAGGGCGGTTACTCCGCGCTGACGGAAGTCGAGTGGCAGGCTCGTCTGCTCGAGCGCGGCAGCGGTGTACGTGGGTAACGCGCACGGCAGCAACACAAACACGCGCGTCCTGCAGCGTACACTTCGCGAAGACGAGGTACGAGTTGAAGGGGAATATCACGCGCACGTGGCGTATTCCCACAAAACAAAAAAAAAACAAGCCAATAAAGCCCGAACGCGTTTCTCTCTCGAAGTTTGTCTTCTAACTCACCAAAATTCGCGCGCGTGGCCGTCTCTCCCCACTCCCCGCTCTCTCTCTCTCTCTCTCACTTACCTCTCCGCCGGTGTAGTCGTGCGTCGGCCTGGAACACATACAATCTTTATATTTCAACATACATATACATTTATATTTACAAACTCTATATCCATATTTATAGAGCTTCGACAGGAGAGAGAGCATAGGGACGTGGGAAAGCAAGCGTACGCGGCGCTTGCGTTCCCCGTCACAATATATATATATATATATATATATATA
Organism: Sycobia sp. Sy_11; assembly: GCA_018907035.1. Classification (NCBI taxonomy): domain Eukaryota; kingdom Metazoa; phylum Arthropoda; class Insecta; order Hymenoptera; family Epichrysomallidae; genus Sycobia; species Sycobia sp. Sy_11. The sequence goes on along the minus strand of JACCIC010000136.1, from coordinate 847,818 downwards.
TATATATATATATATATGTATGTATGTATGTAGATAAATTTTACCAGTAAATAATTAGAGTAAATATATTTACCGTCAAATTCCTGACTGTCAGTTATTACCTACCTACCTATATAGGTTCCTCTGTAATTTCTGCTTCAAGCAGATTTTCTATAGCGTCGATAGACTCCTTGGTCTGGAGGAGTTCTTTGACTAGTTTTTCAAGCGCTATATATTTTTTTGGCTCAATAGACCTCGTACCTCAATAGAGGTTTTATTCTCCCTTTGGAACCTGATCCTAACTTGATCGTATTTGGGACAGATGGACAGTACATGCTCTGGTGTATCCGCCTTCCCACATGAGTACCTATCGCTTTCTCTCTCTCTCAAATGGAAGCAAAAGAGATAAGAGCCGAAGTCTCCATGCCCAGTGAGAAATTGGATTAGCAATCGCGACAGCCCGATCTAGTCCGCCCGATGCTATCTCTGACACCTGGTAGGTAACAATGTGTCAGCCTACCTTTAGTCGAGTTATATCAGATTTCCTTCCAGTCATCGAGATATCGTTCTATACCTATCGCGCGGCACGACGTTGGTTCTCAAGTGACGCTGCATTTTTACGGCTTGCGTACAGTTCTGCTCTACGTTTGCATTCTAACACGATGGGGAGTTTTCCCGCTAGCGTTCCACCTTCACCAGAATGTGGACCAACCTCTTAGACCCAGTTCTCCTGATCAGAACCTGCAGCAAAGAAAACTTTGCTAGTCTCCAAGCATTATTTTTGAACTTAACAATCTGTCTTGCTCAGTGCTCAATGCCTTGGTGAATATGTCGGCCAGTTGTTCTTTTGAACATATTCACTTTATTGTTATATAGACGCGCTTGACGTATTCTCAATGAAATGCCCTATTCATAAGTATTATTTTAATTGAATCGTGTTACACAACGATAAGCCAGTCATCATTGCTCGAACTTTCTATTCTAACGTTCTGCTGAACATTTCGGCCACTCCATTACGTTCCTGTGTTTCTGGACATGCCAATTGAAGTTCAGCTACTAATTTCGCTAATTTCGCGATTGTTTCTTGTTGTCGTAATTGTTTATAGACACATAACCTAACCTTGTATGCCATAGCTTTGCTTTTGATAAGGGTTGTATTTCAATCACGTCACGCCTTTTATACTCTATGTCTTTAGTCTCTGCACTATATGCATTCTCTATATCAACTGCTTCATTGCCTTTACTTAGCACTATTGTTTCTGTTTCGCGTTCCTGACTTATATCTGCTGAGTTTAGTTCGGATTTATCTGTCACTGTTATACTTCGTGTGTTCATCACGACGCTTGAATTTTCTACTGTCAGTCCGCTGCTGTGTTCTAATTTAGAAATTTCAAGTGAAATAGTCTAAAACGACCATTTATAATTTTCGATAACACTCATTCATCAGTGCATGGATCTATAATATCTATTCTCTTGTTATCAAGGTATATTTCTAAACCATTCTCCACATCCTAAGAGTAAAGCGTATTTTTTAGTCTATGTATTTTACCGTTTTTCGCACGAATCTCTACAGTTCCTTCCGTATTTACAACCAAGAATTTCTTTTTGTTCGCGCATCTCATTCCACATTCGATCGTTCTAGCATTATATAACATCAATTTGCTCCGTAGTACCGGAATCAGCAATAAAGACACATTTTATTATATATATTATACACAAAATTTCATTATTTTTCATTATCAGCGATCAGCTGACCACCCCTTCTCTTTCTAGTTGGTTTGGATGGTCTGCAAAATTCTGCAAAATAAAGTATTTTAGCGCCTCATCCGTTATTTTCTTGCCTGTTGACCCTTGGCACAAAACTCCCGCCAGAGGCACAGTATCAGTAATCACCTGCACAAACATATCTCTTTTCTCCTTTTGTGATAGATTTTCAGCATTTTCATAAATTTGCATTCTATCTTCGAATTTATCCCAATACAGAACAGCCCGTTTCTTAGTAGGATTATACTTAATTGTGTACAGCGCCTTGCGCGCTGACATGCGAGTCTTTTCCGTTTCCAAACGCTTATGTTCTCACAAACATTCTAAGATCTCTCTAGGAAACTCTAAATTTACTATCTTTATCGTACGCCAGTTCGATGTGGTTGATTATCATATCTCTAGCTTTAAACATGTCATCACGAGCCTTTTCGTCAAGAACATCATTTGCTGCTAATTTCAATACGTAACCTAACCTTTCAACAAGTAATTCAGATTTTAAATAATGTTCGAATATATCAAATCTCGTTTCATTCATTAATTTATATTTTCTGAAAGAATTATTATCTTTATTAGAATTTACAGCAAATTTGTCAATCAGTTTTTACAATAGTCTCTTAGATAGATCAGGATCATTATTTCTTTGATTAGAATTATTAATTACTGTGTTTACGTCAATACTTGATTCAGCATTTTTAATCGATTTATTAGTTTACTCTGCTTAAATTATCATTAAAGTTAATGCACTCATTATATGTATTGAATCGAATTAAATTTTTACATTAAATTCAAATTAATTGTATTTGCAATTTTTGACCTAGGATCCAAATTGATAAAATCTTTAACAAGGTTAGTCTTTCGCTGACTTTGTGTAGATCAGCTGGGGCAATGGCTGTGGCCATGACCTCTATACGTTCGATAAACACAACTCACTTCTCGGGCGAGTGTCTCTCAGGTTTGTGTACACTGTTGAATATTATGGATATCGAGGGTAGAGAGAAGGAGTGGAAACTCCGTTAACATCGTGTCAAATTATACGGCAGGACTTCGGGACAGAATTGGCGGCAAGGCAGCAATACTCTATGAGGCTCCTTGCATTTGAAGAAAAGTGATGGGGTATGCAGGGAGCGTGAAAAGAGGGATAAATTAAATCTCTACTCACGTAATCTTGCTTTTTTCAGCCCCTCAAACGCTTTCGCTTTTGCTTTCTCCCTATATTGCAAGAGGAGCTATGGAGGGATTTCCAAGAAACCGACATCTACCGGACTTTTTGATGAGCTTTTCCCATAAATATCGAACGAATTTTTTTACTCCTTCTCTCTACCCACGAAAGGACTGATACTGATTTCGTCGAATTTTTACTTACGATTCTCAGCGCTCGCATCCATCAGGATAGCTTTTCTATCTTCAATTTCTCAGGATCTTAGTAGTTTTCCACTTGGGAAAACTTTTATGCTATAAACATGTACATACGCTCAAATTTCTCTTCTTCCTTGTGCACGCAGAAAAAGCACGCACTCGTACAGTTTTATCACGCACTTTTAATCTTCATGTAAAAAATAAAAAATACGCGACGGTGGTAGAGGGCTGGTGACCATTATCTACTAGGAATACTGATGGTAATAGGATGGTAATAGGATGGTAATAGTTTGATATTGTTTCTTAGCAAAATATACAATCGTATACTTGCTGTTATCTCATTGCATTTAGATAATTTTTTCGCGACGTTTTGGATTTTGTTACAGTTTATTTATTGTCATTATTATTATTCATGATTAGCATTATTATTATTATTAATGATGGATTAGGAATTATTATGCATTATTATTAATCATTGATCACCACGAAATTTTATGGAGTAGTATACATATACATAAAATGATCTTCAAAGTTCTTAAGGAAACATCAATGTTATTATTTTAACTCATTATCGTCCAAACCAGAGAAATCGTAACTCTGTTTTCAATCGTAAATCTATCACATATTCCACGGGTATATTTAAAGCAAACATGCTTTTCCTTAAGTATTTTTTTCTTTACTTTCCATTTCTCGTATCAGAATTGTGAGGTTCTCACTCAAAAATCCAATATGACGACGTTTACAAAAAAAATGCAAAATTTCGAGAATTGTTTTTTTAAATCCAATTTTTTTGTGTTAACGTGGAGGACGGAACTTTATTTTTCAACTATGAGTACATAAATGAGTCATATTTTAAGTTTAGTTTGGTTCCGAGTTCAGAAATTCAACATGGCGGCTAAAAATGGCGCCTGAACGCAAAATTTTGCCCAAACTTTCACGAATTTTTTTCTCGAATATAATACATTCGACGAAAAAATCAATAAGATAAACGTACTTAGAATCAATCAAAGAATATATCTAAATTTTTTAGCAACTTTTTTATTTTTGGCAATTGGCAATTTATGACAAAATGGAAAAATTTATCATGGATAAATCATCTCGAAAATTCAGATATATTTCTTGGTGAATTCTAAGCACTTTTTATTCTCTAACTTTTTCTTATATAACACTTTGCTTTTGGAAAAAATCAAAAACCTTAAAAAACTTGACTTATGCAACTTGATTTTTTGGATTTTCCGATTTTTTAAGTTTTTTTTGGAGATGCGTTCTATTTATTTTGTACACGCAAACTACCCTCACGTATAAAATCGCCTTACCTACTCCTGGTCCGCGTACCCGGTGCGTCCCGACGCTCTCGCCCAAGGGAGGGTAAGGGAACAGAAAAAAAGGAATAACCGCGCACACGTACACAAGGGTACAGAATTGAATCAGCAGATCCCGTCACCGCACGGCACGCACTCTCTGTACCGACGATGTCGAAGGGGCTGGAGCTGGTGGTGGGCCTAGTATGGAAGGAAGGCATAGGCTACGTGCAGATCGGCGACCTCGTCTTCTCCTTCGCTCCTTTTCGCTCCACTCCCAACTCTCTCTACTTTCTTCATTCTTTCTCTTGGCCATTTCTTCCGTCTCGCCGTCTATCTCTATGGTTCACTCCGCTCTTTTACGTCTCTCTCTCGCTACTTTCCTTTCACCGTTCTTTCTCTTCGTTTTTTCTTCTTTTTGCTTTCTATCTCTATCTCACTACTCCTTGGCTTTCTCTTTCACGTCTCTTCACCTGGTATATTCTCTCTTTAAGGTCGTTCTTTACCTTAAAAAAATGAAACGTGCAAGAGTTCCAATGCCAGCTTTGCAATACAATCGAAGCTAGCTCGTCTAGAGTATTCAAATATTTCTCTTCCTTTGATCAAATTTTCAATTTTCGATCCGATCCTCAATTTTCCAGATTTATTACTGGTTCATCTTCCTGAAAAGGGAAACAATGCGAGCTGGCAAGCGATCGGTCAGGGCGCCATTGTCCCAGGCCCGTCTCTCGGTTCGTACACCTCTGGGCGGTCGAACTCTATAGGTCCAATTGCAGGACCTTGTCATTGAAGGATGTAAGGCCCTCGGCGACCAATGCCGTCTCCTCGTCAAATAAATTTCAAATTTCTCTATCGGAAATCTCAGTCCTCCGGCGCGTGTAACGGGAGATTTGTATCATAAGTTTTCCGGAAGCGAGTCGATTGGCGGTCGTAGGTGACAGAACGTCCTGAATAACGAGACGGCGAATGGCGTCGAGGAAAAATTTCCTAAATGTCCCTTGTCGAATCACTAATGCATTCAATTGTATACGTTGATCATTGACGAAAAATTTTTTTGAATTTTTATGCCCTTCTTTTCAAGAAATATCTTCAAGAATATAATTGTGATCTAAATGATCAATCTAAATTTAAGCATAATTTGCGCTTTAAATCTTAACTAAAATTGAACAATTTCCGGCTAATTTTCAACTTCCCTATAATGCAAACTAACAGATAAATAAAACTTTGTGGACTAATAATATGCAACTACATTCTTGTTGAGTCATGTAATTCTACAGTAGCACAGAATTTTTCTTCCTTTAATTTTTTTTTTTAATAGTCTTTGCCAAATCTCTATAGCCGAATTGATAATTCCAAATATTGTATTACAATAGCACGACTTAAGTAACTATTTGACCGGTTTATACAACATTTTTTTTCTTTATTTCTTTATTTATTTATTCTTCTTTTTTTAATCTAACGAGATAATGGAAAAAAATTAAATTGAAATTTATTTCAATTTCCCTTATTAATATAGTTTTTTCCGTTTATAATAAAAATTAACTAATATTCTATCAGTCCATAAACCTTCTGTTGGTTTGTGTAACAAAGAATTTTAATAAAATTTTTTTAGATTTATACAACTACCAGTTACTTAAATGTTATTTAATATCATTTTTAAAATTAATAACACGTATATTAAGCTAATTTATAACATCTATTGAATACTATGCACCATAAATGTTTGGAAAAACTAAATATCAGGATTTCAAAACTGGTTTCCTTGATAGCTTTAGTTGGATAAAAAAAGGTTACTAAATAACAAAAAAAATGAATGTTCATTCAGTGATCCCCAGCAGAAAAACGAAAAAACTTCTTTTTTCCAAAAAAAAATCTCGAGAATTTCAATCGTTATTTTTTTATTGTTTTAAATTTTATTTTACAGAAAGCATTCTACTTTCAAAAATATGAGAAATTAATTATTTTTGAAAAATAAATTTCGAGTTTAATTTCATCATGTTCTATAAAGTTGATTTTATAGGTGTAAAGCAACTAATTCCTTTAATTCGTCAAAAGAACGTTGTTCTTTATAGGAAATTCCTGACTAATTTTGATTTTTATGATTTACTACCTGCTAATTTCACCGTCACGATGGAAATTATTAAACTTCACTATAAGCAATCAAATATACCCTACTTAATGATAGCATTCTCTTCAATGGAACTTATTTTCACATTAAATTTAGTACGCCGAAGCTCATCGGTTGGTAATGCCAAATAAAATTTTTTGAACTGAATTTATCGGCTATGAGATGACGAAAGGAAATTAAAAATTTTCAGTGCAATAACATAATACATCTTTTGTACAATAATGTAAAGCCTCAGGCGATTACAAATTAATATTCGTTAATTTAATTTATGAATAACTATTTCCACTTGTTTACTATGATTTATTGCAATTTAAATTCCATAAGTTTCATTCATACATTTTATTGACTTTCAAAAATTAAATCACTATAATAAGGTTCCTATATTTAAGCAGTTTTAGTTATGTGAAAACCAAACTTGTATAATATGATCATTTTCCTTCTGAATTTTTCTATAGATTAATAGTATAATCAATTAAAATGAACTTGTATCATTTATATTAGGTTGTCAAATATCTCCCTTTCACTTTTTTGCTCTTCATTCGATGCTTTATAAAAAGTGCTACAGTGGTCGGATTTACCTCAAATATGCCCCGTTTTGTTCGACAATCTGTTTCTATCTAGATGGCAACTTCATAATACCCCTCTTGTAGAAACCCCTCTCCTTATTTGCGAAGAACTCAGACAGCCTCTTTTAACACAAGCCTCTTTTATGTCCAACTTTATACCACCAAGGGCGTTCGACATGGACAGGAACAGGTGGTAATCACTTGGCGCTATGTCCGGGCTATAAGGTGGATGCGATAAAACCTCTCATCCGAGCTGCTGTAGCTTCTGACGAGTCATCAACGAAGCGTATGGGCTGCTGGCGTCCTGGTGGAACACTACACGCTTCCTGTTGGCGAGTATCACATACCATTACCACAGTAGATGGTAGAATTAAGCGTCTGGTCATATGGGAGCAGCTCACAGTGGATGATTCCCTTCCACCAAACACACAGCAAAACCTTTCTGGCCGTCAATCTCGATTCGTGTATTTATATAGTTGATATGTCGACTGGTTTGATGAATTGGATTGTTACTCAGCTACCTTGTTAATAATTGCATAAGTAAATGTGCAATCACTAAATATTCACAATTAACAGGTAGGATGCTGAATTTGATAAAAGATATGCTGCGATAACTCATCCACTGTAAATCACACGGCTGCTTGGAGTATCCGTACTCCGTGTGATTACTGGCTTCAATATAATGATGTATGTATTTTTTGCTCTTTGAATGCTTTCCACTACAAGGAGTGCTGATAATTATGCTTTTGCCTTGCTGACACTTTGAATTTTGATAGGTAAATATGTCCTCGGAAGTTGTTATTGTAGTCACTCGTCCGATTATTTTGCTGCTTTATCGACCAACCAATGCACAGTGCACTTAATTTGTTGTTGGTTATAATGTATAATGAATACACAACTTTGATGATGATCGTTTTCTCTCAACTTCGATTATAGAAATTGTTATCTGCAACACTTGGTTTATTTAATCCGGCTCGAAGGACCAATGTTTGTAGCATAAGCAAAATAAAACATTGATTTACAAAGTAAATTTGTGAAAGAATACTTTCAAGTATGCTTACATTGAACGCGAACCTTAATCACAACCAATTCTATTAATGTTATATGAATAAGGATAAAAAAAAACACAAGTTTAAAATAAATAACTAATTTTAATCGAAGATACTAACACTTAATTAATGTATTACAAACAACAATCCGAGTATATTGATTAATGATGTTTAGTGAACAAGCACAAGTTTGAATGTGGTCTACATAAGTTATTTCATTCAACAAAAGAATTTCGATTGTACCGACGTGGGAGAATGTACAGTTATATTTAGGTAGAGACTCCCACTATTAATTATCGAAGTTTTATTGCAAAGATGATATTTCGTGAGAGGAGAGTGAGAAGGGGGGGGGTTAAACATAGTTGTACAATAATCCCGTTATAATATTCATATTAGTGTATTCGTGCATATTTGTCCCTAGTGGGCGAGGTACATTGACAATTGGTAAATTGCCGGGGATTTTCCCCAATATTAACATATACAATTTATACATATATATTTGTGACAGAGTGAAAATGTATACACCTACGTAGAAATATTTACTACAATTACACTGCTTTCAACTCATATACGAATACAGTTATACTTAATATAATATAAATTCTTAAAAATACATAATAAATCTCAACACGTATAGTATTGCCAGATACGAGCTCTGTAGGGCTTTGTACAAAGTCGCGAAATTCACAAGACAAAAAGGTAGAAGGGAAATATTTGACAACCAAATATTTAATAATTTATATAAACTGTCGCAATAGCCATTATCTCTTTACTTTTTGTATTAATAATCTCTGACTGCGTTCAAACTGATTTCTTTTTTATAATTCGGCGATAATATTATACAATACTATAAATTTTCATCCATTTTTAATGAAAATCACATCAGTTATTTATCAAGGTAATGCGTAACCTTCAATCACAAATAAGAAAAAAATTCATGAGGAAAATAATTTAATCAAATATTGAATAATTTCGAATTATTTAAATAGAGTAATAAAAACACAAAATCCTTCGTAAATATTCAATAATAAATACAGATTTTTTTTATGTTGTTAAAAATTCAAATCAGTTTGATGTTGAACTGACGTTAATTTTTTCACTAGAAAGCATTTTGTTCTTTTTTTTTATTAGCATTTAAGTAATTATAAGATTCATATTTTTCATTGAATTACACCATTGGATATGTATAAAACAAATACTTGAATAATTATTACACAAAAAAGGTTCAAATTTGCATAAGTTTTGATAATTGACATATGATTCCTGCTTAATAGAATAAATTGATGAGTTTAGAAGCAATGAATAAAATGAAAAAGTAGATGAAGCATAGAAATAAAAATAATAAATTGACTATTCAATTAGTCTTATAAAAATCTGTAACTAATATTTTTGATCATTTGAATTTATTTTATATAATGAATAGAAATATACTGACTAAATTCATGCAGTTATATCGAATCTACATTGTCCTAAATATAATTGGAGATTAAGGAAAAAAAGAAAATCTCCTCTTGTGCTATGACAAAAAAACACGTGGTCATTGTCGCGCACAGCCGTCAGCACGATATATACGCGGCAATGGCCGTTTCCGATGCAGGCGGTCGTACACCGACACGCGGCTAAGATGACGTCGCCACGTAGCGACAAATTCAATTTCCCGCAGATCGGTCTCGCCCCACGTTGGGCGCAATTTGTGATACCGCGGACACCGATCGAAGTTTAATTCCACTTGGACCTGAATTGGCGCACATATCTACATTTAATCTCACCTCACTTACCTGACGAGGGGGGGGGGGTTCCGCCGGCCTGAAAGTGGATTACAGGGAAATGACAAAAAGGGACATTCAGTTATTAAATTTGTTTCCGTGTCTATTTATTTTCACACACACCAACTACCGTCTTGAATACAGTCGCCTTATCTAGTCCTGATCCGCGTAGCCGATTCTTTCCGACCGCCGTCGCATCCCCCCACTTGAACCTTTCCTGGCGTGAACTCGGAGACGCGCAGTGAAAACACTCTGCTACCGACCGCAGAGCGGAAAAAAGTGATAGCAGTAGCATAGCAATCATCAATGTAAGAAATATTACTTATATGCTTAAGATTCAAATAATTTTGCAAAAACTCACTATGCTGCTGCCGTAACGTAGTATCTTTGTTCAATTTTCGTTCTAATGCAAAAAATCTTTTTAATACTATATCGTAATATTGTCCAAGCTTTAACTTCTCATCATTAAATGGTAATCATTCTGTTGAAAATTTTCCATACTTCCGACGACAATTCAACTAATAAGGTTTTCTGTAATGTTATATGCCTATTCAGTCAATTAAATTTGTGCCTACTTAATAATTTATAAAATATAGTTGTTATGATCAACCCACCAATTTCATGCGGTTTTCCGAATCCTGGATCGGCTAGTTTTATATTATAAGGTATATTGAATGCATTTTTATTTACGTACTGCGACTATAGAATTCCAGTTATTTTTGGTAGAGCTAAAAATTCCACTTCCGATTTGAAATTAGTTGCATTTGACATAATTAATGTTCTTATAGGATACTTCTATAGAGTGGCTAACTGCCCCAGTCCTGATAACAGTAAACTAATCATTTTCTTTTTTAAATCTAGATGATCAGCTAATTTTTCGGTTACGAAATTACTTTGGGAGCATCCATCTGAAAGAACTCACTCATGAGCGACATATTTTCTCAATATTATGGTTTCGAGTGCGACCACAGGTTTTTGGTATAACCTCAGACTCATCTTCACTGCTTGGTTTTTCTAGTCTAGCGGGTAATATTTTTTCAATATTATAGTGTAATGTACATTATGATTTCGATCTATATTTTATCAATATTATTGTGTAATGTACATTATGGTATGATTGTCCTTGCAAAAGGCACAATAATTTCTTTGACCATATGTGCTTACAAAAGATTAAGAGCGACTTCGCGACGTTTCGTTAAATTTATGCACGTTCTGTTTTTCATTATTTTGACTTATCGATTTTGTTGCTGTCTTGACTCCACGTTCTTGTTTACTTAAAAATTCTATCTAAAAATTCTAGAGAATAAACTCGACCCCGGTTAGGGTTAGGCGACCTTTGGGTCCGTCGGCATCGGCGAATATTGTCCCCCTTAGCCGTACTGGCATAAACGGCTTCTTCTTTCGGGGCCGCCCTTCAGGCGCAATCTCTCGCCGGCGAACGGGTTGACCCGTAGTTGGCCTGCTACAAGGTCGCGCAGAGCATCGAGGCGCTTCATGCGATCCTGCCATACCTCAGGGCTCAATTTCACTAACGGGCCTCCTGTCTCTACCTCTCAGCGTAGGCTCTTCACCGGTCTAGGATGTCTCTCGTAATTCAAGAACGCAGGCGTCACCTTTGTGCTTGATGCACCACCGTGTTGAGGGCGTGGCGCAGTTCACGCAGGTGCTGATCCCAGCTCTTATGATCGCTTCCGACGAACGTGGCGATCATCGTCTTCAGGGTCCGGTTGCTCCTTTCAACCGGATTCACCTGAGGGTGATATGGCGGTGTGGTCACGTGCTTCACACCGTATTCCTCTAGTACCTGTTTTAGCACCTTGTTGTCGAACTCTTTCCCGTTGTCGGTCAGCAGATAATCCGGAGTCTCCCACTGGAAGAGAATGAGTTTTTTCAAGGCTCGCACGACTGCCTTACCGTCCGCAGTGCGCAGGGGCTTCATCTCGATTCATCTGGTGAATAAATCTTGAAATACCAAGATGTAGCGATATTGTCCTTTACTCTTGGAGAACTCCATCATATCTGCTGCCACGACCGTCCACGGGTGTTCTACGATTCTCTGGCCGATCAAGCCTACCGGGCCAATCTGCGATACTTTATATCTCTGGCACTTTTCACAGCTACCGACGTAGTCGTAGACATCATGGCATACTCCTGGCCAATAGTACTCGCGGGCTACTCTGTCATAAGTCTTCTCGACTCCCAAATGTCCTGAAGAGGCTATGCTATACGCGTCCTCCAGTACTCTTCACCGGGCATCGACCGGCACCACGAGCCACCATCCTTCTTGCGGGAATTGGATTGGATCAAGGAGCCCATCTATACGATGCTTGTAGAGTAGTCCATTCTCAACTCTTCAGCTGACGAACTTTCTGGAGTTACTTAGCACTTCCTGTACTCTCTGCAGGTACCAGGAGTCATCTATTTTCTCGAACGTAGCAATCTCGTCCTCGTCACCTACTCCTCGCGATAAGGCGCCGGAGACGTGGTGCATTGCTTCTTTACGATGGAGTATTTGGAAGCTCCATTGTTGCATCTGTAGTGGCCATCTCGCTGGCTCTCTTAAGTTCTGGAGCCATCGCAAATGTGATCCGTTATGGCCTTAAAATGGTCTCCTTCAAGGTACGAACGCAGATTCTTGATGGCCCAGATGAGTGATAGGCACTCCTTCTCAGACGTCGTTTAATTTCTCTCCGCGGACGTCAATACTCTGCTGACATACGATGGGGTGCTCTCCGTCCTCGAACTCTTGCGTGAGAACAGCCCCAACCGCATAGTCACTCGCATCACTCTGCACGGTGAACTCTCAGGCGAAGTCAGGTCGCGCTAGCACAAGCGCTCGTGTTAAGGCTGTCTTCAATGTCTGAAATGCCTCCTCCTGATCCTCGCCCCATATCCACGCTTGGATATTTTTCAGCAGCTTACACAGTGACACTTTGATCTGCGAATCATGCTCGATGAAACCGGCAGACCACCCTACCACACCTAGGAATCGTCGGAGCTTCCGCTTATTCTTGGGTGCTGAGTTCTCCAGGACGGGCGTGACCTTCTCCGGGCGACCTTCTCCGGGTTCGTTCGTAGCCCCTCTCGGTCTAGGACGTATCCCAAGTACGCGACTCTGGTGCAGCCGAACTCACACTTCTTGCAGTTGATTTGCAGCGCCGCATCAACCAATTTCCGCAGAACTGCTTCCAGATACTTGATGTGATCCTCAAGACTCTCGGTCATGACGATGATGTCGTCTAGGTACGCGAACACCTATGGCTCGTATTCGGGCCCGAACAACGCATCTACGAGTCGCTGAAATGCCATCGGCGCGTTCGTTAGCCCGAATGGCATTCTCTTAAATTGCTACAGCCTCGATCCTGGTACGGCAAAGGCAGTGTAGCGTTTACTACTTTCGGCGATCGGTACTTGGAAGTACGCCTGCTTCAAATCGATGTTCGAGATATATCGGGCTTTCCGTAGTTTGTCCAGAATCGCATCAATACTCGGTATCGAATAGGCATCCTTCTTTGTCCGTTTGTTTAGGTCTCCGTAGTCTATACAGAACCTATAGCTTCCGTCTGACTTTTTGACGATTACGGACGCGCTGCTGCCATCACTCGCGGACTTTTCTATAATACCCTCTCGGTACATTCTCTCGACCTCTTCCTGCGCTACCTGCCACATTTTAGGTGACATGCGCCTCGGATGGTGCTCTACCGGCGTTTCGTCTTCTACGATGATATGGTGCTCGGTGAGATTCGTCATGCCGCTCTCTCGTTGGCTCTGTAGTATCTTCTCCACTCGCCTTTCTATCTCGTCTGCGGGCTTCAGTTTTGAAATACCTGCACACTCTGCTATAATTGGTGCTCTCTCATCGTCAGCTTCTCGGTCAAATTCTCTCCACTCTCCTTCTCGGGTACGCCATAATCCACGGCCTAACTTGGCTTCGATATCCCACGCGTAACAGAAGTCCATGCCGAGTATGACATCGTGGTCGAGAGCGTTATGTGCCCTTACCCTCACGTAATTCTCATGGCCTGTGATGTCCATTCGCATCTTTATTTCTCCTGCTATCGTTACTCGGTCTCCCGTCGTTCCTTTGATGGTTGTGCACGACCTCTCGAGCCGATCTCTATATCTGGCTGTCAGTCCAGGTCCGAAGAGTGTACAGATAGCTCCTGGATTGAGTAATGCACGGTATATCTCTCCTCCAATGCAGATTCTAATATAGCGTCGGTTCTCCGTCCGATTTCCGGCTATCTTGTCCCTCGCGGGCTGCGCGGGGATAGTCGGCTTCTCGATTTTCGCTGGCCTAGTTTCTTCCTCATATTCGCTACTCTCGTCTAAAACGGCTCTCTCGTTTTCAACGGTTGCAACGCTCTCTGGCAATCTCTCCACGGTGGGTTAGCTTCTTCCCAGTAATTCGACTCTTGACTCTTGTTTTCAACTGTATGATGAGTCTCTCCCCTCTCCTGGACTGCAGAAGGTGGTTCCACCAGCTTATCAGTCCACTTAACAGAAAGCCGTTGCTGAGCCACGACTTCTCGCTCGCGGGCCGAATAAAATTCACGGGCTCTAGCGCTCAAGATAGAGTTAACTCCCTCACGCACTTGGCTTGATGCTCTCTCATCTATTTGTTCGCCGAGAGTCCCTGACTTCCGACTGGGGACTGCGCAGCCTGCCCGCACTTTCATTTTCCCACTGCGCACGTCTTGTCCCACAGTTCGTACACGTTTGAAAAGTCACACCACGCGCTTGGCAAACTTGACACGTTTCTCTATCTATCCTTTCTAGCTTTGGACATGGCTTCTGTCGGCACTGTGCTGAACTATGTCAAACTTGGTGACACGTAAAGCACTGTCGCCGCGGGAATTTTACCGCTCGGTGCCCCGATACCAGGCAAGTATACGCATTTCAAATTGTACCCTTGGCCTCATCTGCTGCTTATTCCCCGCTCGCGATGTGTATTCTCTCGTGCATCTGAGTGTTTCTTGCGTACCGCCTAGATTCTTTTTATCTCTAGGACATTATTGTTCGACGGTCAAATCTTGGCCCAAATCTCTCGCTTCGGGCTGTTGGTGGACGTTCTATTTTCCTCGACTGCAGCGACTTGTCGATCATGTGTTTCTTCCCCCTTTTTCAACGGTCTTTTCGGCTGTGATCTCTGTATCACTATCGGAAGAACTGCTACTGGACGACTGGCTTTTCGTCTCCAGAGGCGTTGTTTTCTTTGACGTACCTTTAGGTGCATGATAGACGGCCTGCGGTATCTGGCATTTGTCTTTCGGTGGAAGCGGAGTGTACCTTTTATCGTAGTCTATTTCCCTCTCTAATCTACGACCGTACTTCTCTAAGTGATCCTGCGTATATATTGTCTTTTCTCTCAAATATTTTCTATATATTAGCCGTGGATTACGATAAACTATCTTTAAAAGCCGTCGCACCGAAGGTTTCCTCTTGAATCAGCGAAT
The DNA here is from genome assembly GCA_018907035.1 of Sycobia sp. Sy_11. Classification (NCBI taxonomy): domain Eukaryota; kingdom Metazoa; phylum Arthropoda; class Insecta; order Hymenoptera; family Epichrysomallidae; genus Sycobia; species Sycobia sp. Sy_11. The sequence goes on along the minus strand of JACCIC010000136.1, from coordinate 832,453 downwards.
GATAATATGTAATCTTGCCAGATACTGCGTGATGGTTTAGCCATCACCTTGCGTCTGTACCTTTAATTCGCTCCACAGTTCGTCCCGATCCAGTGGCTTCGAGTACTGGTGTCGCAGACGACATTTGAACTCTTTCCATGTATGCACTTCATCTCGAATGCTCCTGAACCAGCTTCGAGCTCCGCGGCGTAAGGTGCATGACATAGCTTCGAGCAGCGTTTCGTCCGATATTCACAACTGTGTACCGTTTGAGGTGATCGCTGCTTCCTCTCTTGCGGCCTTTCTCTCGCCGGGCTACGTGCACACTCACATTCAGAGTGACTTCCATCAGTCTGGCTTTCTTCAGTGCTATTGTCTGCAGGTCGAAACGACTCGCTCTGGCTGTCCGATGACTTCTCGGACGAGCTATAACCTCAAAATTATTGACCGGATGGTGATTCAGAATGCTGCCGTTGATGCACTCGCCCTCTCGAGTATGCTGCCTTACTTTTCAATTTCCTGCTTTCGCGTCTATGCCCCGTGTCGGCTGCTTCTCTATTAGTTCTAGCGGGCTCGATCGATGGCGTACTCTCTTTTCCATGTTTTTCTTTCCGTTCCGTTGATCCGTTAGTTCCAGGTGCATCTGTTTGTCGTTCGTCGTTGTCGGGCGTTCTGGTGGCCCGTCTTGATCCTGTAAACCCTCCTCGCTTCTCGCTGGTATCGGTGTTTGTTGGCCCCCTAATATACTTCCGGCCTGGAGGAGACTAGGTTCTATTATATTAGATTGTGATGCTGACGGATGCACTAACCGTGCCACTTGGTCCATGCCTCCTGGTCTTGGGATCTCCATCAGTATCCGCGGCAGCTGGGTCTCGCGGGCTAAACTCGTTTGCCATCCCATTGATCGCGGGTCTTGTCCATATCCCGATGTCCATCCGGATGGCCAATACGCATCACTGCCTCGGTATGTCCCCCATGGTGGTAATCCTCTCTGTAACATGCCAGACACTGCTCCGGTCACCGTCGACATGATGCGCCGGGTGATCGTTGTAACGGGCATTTCACTGAATGCCGTCGAGAATGACGTACTAATCGTCGTGGTCACCTCCGTCCGTCCAAACATAGCCGCTGAGGTGCTCACGGCCTCGGCGATGATGGTGGACGAGCTTGCTCCTAACAATGTCATCTCCTCTGCCTCCTCGATGTCCGAACTTCTCAGGGCTGGTGGCATCTCCTCAGCTGTATCATCCCCTGTGTTCTCATCCCATTCGGGGTACCACGGTACGTCCTCTCGTGTTCCGAGTGCCTTGTATGCGTACCGTAGCAGCCGCTCGGCTAACATCGGTACGTCTCCTCTCGGGCTAAAGCGTAGCTCTCGTAGCCTGTTTGACAGATTTTCCCGACTCTCAGCTCTTAAATTTCGTAGTCTATGCCGCATGTCTCTATCCCCGGTGAGCATCTGTTGCATCAACCTCTGGTATTGCTCCGATTGCGTTATATTACCTCCTGACTGTTCCATCTATATTCACGTTCAATTGATTATCTTAATCGTGAATTAGATGTATTTCCTATTAAAATAATTTAAAATATGCTTCTCCTTCGTCTACGCTATATGGATCGCTCGCGGATAATTGATTTTGCTAAAAACATCAAGAAAAAAATATTATATCGGGCACCTCCTATGGGCATCTACCTCGGGCATCTATGCTGACACCCTTCAGTAATTTGATCAGTTTAATTTAAGTTTTAAATATCCCCTGTTAAATTAATAATAGCCACCTCATTTATTTTCCAATTAATTCTGTATGAATTATCATTCAGCGTATTCATATTATAGATTATAATATATATTTTATATTATTATTAAATGATATATATGATATATATATAGAAGTCATATTATATATATTTTAAATATTTCATACGTTATATTATATATTTTATATTATAAACACAATGCACATTAAATTAGATAATTATTATTGAATTAAGTAAATATATTTATATCATGCTATCATAAGAAAAAAAATTATCAAATTTAATAAAATAATTTCTTAAAATTTCCTTCATTGAGATCTATAGCTTCATCTATATTCCATCATTCAAAAAAAAAGTCCACACCGACTCGATCAAAAATTTTCTAAGCGGCGGACAGTCTGACCCACTCCTAGCCACTACTACTGCGCTCTCTCTCTCTCTCTCTCTCTCTCTCTCTCTCTCTACCGCGGCCTAACTCGGCCAGTCCCCTAAAGTCGACAGCGGCGTTCGCGTCGCGCCTCAGTCGTCTTCCGACGCGCTCGCAAAGTGGCGGCGCGCGGTGCACGTCGCGTCTGCTCAATGACGCACTTCCGTCCGCACGCGCGCAACAGTGGCGGACTTCCCACCCTACGTGGCCGAACAAGGTTAAGTTCACTATCTCGCGCACTGCCGTCATCCCCGTTCAGCACTGCCCCACGTTGAGCGCCACTATAACATTGCGGCCCTTGCCCTGGCCGCCGCTACAGAATATACTCTCGCTTTCAGCACCTACCTGATGATTCCACTGACGGATGATGCTCGTACTCTCTCCACGAGGGGGTTTGCTGATGTAGCTATGCAACGCTAAATTTAAAATAAAAATGGGGGGTGGCAGTTAATAAGAACACCATATTCGCTAATATAAATTACCGTTTATTTGCGCAGCTTTAAAACTCCTTCTCACTCTCGCGCATTCTCGATATCGCGCACACACACTATCGGGCACGGGGTTGCACATGCACCTCGACTACGCGGTGCACACACTCGATCTCTCTCTCTCTCTCACACACACACACACACACAGTCGCACTGTTCGCTCTCTCTCTCTCGCACTCGCCCTCCGTTCCGCGACACACGCACTCTAATTCTCTGTCCGGGCTGCCGACTCTTCTCCTGGAGCCTCTCTCTAATACGCGCGAGTTAAAGAACTATATTTTGAGAACCCATATTTATAGTCCGAAGTTTACGAACGAATACGCCAGAAACATAAAATATTGATAAAGGAAAGTAAAGCAATTGAACAAGAGGAGTTAATTGAAGTACTTTTTATTTACACGTCTTTACAGCTTTAGATCCCGACAGAGTGTGTCGCAACGCTGATTCTTGATTCATTAATACACTTCAGTGTCTTTGTCCTTTCTTCTTCACTGATGATCCGTACGGGATGTTTAGTCTATTTCAGGTCCAGATAAAAGATAGCCTACAGAGAACAATAGGAGCTGATAAGACGCCAGACAGATCGATGCGTTGGTGCATTCGTGTGATTCATATAACTCCTCCCTGCCGAAGTTCAAAGACGTCCTCGTTGTTGATAGGCACAGAATGCTGTTTTCTTTTATTTGTTGTGTGTTTATATACAAAGTATATCAAAAGCATCAATAACGCGAGCGAAACAAGCGTAATCGCCGATACTGACATATGAAACTCTCTTCCAAATGGTTTATATACAGGCGCAATGATTGTCGGCAAATTTAACTGCTTTAATGGTTCTTTTTTTTTTATTACTGGTAAAATTAAATTTGACTGTTGAATTTCTCCAAATATTTCATGAGGCTTATAATCTTGGATTTGGATATCTCTTCGTCGTATCTTATGTGTTCCTTTGATCGTGGTTTCGGTGTCATCAACTCTGATTTTGATTGGAAAATTGCTAGAGACAAGTATACCATCTGATAGTTCATACCTAAATATTAAAGGCAAAATTATTGGAATTACAATCGGCTTGGCGTTCTCTGTATTAACTTAGTAACATACATATGTTCTTTTATACATTTCATAACATGTTTGAGAAAATAATTTGAAAAGCTGTCCAACTAAAATCCAAGGCGCGTTAATTATTTCTGTTTGATTAATATTATTGATGATTGCAAGCCTTTGAATAAGGGAGAATTGGATAGAATTGAGGATTGGAATTTTGAGTGTGTAAATGATAGAGTCATGGGTAAATGCGATTGTTCCCCGAGCAAAACGAAAGTCTAATAAATTCCGGTAATTTAACATAAGCTCTTTTTGAAAGTAAATTTTAGACAGATGTTTCTGAATATATAATATTTGTTTATATTGTAATATTTCTAAATCGAATAATTTTTTCAAAAAATGAACGATCTTTTAATTTTACTTAACAATCGAAGAAACTGTTGTTCCTGTATTATGAGGGTAACAGTGATATCGAAATTATTAATTTTTGTATTTTCATTTTTCAGCGTCCTTGTCATGTTTAATAAATTTCTATTAATAACATCAGTATTGCTCTTGATCTCCTGCTTATCTTGTTCACTATGCTTATTGAATTATTTAATGTAATGATATCTTCCTGTTGTTGATGATCAAGTAAATTTAAATAGTTATTTATTCTCTCCAGGTCTGTAGCGTCTGGGTTTCCGAAAATATATTTAACTGCTGTACCTAACCCATCAAAGAGACCTCTCTTCATTCTTTCGCTTTGTAGTGTTATTTGTTGTATATCCTGTTGTATTTCTTTACATAATATCGAGGCTTGTTTTAACAAGTTGGATTCCTGAAGTTCTGATCGAGAAGATAATATTGAATAACTAGTTAAAATTTCTTCATAGGTTTGCGTTAACGTTGTTAAATTTATCCAAAAGTGTAGATAATGATAATTTGCAATAATTCTTCCTGTTCCTTGCTGGTAAGCATAGTGTGTTTTATTGGTGTCGATTTCATCACTTGTTACAAGAGTCGTGGTGATAATTATCAAGAGTGTCGTCTTCATCCTTCTCTAAAAGAAAGGAAGGTTTTCTTAATCTTTAGCACTCCGTAGGTCATACCGGCGTGGTTGTCCGTATATATAACATTCTAGTGAAGGGCCTTTTTGTTTTTCTATAAGCAATTTTGGGTAGCGAGGCGCGGTTTTATCGCATTGCTGTTGATGTGTTTTAATATAAATTTTCTTACTTTCAAGCGCCTGATTTGATTCATCAGATAACTTTTGTTGCCTTTTCTGTTCATTATATAGCTTGTCATAAAAAGGTAGAATTTCGTTTTTTCGAATTTCATTGTATTTTTTAATTACGTCTGCTTCGGGTTCAACAATATGTTTATGTAATTCGTCATACGGTGTATATAGAAGTGTAAACGGTGCGAATTTTGTGCAAGACTGAATGCTTTGATTATATATAAGTATAGCCGAGGTCATCTAATTTTTAATAATTTCGTTGGGATTTTCATTCACCAAAATGCCTAATTTCTCTCTCAGAGTAGAATGTAGCCTTTCGATTGGACTATTAGATGCGAAAGGTCTTAATTTATTTAATACTGTAATAGCATTCCCGTCGGATAAAAGCTAAGCTTGAGCGTATTTCGAAAAGATGTCGATTATAGTCAGAAATTTTTCCTTATTCATGTGGAAAATATCTATATGTATATGTTGAAGTGGTCTCTTAGCAATAATGGGGCCGTAATTTTCAGTCTTATAGGGTCTTCTCTCATATTTGTGTTCTAAACATACTTCGCATTGATTAATATAATTCTGAATAATTCTCTCCATATTTAGTATATCAAATTTCTTCTTAAAATGAGCTGTTGTTTCTTACATTCCATTGTCATTTTTGTCATGGTATTCTTTGAGCTCTTTCATAAAATTATTTTGACTTATTGAAGGTGTATAAACGTTTGTTTTCACAAATTTGAGCCTTTCATTAAAATGTTCTTTTAATATCCTATAAATAACGATTTCTAATTCCTCATTTTCGAACTAAATTCCGTATTGTTTGTCGGGTTTCACGTTTTCGTTTAGAAATTTTAGTAATTGCGCTTCTACGTCCTTTTGATTGATTACAATTTTTTCTTTAAATTGTACTTTAAGTTTATCTTTAATTTCTTTTATGTCATAGTCTTTACCATGCTTCAATATTATACTGTAATTGAAAGCGTGAATATTTCTCTCGCTTATCGGTAGTTAAAAGACCGGATCTTCGTCTGCAGTATGCACTGTTACAGCTTCGTGATCGAACTCTTCGATCGAGCGAAGTGCAATATCAGGTGCTTCTGGTATCATTGAAAATGAATCCTCATTGTCCTCTTGGGTGTTTAGTTCAATTCTGCTTAATGTGTCAGCTACATTATTCTTCTTGCCTTTTTTGTATTTTATTTCGAAATCGTATTCCTCCAGTTTTATTTTCCATAGAATTAATCTCGCATTTGGTGTTTTTAGGGAACAGAGCCAGGTTAGTGGTTTATGATCTGTTTCAATAATAAAGTTTTTTCCATAAACATATGGTCTAAAGTGTCTACATGCTTCTACGATTCCGAGTAATTCTTTCTCAATCGTAGAATAATTTTGTTCCGCTGAATTCAGTGTTCTTGAGTAACATGAAATAAGGTGTTTGTCTTGCAACAGCTCGGCTCCGATGCCTATGTTCGATGCATTTGAGGTAATCACGAATTGTTTAGAAAAATCCGGACATACCAATACGGGAGCGTTTGTAATTAATTCTTTTAGTTTGTTAAATGATTCTACATACTCTGGATTTTCACAATTAATTTTCTCATCCTTTTTAAGAACTCTGGTGGGTGGCTTCGATATTTTTGCATAGTCTTTGATAAATTTTCTGTAATAACCGGTAAGTCCTAAGAATGATTTTACTTCTTTTTGCGTTTTTGGGATAGGGTATTGATTATAGATTTAATTTTTTCATGGTTCGGTTTAATTCTTTTCCGTGTTATGATATGGCCTAAAAATGGGACTTCGCTTTTGTCTGGTTGAATTTTTAGTTCGTAATTTTTTAATTCGTCAAAAATCAGTTTTAAATGTTGTAGATGTTTGTTTAAATTTGTCTAAATATTTCCTTAAAACTTTATCCATCATTCTTTGAAAAGTTGCAGGGGCGTTTTTTAAAGCGAACGGCATACGAACGTATTCGTAATGTCCATTTTCAACGGTAAAGGCTGTTTTTTCTATTGAATTATTATCAAACGGTATTTGATGGAAACCTTGTTCTAAATTCTCTAAAATTTCATCCATTCTAGGTAGAGGATACTTGTCCTCAATGGTTTTATCGTTGAGTTTTCGATAATCTATCACATCCTCTACTTCTTTTTTCCACTTGCATCTTGTTTTTTGGGAACAATCCAAACGGGCGAAGCGTACATGAATTACTTGGCCGTATTATTTCGTCGTTTAATAACTTTCTTATTTCCTCCTGTATAGCTTCCTTCAAATGATACGGATACCTAAAACTCTTGACATATATTGAGTGATCGTCTCTCGTTCTGATAGTGTGAGTCACTGCTGTGGTTGCGGATATCTTATCGTTTTCGCTGTAGAAGCAATCTTTATACCTGTAGGATAGTCTGATAATTTTTTCCTTTTCTTCATTATTCATATAATCAGTCCTTATTTGCATTTTTATTTCTTGATGATAATTTAGGGCCGTCTTTTTACATTTTTCTGGTAAGTTATGTAAATAATTTATTTCAAACTTTGCGCAAATCTTTATGTCCAATTAAGCAATTAAGTCATACGTAGATGATGATGCCATGATGTTATTAAAAAGGTGATTGATGGTTCACTTACAAAATTGGGAATGTAAGTGCGAATTACCTTATGCACTGATTTAACTTCAAAAAAAAGATATATTTGGAAAATAATTTATAGACTATTTTTGGGTTAACAATTGAAGACGAGGCTCCAGAATCTATGAGAATTTTTAACGGTGGATTTGTTGTTATTATGTGGGGATATTATTATATTATTCAAATTTACTACCTCCCCTTGTTGTCTAGTATTATTAAAATTTTGTTTAAAATTATTTCCAAAGGTATTTCCAATGTTTGTGGGTCTACAATTAGGTTGCACTTGCGGAGCTGAGAAGGCATTTCTATTTTCGGGCGTTTTAAATGGGTTAAAAGTCCTTACATTTGTAGGTGCACGAAGTGAGTTAATATTTCTCGAATTTAGAGATGTATTAAATAGATTTGTATTCCTAGAATTATTAAAGTTACTAGGTTTAGGTTTATTTTCTCTGATTCTCTGAAAATTGAGAAATTCAGCTTGTTGTTTATGATTATCAAACTTCCTACATTTGATTAAATAAGCTTCGATATCGTCTAGATCGAAGTGTGTTAAGTGTGAGTGATATGGCTCCTTTATGCCATTAATAAAAGTATTTCGCGCAATATTTTCATAAAATTTCAATTTCATTTGCCTTAAATTAGCATCTTGAACATTCAATTGAATATGTTCTTTTAATTTATTTAGACGTAGTTTTATTTCGTCAGCGTATTTATAAAATGTTGATTAGATAATTGATAACACGTCGTCAGTTTATTACATAATAAATCCTCCGAACTAGGATCGCTATATCTATTTATTAAAATTCTTTTGGATTCGTCCCATGTTGCGGGATTATTTGCAACAATCAAATTTAAAGCGTCACCATATATTCTCGATTTAATCAGCGCGAACAAAGATACATTTATTGTGTCATCATTTGTGGCTAAAGCGTCTATAAATTAATCGCAAGTTTTGTTCTGTAAATACTGTACTTCTTCTGATGCTTAAGTCTTTCTCAAATAAATTCAAACATTATATATATATATATATATATATATATATATATATATATCAAATAATACGGTCATTATATAATTTTATGTATTAAATATTAAGGTTTATACATAACCAAATTTAATTTATAATAAAAATTTAGCGTATAAATCTCAAGCATCATACGCGATTGTTAAATATACGTTGAATCATATAGTGTCTTACTAACTGTTACGCCGAAAAGACGTGTAACTATAAATTTCTATTGCCGCTTTTGAGTTTATATACTTAAACCAACATCTTACTTCAAAATACGTTGATGACATCTGTAATTCGTATGAATTCTAGTTCCTTCTTATTTATTAATACTACTGCCGAAACTTTATCAATTTTTCCAGTAATCTGTCCATAAGGCGATCCCGAATTAAGCAATAAACTTCACTCTAGCTGCATGCTGGAGTGAAGTTGCCTCTCCTTCAGTGGCTCATTGGGCATATTGTAGCAGTGCATCCTGGTGACATGATCTTATCAGAGTAGTTAGTGTAAGAACCGTGAATGGTGTATACCAAAGATCAATAAAAAGAGTTTCGAAACTTCCTATAGAGACTGATTAAAATATTAGTAGAAATTGTAATTGATCGCGACCGAACAATAGGGGGCGGTATGTTATGCCGAAAAGACGTGTAACGATAAATTTATATTGCCACTTTTGAGTTTATATACTTTGTGTTTAAAGATGTCTAATAATTCGAATGTACTTAAACTAACATCTTACTTCAAAATGCGTTGACGGCATCTGTAATCCGTACGAATTATAGACCTTTATTATTTATTAATACTACTGCCGAAAGTTTCCCAATGTTTCCAGTAGTTTGTCCATAAGACGACCCCGGATTAAGCAATAAACTTCACTCCATCTGCATGCCGCAAAAGGTTTATTGCTATCTTCCGCACCGCTTTTAAATATGCCTTTTCCGCCGCAGCCAAAACTTTCTTCCCCTTTTTGCTTCCTACTCAATAACAACTTGTCGAATCATCCAATAGAGAGATTCCAATAGAGGAGTTGATAAACCTTCTCCATCCCTTTTCCTGTCCTCTCCGTACCTGTAGCGTCCCGACTCTGACATACGAAGAGGATCACAGATTCGACTTGACCCCCGCGCGAGTAGTTTATTTTGACATTATTTCTGTACCACCAGTTAGCGTAGAATTATTTATAAGTCGTGTAATTGTGTTTTTAAGAAGAAATGTGTTTGACTTTGTTAAATAAATATATTTAAATCCTTTCCATTTGCCGTGTATTTATTTGAATAGTCGTATTGGAGTAACTTTCAGTACGACAGGAGAGCCACCTCTATATAATTACATTGTATCTCCATTACTGACAGTTGAAGTTATTTATATTGTACATCCAATTTAGAACCAGAATAATAAATAAGAGCAAAGCTTACATTCTTATAATGTAAATAAGTAGTTTCATTTTCAAGAATTATTGGTAATGCATATTCTATGATGAGTTTTTTTACCAAAGAGAATATGTGAGAAAAAGAGAGAGAGTATGTAATCTAATGTTAACATAATAATCATATGAAAAATTATAATATAAGTTGACACCTATGTAAAATAAATTGTTACTATTTCGCTCCAGTATGTGGTAAGTTTAAAAACGCAATTTTACTATGAACTATTCATGTAATGAAAAATAAGTCAATTATTAGATATGTATTATTAATTGTTAAAAAATTAGACTAATTATTTAATTTATAAGAATGTAAGCTTCGTTAATATTTATTTGGTTCTATATGGGATGAGAAAATCTAAATAATTTCAAGTTTGAGGTATGTTTATGCCATAATCATTAATATATAAAATTATATAAAAACATACTATTTGAACACAGTCACCCACACAATATATATATATATATATATATATATATATATATATATAATGATTCCCTTTTCCCCTCGGTATAGCTTATGCGGTAGCGCTAGGATTAATTAATTTGAAAAAAGGGAGTTTTTGGAAGAAGTCGGGAAACAATATGCATACTTCTGGTGTTCGGCCATCCGATCTGTAACAGAATAACACAGATTTCTTACTTTAAATTTATATTATACCTTATTACATTAAACATAATTCCATATGCTTTGTATTCAAACGGTATTTTATAACTCACACTTATTAAACTAGTTTCACGCAATATATATATATATATATATGTATACTTTTACTTGGAGGGGGGGGTTGGAGAGAGTGTTGAAATGAACGAAGCCTGCTGTTCTTTAATGGAGCACCGTGCAACGAGAATCACGACTTCAAGTCAGTGAACACTCTCTGGCTTGCTGCTTCGCTTCGGCTTGGCGAAGTGTCCTCTTTACCTGGTAGACGAACTTCCGCTCTTATGCCAGGAGAACTACCGGGATCACCCCGGCAACCACTAGGAAGGCCGAATCTGAAACCGTACGATACGGACACGCTACACGAAGATCGCATTTCCTCGGTACAGCCGCCTTGCGCCTCGGATACTTTTCGTACTGCAGCGCATCAGCCCAGACATCAGCACCGTAAAACATGACGGATTCAGCAGCTTACACTAGCAGCCGTCTGATACAGGGGCGTGGTCCTCCTACGTTGACCATGACCCTGCAAAGGGAGGCCGCCACTACCGCCGCCTTGTCCGTCGACCTCCGAATATGTTCCCAGAAGGTGAGCTTGGTATCTAGCATCACCACCAGATACTTAACAGATGCCTTGGTCGGGACTGACATCTCACCAATAATTAGCAGTTGTACTCTTGGGATGCGCTTCTTCATAAGGAGCACAATCCCAGTTTTCGCTTCCGCTAGTTCCAGCCCGTTATCATCCATTCAATGGCGAATTATGCGTATGGTCTGATCAACACGCGTCTGTGCCAGCGTCATATTGTGCGCAATAATAACAGCTGCCACATCATCCGCATACCCGATCAGCGAGCAGTCTTCCAGCATATCCTACCGAAGGATCCCGTCATAAGAAATATTCTATAGATCGGGACCCAGGATGGAGCCTTGGACCGCACCACACGTTAGCTCTTTCCTTACAGAATGGATCTGTCCTTCAAATAATTTCCAATGATGGTCTAATGATGCAGTTCCGCAATTTCGTCCCTCCACCAGTAAGTCGGACGGCGAGCACGACCCTCGAATTTCAGAATTGCAGAATTGGCGGATCAGATGCATTATAGCTTCCGTTACCGCTTTCGCGCGCTTACAAAGCTTTGCGATCTTTGATAATTCAACCAAGAGGCGCTGTACATGTTCTAGCGGACCTGGGAAAACTTCTCGTGATCCATCCTCGCGATGATCCATCTGGCTGGGCGACGTTCAACCGTCGCCTTGACTCGCGTGGCATCATCAACGTGGAAGATGATGTATTGTTGATCGCTGGCTAAGATGAAGTGTGTGTGTACCGCGTAGCCGAGGTGCATGTGCACCACAAGCCCGAGAGTGTGTGTGCGCGAATACGGATCTGAGTGAGAGCGAGAGAGAGAGAGCATATTCGGAGTAATTATACCGAAGCGATTTATAATAAACAAGGTGTGTTCAGAAAATTGCGGCGTATATTTATTAAGTGCCGCCCTTCCTTATTGTTTTCTTTAGCGTTGCCCCGCTTTCATCAGCGGACCCCCTCGTGTAGAGAGGACGGGCATCTGTAGCCGGAGAAGCCAGCATTCAACCTGTTGAACGCGCATATGCGTTTGTAAGAATGTCAGTAATATTCAATTGTATTTTATATTAGAGATATAAACATATATATTACAATACAATTAAATAAATTATAATTTCATATTACTGACATTTTGACAAATGCATATACACGTTGCGACAGGTTACTTAGACAGTACGGCTAACAAAAGCAACTGAACACAAACCAACAACATTTGTGGGTAGCAGTCAATTTTCAGACTTTTTTCAGCTCTTTTTATTTTTTGTAGCTATATTTCTTGTAAGATTTTTTGCTCGAAATTAGCAGAGATGTCTAAGCGATTGAAGACTTTACTACATTTAACAGAATCTGGCGTTTTAAACATTGATTACGTTAAGAATACAATCGTCATACGAATTTGAGAATATTTCAGTTAGAATTGTATTTGATTCTAAAAATATTTCTTTGCTTATTTATAAATCATCGAATCAGGTAGCCATAACTACACCAGCCATGTTGGGTGCATTCTTGTAAAAGTAAATCACAGAGTACTATTGAAACAAATAAATCCGCATTACAGAGTCGTACAATCTTACTTTTCATTTTAGATTTTCAACAGATGAACAAACACATCGGAAAAAGGAATCTTACTAGGAACTAAAAAGTTCTTGAATTATATATCAACATAATATCATTTCTCTTCACAGAGATTTTTCATTTTGAAAAACTGTTTCAAATGCATTCATTATATATTTTTTATTAAATATGTCTACAGCAAAATAAAACTATATTAAATATATTCTTTTTTAAACTCTTATAAAAAATTCTTGTAATTTATCCTACACAAATTAAATCAATTTAAAGTATTGTTGTTATATGCAAAAGATGTTTTTAATTCATTTGATACTGATTCTAGTTTTCCATTTCGGTTTCTTATATTGTCATCTAAATTGGATCAAAGCGTCATTGACAATAACATATGCATTTCACTATTTTTCGTATCAAATTATCTTGTGTCTCGCAACAAGACATCTCTACTTTTACTCTTACTATATTTTCAAGTATTTGCATAGATTTAGATTTAAATCCTTGAGTTAAAAAATCTTTCCTTCCGAATTTTTTATGAAGTATATATGAGGTGTGTTCAAAAAGCAACGAGAATTTTTAAATTGCGCGGGTTTCGAGAGCTCGTCTGTATAAAAATTTTTTTTATTATGTTGGTACGCACGCACCTGAGATACGATAAAATTTTCAGCAATATTCATTGCTTACTTTTTAAGTGTCAGCCGCTAACGTTAGACATATTTTTTCGAATTCGGTGATTTTCGTTTGTGAAAAAAATGAAGCAAAGAATTTGTATTCAATTTCGCATAAAAAATGAAGTGAAGTGTAGTGAAGTTGGTAAAATGTTAACAAAGTAACAAAGTCTGCTATGAGTAAAGCAAGGATTTACGAGTGGTACAAGCGTCTCCAAGATTGACGCGAAACGTAGAAGATGACGAACGACCCGGACATATACCCGAACGCCCAAGCATATCAACAACCGATGAAAACGTGAAAAAAGTGAAAGAAATGGTTATGAACGATTGCCGAATCACAATCAGAGAAGTCGCTGATGATGTTAGTATATCAGTTAGCTCATGACATTGAATTGTTTTTGATGTTTTGGATATGAAACGTATGGTAGCAAAATTTGTTCCCAAATTGTTGAATTTCGAACAAATACAGCGGCGAATGGAAGTTGTTCAGGAGTCGCTAAATGAAGTTAATAAGGATGAAGAACTCCTAAAGCGTTTTATAACAGGTTACGAAACATGGGTTTACGGATATGATATTGAAACTAAGGTTCAATCGTCCCAGTGGAGGCATTCTGGATCGGCAAGACGAAAAAAGGCTCGACAAGTGCGAGTGTGAACAAGACGAATTTAAAGGTTATGCTCACTGTGTTCTTCGATTGCAATGGTATTTGGTGCATCATGAATTTTTGCCAGAAGGTCATAAAAACTATTAGGAGTACTACCTACAAGTTCAACGCCATTTGGGTGAACCGAAAAATACGCCCGGATTTGTGACAAAATAATTCATGGCTTTTGCACCAGGATAATGCACCTGCTCACACTTCATTACTCGTTCTAGAATTTTTGGCCAAAAACAAAATTTTAACGATGCCTCACCCTCCATATTCGCCAAATATGGCTTCATGTGATTTTTTTTATTTCTAAAAATAAAGAGAACATTTTGCAAGCATAGATGACATTAAAAGCGAATCGCTGAAAGAGCTAAAAGCTATTACAAAGATCGAGTTTCAAAAGTATTTCGAGGATTGGAAAAAGCGTTGGCACAAGTGCATTATATCCAAGGGGAATGACTTCGAAGGGAACAAAATAGATATTGATGAATAAATAAATATTTTTTTCATAAAACGAAAAATCTCGTTATTCTTTGAACACACCTTGTATAATAATACATTTTTTCAAAATAAAGTTTTGAAGTAAAACTTAACATTAACTGTATGATTAATTATAGGTAAAATAGATGAAAAAGCAACACAATTACATGCAATTGCATCACTAAAAGTGTTGTTAGATGCAACAAAATCTCCTAATGGTGGTGCCAATTACGTATCTGCTGCTTACGTTAATAACGATAGAAACGAATTATCACTGGAGCTTCAAGAAACTTCCCATTCCTGCCCTACTACTACTACTACTGAACCAACTTGCGGTGTTCAACAGTTATTAAATGGAGGATCATCTACTGGACATGTTATTGAGTTGGAGCCGGTAAATTTATTATTTTGGATTATCTATTTCTGGTGAAAATTCAGAAAGAACAGTACGAATGACTTTAAGAAAGAACGCAATTTTTAATTTATGTTAGATTTAGAATTCCGAGAGAGTTTTCAATATTATTTGGAGATTTACGAATTAACAAAACTGTGTATTAGGATTCTCAATTTTCCGTGCCTGCTTAATATCTGGCATTTACGACGTTTATTCTTATATGTGCCACTCGACCGCGGGTTCAACCTTTTTTTTGCACTTTGAGTTAGGTATTCAAGATCTTAAAATAAAATTAAATTTATATTCTATGTGAAATTTATTATAAAAATTCTTATAATGCCTTTAAGTATTAAAAATTATCTATATATCTTTTTTAATTAATTTTAATTTTAAATTTTATTTATTATACTATTAAATTTCTTTAAATTTTAATTTGAGTATTGATTATTAAGAAACTTTTAATCTTCAATTGATTATGCGTATTTCTTTTTAGAAAAGGGGAGCTGCGCACCCTGCACCCGCACCTCCTGACCTTACATTTCTTCTTAACATAGTTTATCGATTTCGAAATAAGATCAAATCATTTAGTTTAATGTTATGAAATTCAAATCAATTGCAGGGAGAAAACCGAGTATATTAAATTTTTTTTAATCCAACGAAGTACATTTTATATTAGGGCAATATATGTCGGAATGAATATCATATGGACTATTAGATATTATACCTGCTGGCTCTATAGCAGCATGACTGATACAGAGAGGTTTTGACATTGTTTAGTTCTGTGAGTTTGTCATTCAATTTTTTGTGCATTTCTTTGAAGATGAAAAGTGCGCCCTCCTATTACTATAAAAATAGTATGTGATACACGGGAGCAAAGGCGTTTATGCGTTGAACTCGCGTAATTTGACGCCCTCGCTTCGTACTATTTTATAAATCTACGCGAGGACAAAATGATGCGAAAATAAACGCGGCTATTGATAAATGATCTCAATACTTTATTAAGCTGCACTTCCGTTAGACCTATTTATGCACTTTTATTTTTTAGAGCTTTAAATATATTTGTTTAAGCTGTACGAAGTCAGACAATTAAATAATGCGACAAAATTAAAACATCAAGTATATTTAAAAAATAAGGCACATTGCTGCAATCCCCTTAAAAGTAAGTCCTTGCCGCATCTATACACTGATTCCAGCGCGTTTTCGAATTCTGAAACACTTCTTGTGGGATCTCTCCGAGTACTCCCGTCATAGATTATTAGATGTCTTCAACGGAATAAAAATGTCGACCTTTGACGAATTTTTTCAAATGGGAGAATAGGAAAAAGTCACCTATTGACATGTCTGGTGAATAGGACGTTATGGTAACGTTGTGATACCTTGAGACGCCAAAAACTGAGAGACACTGAGCGTATTCTGACAGGGAGCATTGTCGTGATGCAGAAGCTAAGTCTTCGCGATCTCTGGACGCAATCTGAGCACCATTCGTAATTTTTCGAGCACATTGCTGTAGAATACTTGATTTACTGTTTATCCAGGTGGTACAAACTCTTTGTGAACCACCCCTTTGCAGTCGAAGAAGCAACTGAACATGGTTTTCAATTTGGACCTGCTCATTCTCGACTTCTTTGGCCTTTGCACTCCAGCGAAGAGCCACTGTTGGCTTTATCGTTTAGTTTAGGGTCATATTGAAAGAACTAACTTTCATCACCAGTAATAACTCGATTGAGAAGATTAGGATCACTTTCAATCTGCTCAAGTCAATCTTGAGCTATGTTAATTCGGTAGGCTTTTTGATTATCTGAAACGTTCTTCGGTACCATCATGGCAGACAGTTTTTTCATGGCAAAATCTTCGATTAAAATTTTTAAAACTGTTGCCCGGTTAATATTCAACTCGTCAGCCAACATTCGAATGGTTAGTCGCCAGTCTGGACGAACAAGGGCGCAGACGCGCAGCGCAATCGCGTCGGTTTGCAATTGAATTGGTATTTCACTCAGCGCCTAGTCTTTGACGTTCTCATGACCTTTTTTAAAATTGGCATGCCATCCAAGTACCTGAATACGACTCAGGGCATCACTACCATACTCTTAAGCACTTTTCAATACGTTTCTCTTGTAGTTTCGCCAAGTTGCGCACAAAATTTTACAGTGCACCGTTGCTCTAAAGTTCTCGTGTTACAGAGCAAAAAAGCATAAGCCAAAGTGAGTGAAGAGTAGAAAAGAAGCAAGAGGGAAGGAGCAGAAATTTTACTTTCATCTCTCTCTATATTCACTACATACCCCACTCGCTTTTTTTTCAAATGCATGTTATTGATCCAGCAACCTCACAGGGTGTCGCCGCCCAATGTCCAACTCTGGCGTGAATTCCTGCCATATAATTTGACAAAATTGTAATGAAGTTGTCACTCATTACATAATGACAATTTTCAATACTTTTGTTATTATTATGGATGTTTTACCATTCGTTCGGTTATTTATAGACATGCATATAAAATGCACTTAGCCATTTGTTTTAATGGTTCATTGTTTTAAGATATGATTGCGTTATATAATTTATTTTTAGTTGATCTATTTCGGAATCTTTTAGAAAAATGTTTTGTATAAATATAATTTTGTTTTATTATGAAAAGATTTACAATATAATTACAAGGACTATTATGTATGCATTTATTACTGAATTTAGAAAAATATTTTATATAAAGTTCTTATAAAATACATATAAGATATTATTGATAAGTTGTAAATTCCTTAAGCTAAGACCATATATTATTATGTTTCCAATTATTTAGTAGCACATCTGAATATGTCAGAGAACTATTTTTTTATGTAATTATAGAAAATTTTTTGTAATAATATATTTGGAACTTTCGGAGAATATTTTATATAAATTTTTGATAAAATATATTTATAAGTATCATAGATGATTATGGTAGACTTGACGTTCACTGATATATTGAAAATAAGATTCCAAAAATTAAATAAATATTAGTTGTATAAAGTTACAAAATATTAGTTTATAAAATAACATTTCTTGAAAATAATGAACTTTGATTCCTTAAATATTTTTTAATTTCCTTAAATCATTTTAAATAAAATGCATTTTAAAGTAATTTTCATATCATTATCAGTTTTCAAACCATCACAATAACTTCAAGTATCTAATGTCTATGATGTCTGTATTCGATTTCTGAATTATGATATAATTGCATTAATTCAGGTATAGTCTTAAGATCGAAAGCTGATTTACCCATTAGAAATGTTTGCAGAGGTGAATATAAATGATTTAAAGGCTGCATAATCAGTGAGCAAGCCCAAGCAAAAAAAGTTTCAACAAAGACATTAAATTTTATATTTTTTAGAGATAATTAAGTATTTATAATTTCATTTCACAATTAAGCAATGATCCATAATAGTTTATTCTTGGAACTAAGTTCGAATAAACAACTCGCCATCAAATGAAAATAAAAATAATTTAATTCAAATTGAAATTTTTATTTCAATCGTCACTCTCGCACACCCTACGAGAGATTAGATTGAAATGTCTTCTTTTATTTTAATTCGTTTTTTATTTTAGAGCTGGTTTTGTCAGAGGAGATTAAATTTATAATTTTATCTAATTTAATAAATATTTTCTGTAAACTAATTCTTATTAATAAAAGAAAATATCGCAAAAATTCTTAAATTTAATACTTATTTAACAGAAGAAATAAAAATAAAGAAAAAATGTAAAAAAAGAAAAAAAAAACAAATATTACATTTAATCATTTAAAATTTATGCCTCTATCATCCGAGTCCGCAGAAAAGGGAGTAAACATTTTCTATTTATTTTTGCAACAGACAATTGAATAGAAAAAAATTAAGTGTTGTACTTGCCTAATAACGAATCATTGATTTTTTTTATTCAATCCCGCTTGGGTTTATACAACCCAGCTTATACATCTAATTAATTCGCGCATGCTGAGTGTGCCAGGAGTTTGTTATCGCCCATTGTGCCAATAATAAACCTCCCCAATTTAACCGGTGTCGAGTCCGCCGGCACACTGCGATCTTACACTCATGTCACGAAATTGATGGTCGCGAAATTTTTGCTCCTATACGCGGCCGCTCTACATATATATATATATATATATATATATATATATATATATATATATTTGTTAGCAATGTCTTCTTGAATTTGAATTGATAGGTTGTGTATCTACATAGTTCATTTATACTATGAAGATTTTTATAAAACTTGCACCAATTTGTAACGAGTACTTGCTTTCCTGGATTTTTCCTGGAGAGCAGAATTTGCAAATGTTGATATTATCACATACAATTTTCTTACACTTATTTTGGTGCTGATTATTATATTTCATCTTTTCTCATTTTTATTGAGACTTTCTCCATAAAAGAACGAATATACTCGATACAATGATATAAATTCTCCATATTGGCTTTTGTGAATTAAATTAATAAATAAATATAAATTAATAAATTAATAAAGTAAGAATTACGGCTCTAAAATCTAAAATGGAAATTAGTATTACAACATAAAATAAAAATTACATTAAATTAAAAATTGAAAAAAAATTGTACTTATGTCGACTATATTATATAAACTAATAAATATTTTCCTTCGCTGTATAGTTCTATTAAAATATTTATTAGATATTTTACTCATTACGTTTAATTTATTCGAAATTTTTCAATTTATTGCGTGGCACGTTTGCATACATCATTATTAAGGGGGCATCTCTAGTCTAAATCAATTTTCCAAAAACACCGGTTTTGCATTTAGTATACTAATAGTAACATCGTACAATAGTTTATGTATTCGTGTATTCTTGGTACGCGCGCAAGTGTGATTTTGGAGCAATTCAGATAGCTGACGATCTGAGAGGTACATACTTGGTCCCGCTTCTTTCTGTATTTATATATCTCACGAGTATTTTCAACGATATTTTGAAGCACTGAAAGTATTGCTTTCTTTTAATTTAATTGTAAAACCAGTTATTCATTTATATTAGTTGGAAAAAAAGTTCATAAAATGGATAAAAAAAGTACAAAATTCGGCAATTCGAAAGCTGATCGATAAAAAAAAAGAAATTTTCGTGGCAATCGATTTACGAGTGAGCGTGATGAAAGTGCGGTTAGTGCATCTGCTAAAAAAATTAAGAAAAATAATCCTGCATTCGAAGTGAACGTTGATCCATTGTTGCATTACGTCATAGTGAATTTCTTACTCTTTCTAAGAGTACAAGAAATTTTAATTTTTAAAACTTGTAAAGGCGATATAACATTTTCCAAACATAACGAAAAAGGATTAGGTTTTTAATTAGTAGTTTGATGTAAATGTGAAACAGGTACTCATATTCCAAGCAGTCCAACAATTCATACTTCCTACGAAATAAATCGCCATTTTCTATTTACGATGCGTTTACTCGGTGTTGGCTTGCTAGGTATAAATAATTTTTGTGCAATAATGGATATCACCAAAGGATATGTTTCAGCTACTTATTATGCAATAGTAAACCACATTTGGATAGCAGCAGAAGCAGTAGCTACATTAGTTTTTAGACAAGCAGTTAGTGAAGAGCAAAGAGAAAATGAGGCTGCCGGTAATGTAAAAAATCGGCTCACAGTTTCTGGTGACGGCCCTTGGGCTCGAAGGGGTTTTTCTTCTCTGATCGGGATTGCTATATTGACTAATAAAGTTATGCTGGAGATGTAAAAATATTACGAATTAGCTGTTCGCCGAAATCCAGATTCTTTTGAAGATATGAGAAATGCTATTTGGTCAACTTTTTACCACAAGATTTCTACGGATGATAAGCCTCAACAGATCAATTGTTCCGCTGGGTCAGACTCATGGTGCAAATACCGAGTTGCTGAAGCTACCGGCCAGTTGAAGAATTTTGTGCACCCTCCAGCACTAGACAAAGAAATTCCACCTTTATTAAAAAAGATTTATGAAGATCTTACTACAGACGATCTGCTAGAAAGGTGTATCGAAGCACACACACAAAACACCAACGAAATCTTCAACGCTTGTGTTTGGAATATAGCTCCAAAACACATGTTTTCTGGAAAGAAAATTGTTGAAATTGCTACCTATTGTGCTGTGTGCGTCTTCAATGAAGGATTTTTACCTTTACTAAAAATCATGGAAACCATGGGCATTTCGATTGGCAGCGTAGCAGTGGATTTTGCGCAGAGACAGGACATAGACAGAAAATAGAAATAAGCAAGGAAATCGTCGCAGCATTAAAGCTTCAAAAGAACGGCGACTCGAGCTTAGAAAGGCTAAGGCGCATGAACATGAGTTTTTTGAGGACCAGGAAGGAATTATGTATGGAGCTGGTATTGAGTATAAGAGGTTTATTTCTTCATTTTTTACACAGGTTTTCAAAAAATTATTTTAAACCCGTTTTTCTCGAAATAACATTTTTTGACCTGGGTGATATGATTTAACAAAAACTATTCAACCGATTGGGCTGAAATTCTGAGAAGTTATTCGTCACAAATATAGTTATAGCCCGTACTAGAATTATGAATATTCGATTACATTTGAGCACTTTTTTAAATAACATAACCTCAAAAAATAAGCCGAAAATTAGAAAAGCCCGCCATTTTGTTTTTATTTTACTTAAACTTCTTGATTTCAGTACGGGCTATAGCCACTTTCTTATACTTTAATATGCTTTTTGAATTTTCATTTCAGAGCTTCCTATGTGAGGATATGATGTCAGCCAAAAAAAGCAAGCTTCATTGTGGCAGCCATATCTGGGCCATACTGGATGAAAAATGAAAAAAAAATTTTTTTTGCAGACTTCAATATGTATTTTTTTAATATAAAAAAATTGTAGTGTGATAATAAAGTTTACTGCAAGAAAAAAAATCTTGAAAATTTATGCAAAAAGACTAGAAATGCCCCCTTAATAGCCCAACAACTCTTGCTACAAAATAATAAAAGAACCTTGTTATTGCATCAACAATTAAATTTAATATTATACCTAAATGTATTTCATATGTATTTGTACTCATGAAAAGATTAATGACTGAATGTACAGTGACATCGCATTGCAGCATGAAATTACAGCCGCCAAAAAGGGTGATTCGGAGAAAAGAATTATGTCAATTAATATTAAAATTATGCCAATTCAAATAGCAAACTTTATCTGAGATTGAAATACAGGATAGAAGATCAAAATATTCAACATTAGTTACTAAGCTCATTCTTTTTGTTATCTACGCTTTTCATCGTATATTGTGGACAAAATATTTTCGAATCTCCTATAATCTTTTTATATAGTTTAGTTTTGTATATTTTATATTGTTCAGCAACTCATGTATAAGATAATCCAAAATTGTCATCTTAATTTTCTGTTCCTTTTTCTATTGACTCGTAATTAGCTCGGATATTCATAATGATAAATTCTAATAAGAAAATATTATCAAGTTTGTAACGTTCCTTCACATCCCATCGGGATACCTATAGAATAGCGCCAGAATCAGTTTGAGAGAATAGGAAATTTGACGGTAAAATTGGAAAAATATCTGAACTCAGCTTTTGGATACAAAGGCAAAATAAATTAAATTAATGTATATACGTAAAAGACAAATGATATATATTTATACTAGAATGCACCTTTTACTTATTCACAATTATTTGATTAAATTCGCATACTTAATATAATAAACGCACACACTATTTATATTAGGTTGTCAAATATCTCCCTTCCGCTTTTTTGCTCTTCATTCAATGCTTTATAAAAAGTGTTACATTGGTCGGATTTACTTCAAATATGCGCCGTTTTGTTCGATAATCTGTTTCCATCTAGACGGCAACTTCATAATGCCCTTCTCATATAAACCTTTATGTGAGACCCTTACTCTCCTTAATTGCGAAGAACTCGGAAAGACACTTTTTACAAGCCTCTTTTATGTCCAACTTTACACCACCAAGGGCGTTCGATATGGACAGGAACGGGTGATAATCACTTGGCGCTATGTCCGGGTTATATGGTGCACGCGATAAAACCTCCCATCCGAACTCCCATAGCTTCTGACGAGTCATCAACGAAGTGTATGGGCTACAACCTTCCTGTTAGCCAGTATCACATGCCACTATCACAGTAGATGGTACAATTAAGCATCTGGTCATATGGGAGCAGCTCATAGTAGCTGATTCCCTTCCATCAAACACTCAACAAAACCTTGGACTATGACCGTTTTCGCTTGATATTGTTTCGTTTCAGCTGCTTGAGTTCGTTCCGTTTCAGCAGCAATCGCAGGCGTTGATTCGATCCAGAAGGTTTTATTGCGTCAAATCATAGGGCAGCAAAACATCAAGCTTTTTTTGTATCCAGCCTTCTGCAGATGGTTTAAAATGGTTTGGTGACTAACTCTCATCTCCTGGGCGATGTCACCAGATGCCACATGCCGGTCTAACTCGATAAATTCCATGATTTGATCGGTATTCGTGGTCACAGGTCTTCCGCCGGCTGACTTATCTATGGCGTCCTCATGTATCATTTCTCCGTGGTTTGAAGTGATAGCGTGCCATCCCCTAAGACACCATTAATCTCACGGAATGTTTCTTTAGCTGATTTGCCTTTGACGAAGAAAAACTTTAAAATAGCGCAAATTTCGGCGTTAGTGAACTCCATGTTTACACGTCTATAACTTTTGAACGCCGATATCCAAACTAATCATGCATATCGTCGTTTTGTACGTTATGTGAAGACCTTTCAAATGATGTATAGTATTACCAGATATGAGCTCTGTAGCGCTTTGTATATAGCCGCAAAATTCATAAGACAAAAAGGCGAAAGGGAGATATTTGACAACCTAATATATATATATATATATATATATATATATATATATATATATATATATTCCTGGGCATGAAGGGATTTTAGATAAGGACGAAGTCAGCTGGACTATAAGGGAGTATTTGATGATTGCCTATGCTTGTTACTTCGTCGCTCTGCATCAGTGAATATCGTGTATAATACGTATTATAGAAAATATCATCCAATATGCATCATAATATTAAATAAAATCTTGATAGAGGAACCATTTATTTAAAGTAAGCTATAATAAAATAGTTTTCCTAATTGCGCATAGATTGGTAATAAGATCAACGTTTTTAGTTAAAAATATACTTAATCTTTTAAAATACGTGTACATTTTATTATGTACATTAGTATGTACATTTAATATTTTTAAAATGATACATAACTTCAACTATTTTATCAATTGAATCATAAAGGTTAGATTCGAATCATTGGTTATATTGAATATCAAGAATACCAATAATAGTACAACCTTCGTCAGTATTCCTGATAATATAATTGAATGCATTTAATATAAATCTAAGTTTAGATTGTCCATTCGTTGAAGAACAAAGAAGTTAAGTCTTTAAAATAAAAGCTTTAACGATTAGGAGAATTCAATCAGTTGATGAACACTAACCTAATTTTTTACTATTTCTATTTGTTTTCGACATCTTAAGTATATCCTACCAAATCTCAAGAAATATATAAATATAAATTATTTTTAATGAAATCCATTTTACATTTTTAAATAATCTCTCCTTTTAAATTATCTTATCAGCTAATATAAAGTCTAGATTAAATTGAATTTAATTTGAATTGAATTGAATTTTAATTAATTGAATTTAATTTGAATTTAATAATTGATGAATTAAAATCTATAAATTAAATTCTAGACTATGGGTGTTTCCTGAGAGAGTGAGAGAGAGAGATCACTATCGAAGACTTTGCAAAGTTATCAGAATTTTTATGAATTACATGTGATCTTTTACTGGAAAGAAAAATTGATTATTGACCTAAACTTATTAATAAAAATATTGAACTAAAAATTAATTAATTACTTGAACAAAGCGTTTTAAAAATATCTGCTCTAAGTACAGAGATAATACATTATGGATTCCATTAATAATGATTTGAAATAAATGTTATTGGACCAATATAATTAGTTTATATCAAAATACCAATGTTTTAGTTTCGATTAATATTTATATTTTTCATGTCACTTTTATGCCAAGACTTGAATGAGGCATTCATCGTAGGTTTGGACATATCTATTCTTCTAAATATTTATAAACGTATATATATTTTCAAAGCTAAATGCGATAGTTAATTTAATGGCATGTCATAAAAAGGAAGGGACAACATAGACGTTTTTATGCTTTCGTGGACTAGGATGATAGCTAGGATTTGCACCCTGTACAGTAAATAATTATTGTAAGCTTTATCTATCTCTCTCTCTATGTTCATTATCTGCTAGACATCGGGCCATTGTACATTCGATCAAGATGGCCGCATATCATCTCTTTTTTTATCAAATTGTTAGCTAGCAATGATCATAAACCGCAATGAGTTAACTACACTTCGGAAAGGGCGATATTTAAAGTTACATGTATGAAGCCAAAATGTGAATGAGAGAGCTGGTGAAAGAAAACCTAGTTCGGAATAACGGTAGTGGAGCGATCATCCTGCGATATTTATGCTTAATTGTTCGTATTTACACTTCTTCTCACTCATCGATTCCACATTAATATAAACCATTTGTAAATACGCTCTTGTGGTTATGCTTACCTGATACAGCAGGCTTCTGCAATGAGTGCAAGAAAATATAGGGAAGGAATGACAAATAAAATGTATTTGTTATCTACCAATTAACGTGATTTATTCATATAATATGCATACTTCTTCTCGCATATCAGACTCAATCCCCATCAGTTTCAACAGTTATTTATTTGCAATAAATTACGGCCCAGAATGCATAGAATAAGACCCAAAATATTTGGCACCGTAACTTATCGCGAACATGTTTATTTAATATAAAAAAACAAAATACTAATTTTTTTTTATTTTTCATTCAAAGTTTAAAAATCTGTGCTTGTCTCGCAACATGTTTCGTTTAAATTTGGATAGTAGATAATTCTGAGCAAAAGGAAATACTTTAAAAAGTCCCATAACCTAATTTTTAATTGTTAAATAAATTGCTTAAATAATGAACTACAAGAGAAACTCTTTTAAAGATTCTATGGGGATAACTACAAGGACAATCTAACTGACCTTCGACTGTATGGGAGCGAATAAGAACGAGAGCTGACTGACATTATAATATTAGGTATTAGTTTAGGGACACAAGCGGAGAGGTCGAGCATTAACACCGCCAGTTTTGATAAGCTTGACTGGTGGCCTTTCTAGAGAAATTTTGAAAAATCCATGAGTTGCCGATGAGGAAAAGGTTGTGCACTGGTAATCACGCTACTCATTACCGAGCGCCTCTTCAACAATACCTTCATGGGGCCAAACTAAATATCATTGATTGGTCGGTAGTAATAAGAGTGCATAAGAATCCTTTTAGTGTAAATATCGGAATGGATTCGAAAGTTAAGACTCTAAAGCAAGCTGCCATCCCATTAAGAAGATTCACATAAACATATATATCCTAGGTATATAATTGATTTTCAATAAACGGAATATTTTTATTTAATTCATGGCTAGGTTTCGTTATTTGCTTAACCTATTTATTTCTTAAATCCCACACTAGTGTATGTAGATAGTAAGACCGATGAAAATATTTGTCAATTTAATTTACACAAGTACAACTTTTAATTAATAATATTTTAATTTCAAATCTTACGAGGCAAAAATAAAAATGTTAATGATCTTGTACATTTTTTAGTACATTCTGAAAGATTAGTAATTATGTTAAAATAACGTGTTCATAAAATGTTTTCCGGCATGCACTGCCTACTGCACATGCGTATATTTGTATATTTACGTATTCACGTCGAAAAGAGTTTCAGCTATTACTTGTCCTAAATTCTCAATCTTAGTTGCAAAAGATGGAAGGTAACAATAAAAGCAGCTGATTCGATGATATTTATTGTATTAACTATAAATTATTTTTTATAACCTTTGTAGTACTGTTGCATGTAATACATTAATTCTCTTATTCCTAATATATAATAATATGAACTAATTTTTTTAAACTTGATATTGCTTTATTTTATACTTTCATATTATTTTCATTTCATCTCTTGACTTTATATAACATTACTAATGAAATTCAATATTTATTACGTTTTCTCTGATGTTTAACGATTCCTATCTCCTTCTATACGTTGTCAATATAAAGAATGATGCTGACATTGGTACACGTATAGATTTTGTGTTTTCGAACCTGATTCAACTTCATTTGTCTTAACGTGCTCATCTCGATTTTTATCATTAAAAACTCTCAGGGTTATCTAAATGTTTAACTTTAATTTTCCTTAAATTTTCCTCAAGTTTTATTTTAACTTCTTCTTTTTCACCATTAGCTTGAAATCACTATGAGGATATCATCAACGCACAGCAATACTATGCACAATTGTTTGTCCTCGGTGTTTACGAATAGACAAGGGCCTAGATCAGAAGACACGTATCTATAATTCCGTATAACCTATATGCATTTCTTGTTCCATTTTTTTGGTTAGATTTTGAGAACATAAAGTGATTACTTCAGTTTCCACAAATGATTTTGTTGTTTTGAAATATAGAGATAAGTTCGAAGTTGCCAAATTTCAGTATGAAGAGCGTGATCTCGATCAGGAAGCCTTCTCGGTCAACTCACAGTCTAATCATCGTGAATCGAAGAGGTCGTTTAAGCTGCTAAAAATCGAGCTCATGAAGGTCAGTGGGAAACTGCTAGATTGGTTCCTATTCTGAAGTCTCTGCCGAAAAATTCATGAAGATGAACGTCTAGATAAAGAAGAAAAATTTGGTGGTAAAGAGCTATCTGTCGACGGCTGCCAACTATGACAAGGTAATCGAAAGTTTAGTAGATAGATATGGCCGCGAAGATCTACAAATCGAAGTGTATGTGAGACAGCTGCTACAGATAGTGCTGCAAAATGCGACGCACAAATCAAAGAATTTACATCTTTCGAGCTTATATGATAGATTAGAATTGCATTTGCGAACATTCGTTCGGTGTTACGACTGATAAGTGTGAAGCGGTAATTTATCTGTTAG
Source organism: Sycobia sp. Sy_11 (assembly GCA_018907035.1). Taxonomy (NCBI): domain Eukaryota; kingdom Metazoa; phylum Arthropoda; class Insecta; order Hymenoptera; family Epichrysomallidae; genus Sycobia; species Sycobia sp. Sy_11. Next base: position 804,435 of record JACCIC010000136.1, on the reverse strand, counting down.
TCGAATCATCGTTACCAGAGGAGTTATTGCGAGCGTGGCAAAGTCGATCTCTATTAAACTAAGAAGCTGAAGAAAACTCTCTGGGATCATCAAAAAGACGATTCTCGCAGTTAATCGAATTTCTCCGATCAGAAGTAGGAAATGAGTTATAGATCACGATGGCCGTAAAGGGTTTCGATTTGAGTGATAAAAATACATCGCGTAATGTTTCCTTTGAAGAAAAAGAAAAACGTGAGCGGCCAAGAAAAGTAAAGACAGCTGCAGAATTTCCGAGTGCCACTGATTTATTTGTTGCTAAGACTAAAGAAGGACCGTGCCTATTTTGTGAAGGTGAGCGTGAGAGTGTTAAGTGCTATAAAGCGAAGAAAATGACGCTTGCCGAAAGGAAGGATCGCGCATAGAGGAAGAGAGCATGTTTTAATTGTTTACTCGTAGGACATATTTCAGAAAAATGCCGCTCTAATATAAAATGCGGAAAGTGTGCACGATCTCATGTCGAGATAATGTGTTATGAGACTGATAAAAAAACTGAACCGATAAGTAAGCCGATCGAAGAAGCGGATAAATCTGACAATCGGGAACATAATCTTGCAAGCCTCTGTGAAAATAAACGTGTGTTCATGCAAACATTGAGAGTGAAGTTAAGCAGTGAACATGAGAAAACTACGATCCGTGCTTTGATCGATACCGGCTCCCAATATTCTTATATTACCAAGCAAGCAGCAGCTGCGGCAAAGTACCAGTCGATGGGTGAGAAACAAATGGTACATTTGCTTTTCGGAGCGCGAAGCGACAGATGCCACAGTTCACAAAAAATATTTAATTTATTTAAGTAGCCTTGATGTAGAATACAAATGCAATTTTACGGCTTTGTATCAACGGCTCATCTACTAAAACGTGCCTTGCATTTCTCAAGGAATCTGGATTCGAGAATTGGAAAACGTTGGAATCAGCTTAACTGATGTGTAGAATGACGATGAGGGAATTTCCGTTCTTACAGGAGCAGATGTAGTAGGAAAATTATTAACCGGACGTCACCATGACTTAAAGTGTGGTTTAGTAGCCTTCAAAACGCTATTGGGATGGACGCTAATGGGAAAGGTGCTCCACCAAGAAGGGACGGACTGCCGCCCTAGCTTCCCTGTCGATGTTGGTGAAAGATGCAAACATAAAGGATTTATGAGCCCTAGATGTGTTGGGACTTCGGGACCCAATCAAAAATAAAACAAAAATGGAAAGAGAAATCGAGAGAGAAAGTGCGTTTCTTGAAACGGCTATAATAAATGCTGATGGACGTTATGAAGTGATCCTGCCGTGGCAAGAAAATCACCCCGCATTGATGGATAATAAATTTACGGCTCTGCGACGTCTACAAGCTATGGTGCAGAAATTGGAAAAAAATTTATACGAGACCTACGATCTCGTTTTTAAGGAGTAGCTGCGCGACGGCATTGTGGAAATAGTACCCAACGGGGAAGCAGTTGCATAGGGTCATTACCTACTGCACCACCCAGTAATTAAATCAGCTAGCACGACCGCGATTAGGCCTGTGTTCGATGCATCGGCCAAGGAACATGCATCACCTGTCTTGAACGAGTGCCTCTGGAAGGGACCAAATCAAATGAACCAAAATGAACGCATCTCATCGATTTTATTACGGTTCCGAGAAGGAAACAGGAGCGTCATTGTGGATATCAAAAAAGCGTTCCTTTAGATAAGTATGTCGCCGGCGGAAAGAGATTATTTGCGATTTTTATGGTTTAACAAGCGCGGCGAGGTAATTATTCTTAGACATTGCAGACTTGTTTTTGGATTTCGTATTAGCCGGTTATTTTAGGAGCAATAATAAATATGCATTTGAGCAGTATTATTAATTCGGAAATCACTGAGTATAATAAAAATTTAATTTTAAAGCTTTGCCGCAATTTCTACGTCGATAATTGCGTTACCAGTGTAAATTCGATCAAGGAACTGGAAGATTTTAGCAATATAGCGAGAACCTCAATGCCATCGGATGGCTTTGATCTCCGAGGGTGGGAGTACACTGATGATAAACTCCCAAATAAAGAAACAGCAGTTTTAGGTCTTGTTACGAGTAAATGCGAAGATACGCTTTCATTCAATGTGTCAAAACGAAATAATACATATGATACGGTAATTACCAAGCGCGAAATACTCTCTGCCGCACAGAAGGTATTCGACCCTCTCGGTTTTGTATGCCTTGTAACTTTAGTCCCTAAAGTTTTACTGTAGGAGGCGTGGGCTAACGACTTATCGTAGGATGAAGAGGTTAGTGGAGAAATAAGAGTTAAATTTACTAAATGGTTGCGAGACTTTAACAAAATTTCTGAGGTGAAAGTTCCGCGTTGTATGATCGGTGAAATATATAATATAGAAAATCTTAGTCTGCATACCTTCTGTGATGTGAGCAAACACGCATATGCAGCGGTATCGTGTCTTCGGGTTGTTAGGAAGTCGGGGATTAAAATTTTTTTTGTCCAAGCAAAAGCAAGAGAATCGCCAGGTCGCTTAACTATTCCGCGATAGCGACGCGATTAACCGTTAGCATTTTAGAGTCATTAACTATTGAAAGGGTAGAGGTATATCTATGGTCTGACTCCTCTACCGCATTATCGTGGATCCAAAAAGACAATAATTGGAGTGTCTTCGTTGCAAATCGCGTGAAAGAGATTCGCCAGATGTCACGGCCTGAAAAATGGAATCATGTGCCCAAGCACCTAAATCCGGCAGATCTGTCTTCCTGTCTTCAAGAAGTAGCACGGCAAAGGAGTTTCTAGCATCGCAGGGGTGGGAGGGGCCGAAGTGGCTTCAACAAGATCCAGGTAGCTGGCCGTTGGATGAAATGATTTGCAACGAAGAAGAAATTAATTACGAATTCAAAAGGGGGAAAAATATTTCTGCACTAGAAAATCCAATTCTTGTTTCCGTAACAAAAGATAATATCAACCTGCTTGATTATTTGAATAAATATTCTAGTTTTACGCGAATAGTACGTATAACAGCGTGGATGAATAGATTTATTTTTAATTGCAATAATGATTCGCATAACCGTAAATGCAGTTTTCTAGAAATTCAAGAAATAGAGAGGGCAGAGTCGATAATAATTAGGTCTATTCAGAGCGAACATTTTACTGGTGTAAACGATGTACGCATTCAACATCTTTCGCCGTTTCAAGATGAAAACGGGGTCTTGCGCATAAAAACAAAAATTTTATACCGTGACGATGCGTTAAATTTCCGGTGTCCTATACTATTACCCGATAAAAATGAGGTAGTAAAATTGATTATTTTAGAGAAGCATCGAGAATTGAATCATGCTGGGGGTTTCATATTATTAAGCTAGTTAAGAGAGAAATACTGGATAATACGTGGTAGAAAAATAATTAGGCAAGCCATTAGAAAATGTATTTCGTGTCGTAAATTTGATGTAAGGCCGCTTGGTGCTGTACAAACACCTCTTGCAATTAATTGTATTAAGAATGCAGCGATCTTTGAAGTTATCGGGATAGATTTTGCAGATCCGATATAACTGAAGAAAGGAGAAAAATCGTGGATCTGCCTTTTCACCTGTGCGATTTATAGGGCGGCATACCTCGAATTAGTTAGATCTCTGTCGGTGGCCTCTCTGTTAATGGCACTTAGATGGCATATAGCTCGACGTGGAAAGCCTTCCATAATATATACCGATGATTGGACCAATTTTGTCGGGTTAAATAATAATTTGAAGGCTTTAGATTTTAAAAGATCAATAGAGGCGACGAACACAGAAAAGATAAAGTAGATTTTTAACCCTCCGTCGGCACCATGGTAGGGGGATTTTGGGAGCACCTCATTGGGGTATTGAAGCGTTTATTAAGGCGCACGCTCAGAAAGTCATCTCTCACTTATGAGGAAATGATAACGGTTCTTACTGATTACGAAGCTGTAATAAATTCGAGGCATATAATCTTTGCAGCGGATAGTTGCGAAAAATTAATGCCATTAACACCTGCAATGTTCTCACAGGAAGTTAGAGAGATTGGCGTTCTTGATCTTGATAGCATAGAGCAGGTTGGTTTTAAAGGGCCTTTTGCGTATAGAGAAAAAATCAACCGAAATTTGAAATTTAGATTTAGAAACGAATATTTAGGAGTTCTAAAATTTTCTATAAATAGGCGTGGAACAGAAGATAGTATACGTATTGGTGATATAGTGTTGATAGGCGATTATAATTCAAAACGACTTAACTGGCCTTTGGCTCGAGTGAAAGAGAGTATACCAGGGAAAGACGGCATTGTGAGAGTCGTACGATTATCTACGGCTTCAGGAGAACTAATAAGGCCAATAAATCGTATTTATCCGTTAGAATTAGAATGTAATACGAATGAAAATTGCAATGATGTAGTTGTAAGCAAATATAAAACTGTAAAACGAATAATAAAAAAATTTAATAAAAATATAAAACGAAGTGTTCTTTGAAAGAAAACGTAAACGAAAGAGATATGAATGACCGTACGAAAATAGAAATTAAGACGATGAAAGGAAGAAGTGTGCGAAAACATGATCGATTAGTGTATCAATAAATATGCGAATGTTTTCATGGTCTTAAAGGATATGCAGTTTACTAAATGTTATTTGTATTCAATAGAAAAAAAAATGATTTATAATAAATCGAGAGGGTAAGTCCTCTCGATAGTGGGAGGGTGTCGCTTTGTGAAATGAGTGAGTGCGGTATATGACAAACATAAGGTATGAATGCGGCGCAAGTTTATCGTCGACTATCCGTGCGTTCCATTTTAACTGTTATAATATATATTTATATCGGAATAAATAACTTTTACTGAATTGAACTGTATTCGTTTTTATTTTATTCTTGATTCACTCAGAATTTGTGATATATGATTTATGTGATTTAAAAACTGACTGAAGGGCATAAATCTCAACCTCTATGGCTTGATTCCATTGCACACTCTACTCAGAATTTATAGTCTCCCTGTAGTTTAACGGTTAAAATTGATTTTACCTAACAATAAATAATGAGTCAGATCTATCTGGCTCCCATCAGCTAGACTAGCTACTTGGTGTTTTCTACCTCTCCTTTGGCTCTGCCTAACCCTTTGATTATCTTGACTTAAAGCTGTAATTGGTTAATAACTAGCATTCTGTTCGTATTTCTCAGCCGATTTCTATTCTATTGAAACGGAAGTAACCTCAAATTTATGCTTAAAGTAGTCCTTGTATACTAATTGCGTAGGAAATTGCATGTTGCCATTCTCGTAAAGTTTCTTATTTTCGGAACATACACAATATAACCGGTTCTCCTGTACCCTACCAGCAAACCTATTTTTCCTTGCACCCCAAACGTAGTATTGTTATTTCTTACAATTCTAAAGTAGGTGATGCATATAAATCTCCGAAGTGAATTACAAATTCAAATCGGAAGTTCTCCGACAATTTTTTAAGAAAGAATATAGAAAGAATATATCTCTTTTCATTTTCAGATAGTTTTTTATCACCATTTATCCCCTCCTACCTTCTATCTCTAACTTCCAATTTTTCAACAGATTTAACCGCTTTCTCACTTAAGAGTTTATACTTTAGCAGAAAGAAATCTTCATTGCCGTCACTCTAGTAGTCCTCACTTCAAGTCTCTTATATTCTTTTAATTTTTCTTTACTCTATTACTCTAGGAGTTTTCAAATTTTCTATTCTATGATAATAAGAACGTACTAAATATTTAACAATTATTTCATGTACTTTCAGTTTGTCATCACTTTGGATTTCTCATATAAATATAATACGGATTACAGAATATATTCCTAGTTTTTAATTCATTTTAATTCAAATAAGTTCCTAGTTTTTCATTCAGACAATATGAAATCCTCAAAAATCTCAAATCTCAGTTCATTATCTAATCTGTACTTTCTATTCGTATCTGTATCGGTAGTGATTACATTCTGTAATTCACTAATTACTAAATAACACCGGTCTGTTCCGTTAAGGTTTCTAACTAACTGGATTATATATTTTATTTATTTCTTTCTTAATTAAATCTAACACTAGCTTAATCAATCAAGCCCTTTTCTAATTCGAGTTTATTCATACTTTTCTCAAACTCAAAACTTTCACTTTTATTACATATATTATCATCTTTGTACTTACTTCTCGCTATCACTGGAAAACAGAAAAAAACATCGCGTGCTTTATTGACGCATCAGCTCGGGTGCACCAATTCTTCTGAATTTGTATTATCATTTACAAGTCCGTTACATCAGTTTGGGGTTCGGATTTTCTCAAGACTGGTGCGTTCTGTACATTATGCTTATCCGATTGTACATTAGGTTGCTCGCTCATGCATTACATTGAGGTTCGGCTGGCCTCCATCCAAGTTGTCAATGCCTGGATGTCATTCTGCTGCGGCTCTAATTGCTTCGTAGAATCCTTATTTGTAGACGCATGAACCTAGCTTCGTTAATGCGTATTTGCCGTGTTCCCTTGACTTCGTTTCCCTTCGTTTGATCTCCTTTTTCTCGCTTGGGATGACCCACTTCGCTGAGCCCTGATTAGCTCACAGACACGGACTCGTACAGCAAAAACTATTTAAAATGGACCTAGATGAATACTAATATTTCTACATAACTTTTCCTCCCCGATACCATGCCGCTAATATGAGCAGTTACATCTGGGACACCATGTATATCCCTATAAATAACAGCATGTATAGTTTGCAAAAAAAATATCTAACATTCTGAAACACATTAATACATGAAGAGTTTTAACGGAAATGCAGCTAAAGAATAATAAGATCATTTAAAAATAGTGGAGTTAATTTTCACATAATTTTGTACATCTGGTAGAAATGGCGTACCTTATGGACTTTTCTCAATGTGTCAATAGAGGTATAATAAGCAGACAAATAGTCGATATTAAAATGCGTATGTACCTCATATCAAATTATAATAAGCAGATGAAAACAAAATATATGTATTTAAATGTTACATGAGTAGGTTCCAAAATTGTTACTCAAAATTCATACAAATATATTTAACCAATAAAAGCTATTCACGCGTGAACTCATAAAAAAATTAATTATTTGGAATCATCGATTTTTTTGGTGAACGTTCTCCTGCAATTTATTCTGATGAATTCATCATTATTAAAAAAAGCAGGTGTATGAACTTGTCAGGCCCGTCGTCGAAAAATTTACAGGTGAGAAAATTAAATATTGTTCTTACATTTGAGTACTATACTCATATGTATACTCCAACTCTAACAGTAGAGAATCATATTAAAAATGGTTTACTTTTAATTAATTCTATATTTTCAGTTAGAATTCATTTGAAATAGATTAGTCAAATCTTCAGAAAACATGTGCAAAGGAAATACATATAAGAAGGGGGTCCTATAAATGTTATACTAATAAATTAAGAGTGGGGATAGGGTATATAAAGTAGCATAATGGGTTTCTCAATTTAGTTGAGAACCTGTGGATGAACGGTAACAGTTCGAAACGTCGGACACCAAGGTGATTCTAAATTTAAGGTGGTGGGGACAGTCAGGTTGTCCTTTAATAACATAGAATATTGATTTTATTATTTTTATGTTATTTATTATTTTATTTTTATTTGTATTTTTATTTTATTATTAATTTTATTATATTTTTATTTTTAATTATTAATATAATTTATTATAGTAATAAATTTTATTTCAGACTCTACGGGGATGAACATAAACAAGGACAGTCTGTCATCATTTTAGCTAATATTTAACATTATAGAGACTGTAAGACCGATAAATATATTTATTAATTTAATTTAGAAAAGTTAACATAAGTACTAATTTTAATTCTAATTTATTAAGCGGTCTATAAACGTATGTCATACTTTAGAGAAATGTATTTTAAATATGGATGGGTAGTTAAAGAGCATTGCTCATAATGGATGAAAATGAATTTAAAGGCTATAACAATTAAAGAGCAACTTACTTTTTTACTTCGATGCAAAAAATCGAACATTTTTCCGACATGTAAAGGTACAAATTTTCAAAATAAACATTTTTGTCGGAATTACGACAAAAGAGTCTCTTATGATTTAGAAAGAAATATTTTCTATTTTAAAAACAAATTAATACATTTACAAATCAGACATAAAAATTATGAAATTTATCAATTATTAAAATCTTTATTAAAAATCGGCAGAGCAAACAAGTTATCACACAGAGGTTTTAGAAAAGATAATTTAAAATTTAAAAAGATATTCATTCACAATGATTATCCAATAGACTTTATAGATAAAATGATTGCAGAGAGAGTGGATCAAATTTATAATAGCACTAGAGAACGGGAATAGAGGGATAATAATAATAAAACCGTGGTATTAACATATGTAAAGAATTATCCGAAAGAATTAGAAGTGCATTTAAAAAGCATAATATTCCACTTTACTTTAGAAACAATAATAATATTAGAAAGCTATTTAATAATTGTAAAGATAAGGATGAGAAAAGTTTGAAAATAGGAGTAGTATACAAAATAAATTGTAACGGTTGTGACAAATATTATATTGGACAAACGGAAAGGTACCTAAAACAAAGAATATATAAACATCAATATAGCTTACGAAGCATGAATGGTACATCCGGATTAAAAGAACATAGTTACTTGTTACTTGTTACTTGTTACTTTTTTCAACTTTGAAAATGTAAATATTTCGGAATAAGGTATGAAAGTAAATATCAAAGAAAAACTCTTGAAAATATTAATATTTTAGAGAATACCAAGAATGTACATTTAATGTTAGAGTCAAATAAATTGGACGAAACTTATCATTCTTTACTGATATAAAATTTGTATTTTGCGTTCAAGTTAAGAAGGCCAAGATCCTATACATGTTATATAAATAAATTTGGAGTGGGGATGGGGTATGTAAATCAGCAGGCTGGGGATTTAATTTAGTGTAATTCCTGAGGTTGATTCGTAGCAGTTCGAAACGTCGGACACCAAGTTGATTCTAAATTTAAGGTGGTGGGGCAGTCAGGTTGTCCTTTACTAACATGGAATATTGCTTTTATTATTTTTATTTTATTATTAATTTTATTTTATTTTTATTTTTAGTTTTTAATATAATTTATTGTAGTAATAAGTTTTATTTCAGACTCTACGGGAGCCAACATAAACAAGGACAGTCTGATTGTCATTATTTTAGCTAATATATTATATTAAAGACTGTAAGATTGATAAAAATATTTATTAATGAAATACATATACATTGAACCATTACCTAAAAAGTAACATAAGATCTTGCCTAGATGGAACGAACGGCAAAACTCCGATAGTACTGACAAAATTATATTTACAAAGCTTGTCTACCGGAATAAATATAATAGAAAATTCTTACCACATCAAACAATTACACTTCTTCGATGTTGAAGTTAATCTCTTGCATTCAATAAGGATTCGCAGAAGACAAATAATAAGAATTTCGTTGATTTAATATTCCAGTAGTTTGAGATGTAGTTTCGTCATTTAAGAGTACGTAAATAAAAAAATTATTGTCAATATTTGTCTGTTGCAGTGCCCACTAACAAAATGGTATCCTACGAGGATAGTCTTATTCCAAAGCTTGATTTAGATGTATGTCATTTATCTGAACTAAAACTAAATTTAGATTTATATGATAAGGATGACACCTTGCTGATAGTCCTCGTAAATATCTCTGCTGAATTGGTATATGAATACTCAAATCTCATCCGATTGCCCGTAAATTTATAAGAGGATTCAAATGAACCATGGCTAGTACAGCCAGAAATCAGTGATTAGTTTGTTGACTTTCTTGATTTTGTCTTCTCTTTTGTCGAAGAAAATTTCCTCGACGACTAAGAATCTCAATATTACGTATTACACCATGATTAGGATGTTGTCAATCAGTGAATTGTTCTCGATACAATGCAACATCATTCCGTTGAAATTTACCCATGTAAAATGTTAAGAATTTCGTTACCAGTATAGTCTGCCATTTTCTTGAAATGATTTCTTTTAATTTAATTCATGATTGTTAACAAAGCATACGTTCGAAAGAACTCAATGGAAAACTTGTATGTATTTAACAGTATGTATGTAGACCTAATCACGCCCGATATACTACTTACTGTTATACTTATCAATCTAATAAGTATGTCGTTGGACTTGGATAGGATTGTCCTTTCCTACCACACCGGATTACCATACATTAGTCTGGCTTTCAAGAGTGCCTCGTATCACCACGTCGTTTCTGGTTTCAGCATCCATGTCCTTACGAGCACCTTCTGCAGATGGCACAGGCAGTAAGCTTACCGGCTGTGTACTTTACGTACTGCTTCCATAAGAGCTTGCTGTCAATGATGACACCTAGATATTTTACGTGATTTTTCATGGATAGGACCATAACCTCGGTCATTATTGGGTTAACAGCGAGATCGCTCTACCTACACTATCTGTTCACAGTATTCAACAGACTCTGCATAATCTCTATGCATGTTAGGTTGGCAATAGTATAACCAATCTTTATACAGTCTCTACCGGATCAGCAAAGATAAGACCCAGCTCAATGGGTACTCCGACTCCGCGCTGCTTCTCCAGAGTCGTGTCATCTTTAAACAACTTCGAGAATCTGATTTCCCAACATGTGGTCGATCCATTCTGTTATATAAAGGGAAATATCATACTCATACATATCATCCATGATATTTTCTTCTGTAGTGTGGAGAAAAGCCCCTTCGATGTCTATAATTATAGCCACACTAAAGCCTTTGGACTCCAATTGTCCCGAATTACTGATACTACCTTGTAAAAATCCGTTTCTATGGACCTTCCGGCTCAATATACATGCTACTGCTTGAGGAGTTGTTTCCTTTTCAAGGTGCTGACCTGGATATGTAACCACATCTGCCTGCCTTTATAATCCCAGTTGACGATCTATACATCATCCTTTCAACCGTCATAAAATGAAGGATGTCTGGCTTATAGGTCAAAAATCTTTAGTGGATGTATAGCCATATCTATCTGCCTTTGGCCGACAGTGGTACTAACTCAATCATCTGCGTTAGCGGGCTTACAGTTGCTTCATCGATCCTTTACATTAGGGCGGGATAGATTTTTTCAGGTCCGGGCGACTTAAATGGTTAAAGGACCTAATGGCCTATCTGATTCTAGTCGGTTAGACTATTTGGTTAGCTATCATCCGCCATGTGCTCAAGCGCACTTCACTCAACGTCCTCTGTCTAGAGATGTATCATCCTCTTGTTCTGTGCCGTTGCCCAACCTACAGAAACTAGGGAAAAAATCCTGAATGAGGTATCCAATGTCTCCTCTTCGAATATCGACCGTCGGACAGCTTCAGCGTGCCGACGTGCCTAGGCTTGCTACTGGATTTTTTGACAGAATTTTGTACAGCCTAGTCGTTTCCTTGTCCTGATCCTCCAGCCATCTTGCGGAGTATTTTAGTTTTCTCTTTCAGCTGACCTATTTTATGATTCCACTAATAAACTTCGAATATAGACCTCACCATTTGCGGCAACAGTCATCCTCAGAGGCGTGCTTAATCATGTTATCTAATAAATTCGCTCTCCAGTATCTGCTTGCCTCTCATGTTGGCCAGTATATCTCTCAATACGATCTCCATGGCCGTCGAGTTGCTTCTCGATTCTGTGCACTTGAGATCAGGCATCGTGTCAATGACCTACACTGTTTGGTTCTTACATAAAGTGATGGTACTGTCAAACATTAGGGATCTCCAGGTTTGTGCCTACCAGATACTCGCGTAACTACATTCCCTCGCATTCGTATCAGTATTTTCCCAAACTCTACGATCTGAGTTCGCATCATACACCAGAATTAGTGGAAGATTAAATTAATAAATATTTATCGGCCTTAAAGTCTTTATAATATAATATATTAAATAAAATAAAGACAGTCAGACTTTCCTTGTTTATTATGAAGCTTGAAGAATCTGAAATAAAACTAATTACTAAGAATATATTAGATTAAAAATTAAAAATAATACAATAAAATAATAATAAAATAAAATATAATAAACTATATTCTATGTTACTGTAGGATGATCAGACTGTCCCTACTAGTGTAAGATTGCTGATCGAGTAATAATCAACTAGCCTTCGAACCTCCCCTGTTTGGTTATCAACGCTGTCGTAAGACAGGTAGTCCGATGCGCTTCTACCTTCGTTATAGCCATTGCTATCTCTCAAGTATATATAGTGATACGATAATAAGCTAATTCCCTAAATCAAAATGCAGACTCTAGGTCTAGGCGCTTTTGGATCCGTGATATACGTTCGAAAATAGTAGTACAGGATATGAGCATACGTGCCTAGCATAGACACGCCCTCGTAATGACCATTCTGGAATCGCACACCGGGATTTTGGCCACGTTAGACTATAGGCTCTGGTACGTTATGGACAGGATTATCTAAGTATTTAAAATCCTACAAGATTTAGTGTTGGTCAAAGTGAGAAATTATGCCCTTTTAGCATTTCCAAGACAGCTATTTTTTTCATAACCAACTTATCGTGCACAAATTGAAACGACGGTATCTTTTGAAACCCCTGTGGTCTTAACTATTTCGCGCAATTTTATTCTTCGATTACTTAACACCATATCGTCGATTTTATCGACCATTTCCGGGGTACTCACATCTGCGGGACGTCTTGAACGATGTTCATCTTCTGTTAATGTACAGCCACGTTTAAATTCATTTATCCAATTGTAAACTGCTGCAGAAACAGGGGCAGATATACCAAGAACTGAATCCAACTCAGCTTTTATTTCTTTTGCTGATAAACCTTTTAAATAGAAATGTTTAATCACTGCTCTAAACTCACTTTTTTACATTTTCTTAAGCAAACAAAAGTTATTTACTTCAACTGACGATAAAAACAAAACCACTAGATGAACATGGCTACATCTTTGTCAGATAACTAGTGAGAAATGATGCTTACTAGAAACATACCATTTGCAATGCTACGAGCGCCATCTTTTAGATTGTTTAAGGACTTATTGACCTTCCCTCGTATAAAGTATGTAGAACTGATAAAAATATTTATTGAGTTTCCTAAAATTCATATTAAGGTAATATATAACAGATCACTATCATTATGTTCATGAATATGCTCACAAAATTATTTATTTGATTGTATGTATTATATATTTATACTTGTTAATAACCTATCTATTTTTCTAAAAGTAGATTTGAATAAAAATATTCTAGATATATTAACAAAATCACTATATTGTAATAATATAAACAGAGAAAAATGATACTTTTGACGTATCTATAAAATCTATAAATACTATCAGGTATGTGAATAAGTCTTTCCCGTTTTTTTTCAAATTTTGAGCCTTTATTGTGAAAAAATGGTTACAAATGAATTATTGAAAGTATTGGCCATCGCTAGCTACAACTTTTTCCCATCTTTCTGGCAACATACGAATCCCGTTGCGAAAAAATTCGACCGGTTTGGCCTCTATCCAGTCATCCACCCATTTTTTGGCTTCCTTGTAGGAATGGAAGTGCTGGTCAGCCAGGCCATGCATCATCGATCTGAAGAGATGGTAATCAGACGGAGCAACGTCTGGACTATACGGTGGGTGGGGACTTCCCATTTGAGCGTTTCTAAGTATGTTTTCACCGGCGGTGCAACATGTGGGCGAGCATTGTCATGTTGTAAAATAACTTTGTCGTGCCTGTCGGAGTATTGTGGCCGTTTTTCTCGCAGTGCGCGGCTCAAACGCATCAATTGTCGTCGATAGACCTCGCCTGTGATCCTTTCATTCGGTTTCAGAAGCTCATAGTAAACCACACCTAGCTGGTCCCACCATATACAGAGCATGAGCTTGGCGCCATGAATATTTGGCTTGGCCGTCGATGATGATTCATGGCCGGGCAGTCCCCATGATTTTCTTCGCTTCGGATTATCGTAACGTATCCACTTTTCATCGCCAGTCACGATACGATGCAGAAAACCCTTTCTTTTATGTCGCTGAAGCAGCTGTTCGCAAGTGAAAAAACGCCGTTCGATGTCTCTCAGCTTCAGTTCGTACGGCACCCAATTTCCTTGCTTTTGGATCATTCCCATGGCTTTCAAACGCTTGGAAATGGTTGTTCGGTCAACTCTCAATGCTTCAGCAAGTTCTTCTTGCGTTTGACAAGAATCTTCATCAAGCAAAGTCGCCAATTCTCGATCTTCAAAGATTTGCGGCCGCCCGGAACGCTCCTTGTCTTCCACGTCGAAATCACCGCTTTTGAAGCGTCGAAACCATCCGCGAACACTTGAATCATCAACACAACCTTCTCCATAAGCCTCCTGAAGCAATCGATGCGTCTCGGCAGCAGATTTCTTCAAATTGAACCAATAAAGTGAAACTTCCCGCAAATGACATCGACTCGGCTCAAATTTCGACATTTTCACGATATCAAAAATTTATGATGCGAAAAAATTTTAACTAATGTGTTAGTATGGAATTGTTGACATATGAATAAGCTTTGATTATGACATATGTAACCATTGAATACTCGCACAGTATTGGTGGCGCCATCTCTTACAAAAAACGGGAAAGACTTATTCACACTCCTAATATAAAAGACAGTGTGCACGGGTATGTCGATATAACTGTGAATACACGAATATATGACAGATCAGACAGTGAAGTATTGGGTATATATGTAAGTTTCCAGCATTTGTTGGTTGTTTATCTGTCAACAAATTTTCAGCATTATATTTGAGCGTTTCTTTTAGTGTCGTTTAAATTATCGAGCAAAATCATGGCAAGTTTCCAGTCAACTAAACGTAGTTTGCGAAAAGCACTGCTTATATGCTTTAATATAGGGAAACGTGGGGCTGAGGTCTATTTATTGCTTTCGGAAATTTATGGGGCGGAAAGTATTAGTTAATCGACGTGCCTCAAACAGTTGAAAAAAATTGATTTTAAAGTTGAATTGCATAGAACCCCATTTATTCGTTTGCAGCTAGTCGTACAGGACAAACTGCCAAAATATAAGACCAGGTATGAATCCGGCATTTTTCATGATGATAACGATCGACCACATGTTGCTGCTTTGTTCAAACACTATTAGGTTGCTAATTATCTCCATTCCGCTTTTTGCTCTTCATTCAATGCTTTATAAAAAGTGTTACAGTGGTCGGATTTACTTTAAATATGCGCAGTTTTGTTCGATAATCTATTTCCATCTGGACGCTAACTTCATAATACCCCTCTCGTAAAAACCCCTCTTCTTATTTGCGAAGAACTCGGACAGCCACTTTTCACAAGCCTCTTTTGAGTCCAATTTTACACCACCAAGGGCGTTCGACATGAACAGGAACAGATGGTAATCACTTGGCGCTGTGTCCGGACTGTATGGTGGATACAATAAAACCTCCTATCCGAACTCCCGTAGCTGCTGACGAGTCATCAATGAAGTGTGTGGTCTGACGTTGTCCTGGTGGAACACTACACCCTTCCTGGTGGCCAATTGTGGACGTTTTTTGTCGATAGCCTGTTTCAAGTGGTTCAGTTGTTTACAGTAGATGATAGAATTTAGCGTCTGGCCATATGGGAGCAGCTCATAGTGGATGATTCCCTTCCCATCCCACCAAACACATAGCAAAACCTTCCTGGCCGTCAATCCCGGCTTGGCCAGTTATGGCACGGTTCACCGGCCTAGGACCATGACCGTTTTCGATTGATATTGTTGAATATGATCCATTTTTCGTAGCCAGTTACCATCCGCTTCAAAAATAGGTGGAGTTCTTTTGGTTTCAACAGCACATCGCAGGCTTTGATTCGGTCCAGGTTTGATTGCCTCAAATCATACGGCACCCAAACATCAAGCTTTTTCTTGTATACAGCCTTCTGCAGATGGTTTAAAATGTTTTGGGCCTCACTGTTATCTCCTGGGCGACGTCGCGACATGCCACATGCCAGTCTAATTTGATAAATTCCATGATTTGATCGGTATTATCGCCCGTTGGCTTATCCATGGTGCCGCTAAATTCATAAGACAAAAAAGCGGAAGGGAAATATTGGAAAATAGTGGATGGGATATTATGCCTTACCCACTAAGTCAGACCTGACACTACCTGACTACCATTTGTTTGGATCAAAGTAGAACGCTTTCACGGGAATGTGTTTCAGTGTATTAGACGGTGTCCACAATTGGCTCAATAAATTCTTGGAATGGGAAGACGAGTGATTTTTTCTCGCCAAAATTCATAAATTGACAGAAATATGGGAGAAATTTATTGGTGTTTATGGACAATACCTTGAATAAAGGATATGTAAGCATATTTTGATAATACAACCTCACATTTTGCAAAAAAAATGCTGGAAACATATTTGTACATCCAATAGAATCGTACAAATATTTATGTTACATTTGTATAATTATAGAATAAGTAAATCTATGTTCTATTAAAATGGTTAAATATAATGCCTTCTTTAAATCAATTTATTTCATCATAGCAGATTTTTCGGTCGTAAAATATTTAAAACAAATTTCAAATGATAAATATTTTTATATTATTCTTTTATTATTATAAAACGTTTGGAACTATTTCATGCCATAGAAAATACACTTCTTTTGCTCCAAGATTCAATACAGAGGTCTACGTTCTTTGCCAACGTGTCATTTGCGTCATATTTCGAAAATATCTACTGAATGACAATAAGGAGGTAAATGAAGTGGACCGAATCTTTCAAATGAAAATAACCGATGGATTTTTTATTATATATCCCAATGATTTAGTCGTAATTGTAGAATTGCGTCACATTACTTTAAATAACTTACTCTGTTCCACTTCTAAGTAACGATGACCTACATGGTTTATATTTTATGCACATTTATGGTCTTTAAAACATATCTTATTATATACTAAATAGTTCTTAAGGTTTTGTCGATACGTTTGTTCTGAATCTGTCCAAAATCTATGTTTTTTAATTTCTTCTTTGTTGTTATTATACAGGTTTTGAATTTCTAAATATTTTTTCACTTTATTTGTATTTTCTCTAAAAGATGCATCGCATTCTATTGTGAAAGAATAAATTTTATGTATATTTTCTATTCTATTGGTTATATATTTTCAATATATTTTATTTCCTCTTCTATCCTGTTATTAATATTTTATAGGTAATCTCACTGATATAGCTTTTAAAGACGTACGCAGTTTTAATTTTGATTTTGATAAACGCTTTTGTTTTTCACAAGTCACAAGTTCAAAAACATAATTTATTTTACTTTTGTGTTCTCTTTGAATGTTTACTAGACGAAAATTGAAGTCTAATACTTTTCTTCTTCAATATCGATCGTGATGTTTTTCTAAAACTTTCGCTCCATTAATGGGTAACGAAATTTAAAAACGCTCCCTACGTTGCTTAATCTATTTCTTTTATTCGAAAAGAATTATCTATATCATGTTACCACAGTAAATAATGAACACATCTCTAATAAGCTAATTATTGCAGGAAGAAGAAAATAGTACACAAGCTCTGGATATGTCATGGCCAACAACTTTACAAAAAAGAGTTACCTACTTATTAGTTGCGCCAATTTTGTTTCCGTTATGGCTAACATTACCAGACACTAGAACACCTAAAGGTATATAAAACTTTATATTTAATTTTAAAAAATGAATTCAATACACCAAGTTACTATTCACATAGGTTCAAAAGGCATAACAAATGGTACGTGCCGATTTCTGACTACTGTCCATTATTCATTAATTTTAGCAATTCATGAACAGTTTAATAAATATTTTTTCATTGGTCTTACCGTCCAATCAAATTAATCGAAAATAATACGTAACAATATCAATACATATCTACATTAACATTAATACATTAATACACAAAAATAATAAAAATAAGAATAAAAATTAAATTAAAAATTATAATGACAGTCAGACTGTCCTTATTTACAGTCACCCCGGAGACTAATCTGAAAATAAAATATTAGCTGAAAAAAATTTTGTTAGTAAAGTGCAGTCTGACTGTCCCCAACACCCTTACCTAATTGAAGATCCAGTCCAACGTTTCGAGTTCGCTACGGCTCCTCATCCGGGAATAAACTAAACCTTATATACTAATCTATATATATCCATCCCCACCACCAAATTTAGTAAATAAAATATAAATTCCCCCTCTACACAAATTGTCCAAAACCAATCAATTTAATAAGGAATGATAAACACTGTCCAATCTACCAGACTCTAACATTCAATTCACATTATTTCGATTCCTGGAAATGTGAATACTTTCAAGACTCTCCCGTTTATACTTATTATTAATACCATGTTCCAAAATATCCACATTCACAAAATCAAAAGAATGTAAAAACTTTAAACAATGCTCCTTTAAACCGGTAGTAATATGTGAGCTACGCAAACTATATATTTATATGTACAAATGTACCTTTAGAATTGTTAAATGATTATACAGGAGAAGTGACATGAAATTAATTTACATACAAAATTGACAATGAATGAATTTATTAAAGCAATTCACTTAGTTTTTAATAATATAATTTTTTCATTTGATAATAAATTTTATGAACAAAGATACGGATGCCCAATGGGGTCACCTTTATCACCGGTTATAGCTAATTTAGTTATGGAAAAATTAGAAAGTATAGCCTTATCAAAATTGCTTTTTGAACCAATGATATTTAAGAGATATGTTGATGATATCTTTACAATTGTTCCAGAAGTTTTTGTGGATGAAATGGTGGATGTTTTTAATTCTGTACATGACATTTAAATTTACAAGGAAGGTTGAGATTAATAGTCAATTGAGTTTTTTGGACATTAATGTCATTAGATGTAGTAATAATAAGGTGAAACTTAATTGGTACAGAAAGCCTACTTGGCCAGGTAGGTTTTTAGATGTTAATTTACACCACCAATTCAGAAACAAAATTGGAGCGTTGAAAGGTGTCATTGACAGAGCAATGAAATTGTCACATAAAGATTTTAGACAAAATAATTTACAGATAGTAAGAGAAACTTTCATTAATAATGGTTATCCAATTGAATTTATTAATAGATTAATTGCTGAGAGATTGTTTGGCATTTATAATACTGACAATAGACTTAATGCACGATTTCATGTTAACAGAGGCAAAATTATTGTTTTACCATATGTTAGAGGATTATCTGGAAGAATTAAAAGAAATTTTCGGAAATATAAGATTCAAATTTTCTTTAAAAATAGCAATAATTTGAGTAGGTTATTTAATAATTGGAAAGATACGGAAGATTTATGTTTAAAATCAGGAGTTGTTTACAAAATTCATTGTATGGATTGTAAGAAATACTATATTGGACAAACAGGCAGATATTTAAAAAAGAGAATTTATGAACATAAATATAGTTTGCGTAGCTCACATATTACTTCCGGTTTAAAAGAGCATTGTTTAAAGTTTTTACATTCTTTTGATTTTGTGAATGTGGATATTTTGGAACATGGTATTAATAATAAGTATAAACGGGAGAGTCTTGAAAGTATTCACATTTCCAGGAATCGAAATAATGTGAATTGAATGTTAGAGTCTGGTAGATTCGACAGTGTTTATCATTCCTTATTAAATTGATTGGTTTTGGACAATTTGTGCAGAGGGGGAATTTAAATTTAATTTACTAAATTTGGTGGTGGGGATGGGTATATATAGATTAGAATATAAGGTTTAGTTTAGTCCCTGATGAAGAGCTGTAGCGAGCTCGAAACATTGGACAAGTCTGCAATTAGGTAAGGGTGTAGGGGACAGTCAGACTGCACTTTACTAACAAAAAATTTTTTCAGCTAATATTTTATTTTCAGATTAGTCTACGAGGGTGATTGTAAATAAAGACAGTCTGACTGTCATTATAATTTTTAATTTAGAGAAGATATTATTATTCTAAATGTCAGATTTTCTTTATGAATCTTGGGAAGCCCATAACATTTTACTACAGTACCATTTTCATATTTTAAATATTTATTTGTAGTATCATTTATATATTAATTTCTTTTCCAATTATTTAATAACTCTTTCAAATTATTTTGTAGCTTCATGATATGTGGGTTACCAATTTTCAAATAAGTACTATCATCATTTAATATATTAGTTATACTATAATATTTATCTAATCAAGTTTATTGGAAGCAACAGTTACATTACCTTTGTCGGCCTTTTGGAAGATTATATTAGGGTTAATTTTAAAAAAATTCTTCACGGTAATTAATTCATGTATAAAATTACTATATACTATACTAAAATTAAAATTACGATACTAAAGTTATCAAATTTATTTTCTCTTTTAAAATTACTAATGGCATTAACCAAAGATGCCCTACATTCCTTTTTCACTTCATCATTTAAACCAAAAAGATTACTTTCAACCTCCGCGATGATTTCTTTGATCAGGAGATTATTTTTAGAATATAATATTCCATGTTTCGCACCTTTAGACATGATGTTTACTACTTCATTTGGTATCTCCTTGTCAGTTAGATTCTTAAACCAATGTTTATTGTTTGAATTGTTAATCTGATAGCTTTGAAATTATTTTTTATTTCTTAAACATTCAAATTTCCTTTTAGTATTTGTCTACTAATATATTTTGTTTTAATAAAATGCTTGTTCTGACCAAGAAAAAATTCATATAAATCATTTGTTTCCATATTTTGATATAAATAATAATCAATCTTTAATCAATATCTATTTAAGGAATGAATCTGAATATGTAAATCTCTAATTAAGTAATTTATTTTTGAAAAAGAAAATATTTTTCTTTAGATCATAACAAACACTATTGCTATGAACTTGCAAAAACTATTCATCATGAAATCTATTATTAATGTGTACCGAAAATATATTTGATTTCTTGAATCTAATAAGGAATGTAAGTTTTTCTTTAAGAATTACAACTTTTAAATTCATTTTTATCCATTTTGAACAATAATCTTTAATAATACTACCATATTTACAATAAATTTCTCTAAAATAAATCATGACAGACCCCCTTAATTAAATCAAAATTAAATTATTAATATTAAAATAATTAATTAATTATTAATATTATTAAGAATTATTTATTAATATTATTAATAATTAATTATTAATATTAATAATATTTTTATTATTAATATTAATAATTAAAATGTAATTATTAATATTAAATTATTAATTTATGAACAGCTATTCTATTCGAATTATCTATAATATTTTATACAAGCTGTGTTAGAGAATATTGATATACGAAGAAATTTTTATTTTATACAAATATACAAACATAAGCACGGATTCTAAGTATGAATAAAAATAAATGCTTAAATATTTATAATGATCTCCATTATACAATTTTATTTTACTAGTAAAAACTAATATATACAGTTTTTTATATTCTATAATGCATCATATTCGTATTTGTTATAGATATCCAGCCTGTGATGATTTTCAGTTATATATGCATGATCTATATCATTTAAGGAATTTTATATTTCTCATATAATATTTTAATCAGCATATCTCTGTTTTGTTGCTCAACTTTATAAATAAGACCATGTTTTTTCTAGCTATTTTTTTCTTTCTGTAATAATTTCTGTGTAAAATATAATTGTATAATTGTAAAATATAATGTAACGGTGGTCGAGATATCTAGAATTTATTCATAGTCGTAGAGCAATTGGAATGAAGAAGTGATTAATAATGAAAAAAGCGGATGCTATGTAGTAGTAATACATCTTGTGTCTAAAGAATAGTAGACGAGACACGTAATGCGTGTGAATTACGAATGAGCGTAGAACGCAAAATTCGATTGCGCGAACACAAGCGAGCATAATATGATTGGATAGAGGATCAATTTAAGATACTTTTAATATTATTGTACGGTGACTTTAAATACATATATGGACATATAGATCTATTAAAATTTAGCAGATAAAAATCTGTTATATTAATTTTAATGCGTACGTTTTTTGAATGTTTTTTCGTTGGGAATTCCAGCTGAATTGTACATTACGTGGATATAATAATTACATACTCTACTTGCAGTAAATAATTATATTTAGGAGATTTTTTGATAATTTTTATATTTATCATTTAACTGGGTTAAAATGTAACAACTATTTTTATCAATCTTTATTGTATAAAGACTGTAAAATTAACTCGCATCGAAATACTAGAATTATTAAATAGGATTTATATAAATTGTATATTATTTGAGGTGTACCGGTTTGAAGTGAGCGTTTTTTTTGTAAAAATAAAACACTATTTTTAATCGAAAAATAAAAAACATTTTATTCGAAATATTGACCATTATTTTCACCACGTTTCTTGCAATTTGGAGATAACTATGCCAATAGAAATATTTTTATTTTGAAGTAAACTCATTAGACACTTAATTTTCGATGTCCTCGCTCGAATCGAGGTACTGCTCAGTAAATACCTCGATGGAGCCAAGTTCGGTAATACGGTGGGTGTGGTAACAGCTGAAGAGGTATCGTTCTATATGCAGGTGCTTTGTCATGGGGAAAAATTATCTTGTCGTGACTGCTGGCCCATTATATTCGTTTTTCGATCAATTTATGATTCAAATTGATCATTTGTTTTCGGTAGCGATCGGTATTAACTGCTTTAACAGATTTTAACATCTCGCAACACTCCACGTCTCTCTGGTCTAATCAAACACATAGCATTATCTTTTGTTGAAGCTTGTTCCGGATTAATCCACGGTTTTTTCCGTTTAGGATTCTTGACACAGATTCATTTTTTATCGCCAATACCAATTCGTTTCAGAATTGATTTTTTCATGTCTTTGAATTAAAATTTGAGAAAAACAGAATTTAATTATTGTGCATTTATGCATTTCTGCCATTTGTTGACTTAAAATGTCGTCGTCATCTAATATCGTTTGCGATTCCACGTAATCAGATTATTTTGGTAGTGTATAGTGTTCTTCATTTCGCACATCAAAATTATTATTTCTCAATCACTGAAATCATATTTTGCATGTTCATTTTCTTCAAAAGAAAACAAAAAATTACTATTACAAAAAATTAAAAAATTACTATTACAAAAAACAACTATCACTCTGTCGTAAAAAATTAATCATTTCTGACAGGATGAAAACTTATGATGTTGCTGCTTCAATAGTTTGATGTATACTAAATATGCTTGACAATTTTTATAGTAACTAAACAATAAAAAATAAGGGCTGTTCATAGCAAATATTTCCAATCAAGACATTTGTATCTTGATGCTCATTTCATGACAAACCACTTCGTGGGATAATTGAAACAATTGTCTTTTCATTTGACAGTTGAAACAACCTGGACCATTCACCCACGCCCAAAAAAGGAATGAATAATTTGATCGGCGAATAAGGGTTTGACTACTATTTTACGGGATACGAAAGGAATTCTCTTCACTGATGATCTGGAAGAAGGTAAAACCACCAATGATCAATACTAAGTAGAGTTAGTCCAACATTTGCAGGATAAAATGAAAAATAAACGATATCATTTGTCAAAGAAAAAAATCTTGCTCATTACAAAAATTAAGATACTTATAGATTGGTTGTTGTAATAGCTAAATGATCGAATTATGATTTAAGTATTATCTTCCCTATTCATCATATTGATCAAACTTAATCCAAAGTAAGTATTATCTGTTTCTTAATCTAAAAAATTAGTTCGGTGATAAAAAATTTATGAACAACGAGAAAATCATCAATACTATCAATGAATATTTTGAGGTACTTAATTGAACAATGTATTAAAGTACTGTTATAGCAAGTATATTATTCTTAATTGATATTAATTTGAGAAATAAAGCGTAAAAAAGTCGAAAAAATTGGTTTTCTTTATCAGGGTGAAAATTTTGCACCCCACTCTCGTACCTATAGAGCGACAGATCGCAGGGCCGGCTTTTTTCACTTCAAAAAGGGTGGCCACAAGAATGCAAATTCTACAATAACTTCTAGGTACTTTCTTTGTATAGAGGCAGCTAATTTCATCCTACCAAGCTGATTTACGATTTATCAGAGTTATTTTAGCCTGCTGTTGAATACATTTATTTTACTTGCTTGAAAACTTATCGAACTATAGACGTGAAGAAGTGGTTTTAGCTTGTCAATATTGCTCTTGGAAACTGTTGATGTCCTTTTTAACTTGTACTCTTCCAAAACATGAATTGGCACATCCAACCAGTTATGAAATACAACATCCAGTTCAAAATAATAAAAATCCTTGGTATTTTACCATAATAAAGGATAATGTAGATCTTTTGACGGAGAAAAAATTCGTAATGAATAATGAAACTGGTATTTAACTTTGAGTCTGCATCATGTTTCTGCATGCATCATGCGCATTTATCACGCTTCGCATTTGATGGAATCATAGCGATAATGAAAAGAGATATAAATGTATCGGACCCCCATTTACTCCGTACGGATACCTTTGAGGAGATCGCTTACTCTAAGATTGCAAACAAACGCTACATATTTGGCTTTTCTTATATACTAATCGAACAACATAGGTAAACTCTTGTAATTGGAGTAAAAAACTGTCCATGCACATATACGTTATCTACAACATGGAATGTCAGTACACGCATATATTACCAGTTGTATAGTTTTATTATCCTAACTCCTGCACAGTATAGCATTTTCGACCGTATTTTTTACTCTTTTATTAGTCTCAGTTTTCGCCTCGGTTTTACTTGGTACTGGTATTCGGAGAGGAGCATTAGGGGTTTTAGATTAAGTAGGGGGCATTAGGGTGATCGCTTCTTCCTCCCATAAAGATTATAAACTGTGAAAATTATATATATATATATATATATATATATATATATATATATATTAAAACAATTTAATTGTACTGATGTCAACTGCCCATATGCAAATTAATAAATATTTTTTTATTGGTCTTACAGTCCAATCAATTCAATCTAAAAATAAAATAAAAATAAAAATAAAAATAAAAATACAAATAAATAACAATAAAATAAAAATTAAATAAAAATTAAATTAAAAATTAAATTAAAATTATAATGACAGTCAGACTGTCCTTGTTTACATTCACCCCCGTAGACTAATCTGAAAATCAGGGACTCAATGATGAGGAGCCGTAGCGAGCTCGGAACGTTGGACAAGTCTTCAATTAGGTAAGGGTGTTGGAGACAGTCAGACTGCACTTTACTAACAGAGAATTTTTTCAGCCAATATTTTATTTTCAGATTAGTCTACGGGGGTGAATGTAAACAAGGACAGTCTGACTGTCATTATAATTTTAATTTAATTTTTAATTTAATTTTTATTTAATTTTTATTTTATTGTTATTTATTTGTATTTGTATTTTTATTTTTATTTTTATTTTATTTTTAGATTGAATTGATTGGACTGTAAGACCAATAAAAAAATATTTATTAATTTATAAATATATATATATATATATATATATATATATATATATACACGAGGGTAGATTGATAAGTTTCCGGCCTGACCAAGATATAGCGCCACTAGGCCTATCTTGAGATGGCGTTCTGTAGTACCATCCTTAGATAGCTTCTAGCTATAGTTTCAGTCCGATCGTCATGTTAGTTTAGGTTTGAGAGCACGCTGAACAAGACGCCTCTGTGTTTTCGTAAAAACGGAAAAGCGGAAAATCGTGCTGTCATCAAATACTTTTATTTGAAGGCGTTAACGCCGAAGCAAATTAAAGAAGAGATGGAGTCGATACTCGGGACATCCTCCCCATCAGATTCAACCATTAAGCAGTGGGTTTCCGAGTTTAAAAAGGGTTGTGTGATCATCTTTGATGAGCCTCGCTCAGGACGCCCCATTGAGATCACAACTCCAGATATGATCGAAAAAATCCATCAAATAGTGCTAAAAGACCGCAGATTAAATGTGCGTGAGATAGCTGAGAGATCTGTAAGATGTCATATGAACATGTACAAAATAGTTTGCATCTACATTTATATATGGAAAAGCTCTGTGCAAGATGGCTGCCGCGTTTGCTAACAGTCGACCAAAAATTGATTCGAAACAACATTTCTACCGCCAATTTAGCGTTGTATAAGCATCATCGATTCGTAACCATTGACGAAACTTGGGTCCACCACTAGACTGCTGATACGAAACAACAGTTTAAACAGTGGATTGGATCAGGGGAGCCAACTCCAAAGAAGGCAAAAACAATTTTTTCTGCGAACAAGGTTATAGCTACTGTTTTTTGGGATACAAGAGAGATTATATACATTGATTACCATGAAAAGGGTAAAACTATCACTGGTCAATACTACGCAGACTTATTGCAACATTTCAGAATGGGAAATATGGAGGAAACATTCAGAATGGGAAAAATGAAAGGGAAGAAAAAAATCTTGTTTCATCACGATAACGCACCAGCGTATACGTCAATCGTTGCGATAGCTAAATTAACGATCTTGAGTTTGCATTGATGCCGCACCCTCCCTACTCTCCAGACCTAGCCCCGAGTAACTAATATCTGTTTTCTAACCTCAAAAAATGGCTTGTCGGTAACAGATTTGCGGACAAAAGGAGTAATCGAAGCTGTAAATGGGTATTTTGAGAAGCTTGACGAATCAGTCTATAGAGATGGCATTACTAGACTAGAACACCGCTATGAGAAATGTATCAGCCTTGGAGGAGATTATGTTGAGAAATTAAAAAAAATTCTTAAAAACGTTGTTTTTCTTGGCCAGGTCGGAAACTTATCAATCCACCCTCGTGTATATATATATATATATATATATATATATATATATATAACAAATATAAACATTGTTTACATTTTATGCACATTTTATCCCAAAAGTAATAGAGAACTACTACTGTCATCAACTTGGAAGGTGAATTATCTAATATTTTCAAAATTTCCTTCCAAATCAATTTCACCCCCTTCAAAGTAACCCCCTTGCACTGTAATACAGTTATATCAATGATTCTTCCAATCATCATAGAACTAGGAAAAGGCCTTTGTCGGAATGCCTTCCAAAGCGTGCAGCGATTTGACTTTATCTCCTCAATTAAGTCAGAAGGGTATTCCTGCGGCGGTTTCTTGAATTTGTTGAACAGTTAGAAGTCGTGTGGCACCAAAGCAGGTAAATAAGCAGGTTACAGAATGATATGCATTAAATTATTGGCGCATCGTCGTGATGCTATAAACAAGATATGGTTTGATATAATTTCGGGCTTTTTACAAACAGCTTTGTTCACACGGTAGGAATTCAGAATACATCACATCACAATAATCGACGGAAACTATTAATATAATTTTCGGCCATTTTTTTCCGTGCTGTCTCAGCTTTAGTCCTAAATTCGCTCCGAAATTTGTTCCGGGGTGATGAGCACAGATCCAAGTCTCATACATGGTAATAATTCGTTTTATGACTGGCTGATGCACCGCAATGATGTCTTTATATCAAGAAAGCTAATCAATAATGAAAGAAAGTGTCTCAAATTCCAAATCAAAGTTCTATTTGTCTTTAATACATTCGATTCCCATTAACAATGCTTTTTGTTTTTTAAAAATATGTTTAATTATTATTTAAAAAAGTATTTCTGTAATATAAAAATAGAATAAGTAACAATAGGATAAATATATCATTAAAAATATGAAACGTATACATAAATATTTTCTAATTTATGATTAATGCATTATTATTTTTATTATAAATATTATAAGTGTTTTTTATTTTCTTGTATCGCTGGAAAAGGTTTTGTTGTATTGTTGTAATCTGGTGAAATCCTTTTTTCCGACGTTTCTTTTTAAATCATTTATGAATCAAGTGTGCCTAGAACATTCATATTCTAGTTTCAAAATTCACGTTCTAGTTTTATAATTATTGTATAAAAGTTTCAAAAATGCCAGCCAGCTTGTAGATATAACAATATCTTCACTTTGTTTAGGAAAGAAGTTTTTTGCTCTAACATTCATTGGATCAATTTTTTGGATTGCTGGGTATTCATATCTAATGGTTTGGTGGGCTAATGTAGCAGGAGATACAATAAAGATTCCTCCAGAAGTGATGGGACTTACTTTTCTTGCTGCTGGCACTAGTATACCCGATCTAATAACAAGCGTTATAGTAGCCAGAAAAGGATTCGGTGATATGGCAGTCTCAAGTTCCGTTGGTAGTAATATCTTTGATGTTACTGTTGGGTAAGATTGTAATTTATTTAATAATATATATATATAAATATATATATATATATATATATATATATATATATATATATGTTAAATATTGAGAAAATAATGTTAAATTAAATTATGTCTTTTGAATTTGCTATCAATACAGAAAATCTGGATATTTGGAAATGAGAACTCTTCAAAAATATGCTAGATTGCATTATTCGTAAATATGTATTTTACCTGAGCTTCGACTAAATTTAGAACATCTTCTTTCTTATTCTTAATATTTTAAAAACCATATACAATATATTAAAATTGAAGGAGCGAGCAATTCTTTATATTATCAGACAAATTTTGGTCACATATCTCATACACGTCGCGATTATTATCGATCTATTTCGATAAAAAAAGTATCGCTTGCAATCCTACTTTGAAATTGTTATAACTCATTGATGAAATATATAAGAGAATTTTATTATTTTCCTATAAAAGGTTGTTGTTGATCTAAGTTTGCGTTTTGTACATTTAGAGAACAAAGATGTTAAATACCTTCCAATAAGAAATATCTTCCAATTCTAATAAATAAATCATTTTCTGTTTAATAATAATAAGAAAAAAAGAAAGGCATTAAAATTCTGATTATATTGAGCATAATTATTATATATCAAGATCGCTGAAGAGCCCTCGAACGGTATTCGTTTCCCTGAACACGTACCAAATTCCTATATATTTTGGCATAAATATGCGATTACTCTCCTCATTGGTAGAATAGCCTGGCAGTCATATATATATATATATATATATATATAAATATTCTAAATTATACTTAAATACTTATTTGGTAGGGTGATGTGTAAAGTTTGCAGCATGATCTAGAGATGATCCTGGCAGGACTAATTTCTCGTTTGTATTTTATTGTAGTTCATCTCAATGACTCGCATATTTATTTTTCGAACGATAACTCAATTAATAAATATTTAATTTTACTTCTTAAGTTTATTTCCTGAGGAGAAACCGTGGCGGTTGGAAACGTCGAACACCGAAGGAGAATTTAAATTTAAGATGTAAGGGCAGTCAGGTTATCCTTCACGAACATTGAATATAATTTATTATTATTACGATAACCTAATATATGCGGTCACGCGAAAAATTCGCTAATCAAAATACAACACAAAATATTAATAATACACCAACAAAGTACACTAATAAACAATACATCACACACAAAGAAATAGATTCTTATAACACGAAAACGACCGAAAAGGAAAACTAATAGCGCGAACTATATTCTACATTGAGGACAGACGCCCCATTGTGGTCATAATTCCCAAAATGTT
The DNA here is from genome assembly GCA_018907035.1 of Sycobia sp. Sy_11. Classification (NCBI taxonomy): domain Eukaryota; kingdom Metazoa; phylum Arthropoda; class Insecta; order Hymenoptera; family Epichrysomallidae; genus Sycobia; species Sycobia sp. Sy_11. The sequence continues at coordinate 774,908 of JACCIC010000136.1, read as the reverse complement.
TGGAAATATTTATAAAATGGTTGTAAAGGGTCGTAGATTAAAGGTGCGTGAGTTAACTGAAATTAATATTTCTCATGAACATTTAAACATGAAGAAGATCCGCGTTAGATGGATGATCGGTTTGCTAAGACCCGAATAAAAACAGACAAAGAAAGCTGTTTCTCTTCAGAAGTTGACCCTGTACCAGCAAAACCCTTGAAAATGTCTAAATTATTATAAATTATTATTAATTATATTTTATTATGGAATAATACTAAGGCCAAATAGTGAATAAATAAAAGTAACAAAGGATTTATATACTGACTTAACTTATACTCTATTATACTTCTAATCGGTCACACAGGCTAGAACGAGCTATCGGTGCTAAAGGTAGCCTTCCATTCATCAACGGCGCTCATACATATAACATATACATACACACGCATTCGGACCGCGGCGCCCGGTTCTCTGAGTATGAACACTTTCTCGTTTAACGTGGGCAAGATTTTTCATCACACATAATATATTAATTTTACATTATCAGATTACCAGTATGTATAACATCTGCGTAATAAATTAATTTCTATTGAAAGTTTTCTTGATCTATATGCATGTTCGAGATGATATAGATCATTTTTTGCTTATATGTTTACATCTGGAAGAGAAATGACTACAAGAGATGAACAATGTATGTATATAAACATGCATATAGGTCAAAAAAATTTTCAATAGAAATCAATTCATTACGCAGAAATTATACATATTTTTCTCACCAGATTCTGTAATTTAGAAAAATAGTAGGAGTGTGAATAAGTCTTTCCCGTTTTTTGTAAGTGATGGCGCCACCAATACTGTGCGAGTATTCAATGGTTACATATGTCATAATCAAAGCTTATTCATATGTCAACAATTCCATACTAACACATTAGTTAAAATTTTTTCGCATCATAAATTTTTGATATCGTGAAAATGTCGAAATTTGAGCCGAGTCGACGTCATTTGCGGGAAGTTTCACTTTATTGGTTCAATTTGAAGAAATCTGCTGCCGAGACGCATCGATTGCTTCAGGAGGCTTATGGAGAAGGTTGTGTCGATGATTCAAGTGTTCGCGGATGGTTTCGACGCTTCAAAAGCGGTGATTTCGACGTGGAAGACAAGGAGCGTTCCGGGCGGCCGCAAATCTTTGAAGATCGAGAATTGGCGACTTTGCTTGATGAAGATTCTTGTCAAACGCAAGAAGAACTTGCTGAAGCATTGGGAGTTGACCGAACAACCATTTCCAAGCGTTTGAAAGCCATGGGAATGATCCAAAAGCAAGGAAATTGGGTGCCGTACGAACTGAAGCTGAGAGTCGTCGAACGGCGTTTTTTCACTTGCGAACAGCTGCTTCAGCGACATAAAAGAAAGGGTTTTCTGCATCGTATCGTGACTGGCGATAAAAAGTGGATACGTTACGATAATCCGAAGCGAAGAAAATCATGGGGACTACCCGGCCATGCATCATCATCGACGGCCAAGCCAAATATTCATGGCGCCAAGCACATGCTCTGTATATGGTGGGACCAGCTAGGTGTGGTTTACTATGAGCTTCTGAAACCGAATGAAAGGATCACAGGCGAGGTCTGTCGACGACAATTGATGCGTCTGAGCCGCGCACTGCGAGAAAAACGGCCACAATACTCCGACAGGCACGACAAAGTTATTTTGCAACATGACAATGCTCGCCCACATGTTGCACCGCCGGTGAAAACATACTTAGAAACGCTCAAATGGGAAGTCCTACCCCACCCGCCGTATAGTCCAGACGTTGCTCCGTCTGATTACCATCTCTTCAGATCGATGACGCATGGCCTGGCTGACCAGCACTTCCATTCCTACGAGGAAGTCAAAAAATGGGTGGATGACTAGATAGAGGCCAAACCGGTCGAATTTTTTCGCAACGGGATTCGTATGTTACCAGAAAGATGGGAAAAAGTTGTAGCTAGCGATGGCCAATACTTTCAATAATTCATTTGTAACCATTTGTTCACAATAAAGGCTCAAAATTTGAAAAAAAACGGGAAAGACTTATTCACATACTTGATATGTTAATTGTTTAATAGAAATTTAGTCAGCGTAACGTGTTAGTCGCGTTTCAGTACCTTAAAGAATATATGTACTATTTGGAGTCTAGATTTAATCCATTTTATATTTAGAAAATTTCGTCCAGAAGACACTGAGCTTACCGGTTGCATATTAAAGGTGATTCTTCATTTTCGTTTGCTATCAATGATAACACTGTATAACAATGATAATAAGCCTGTCCTACAAAACTCATATTACGGTACGTCTTCCATTTGCATCTTGTTGTACAGATAATAACCTCGGTTTTCGCTGAGTTCACGAATAGACCGGTAGCATGCACCGGCAGTTTGCCCTTCAGGGTGCGTTGCTATATTAACTCCCAGAATCCGATTTCCCAAAATCTGGTTAATCCTTTTTTTTACGCAAAGGGGAATAGCATGCTTGTATAATATGCATGATAGCTCCTCTTGTTGTGTGGTTAAAGGCCTCTTCGATATTTATAAGAATACCCATAGCAAATCCTGTAGCCTCCACTTGTTTCCGGATCATAGATACCCCCTATATAATGCTGTTTCTGTGTCTGTTTCGTTCTGTTCTAGGTGTCCTTGTAGAGCTGTTTAGCTTTCAAGACGTTATGCTTGAGAACGAAGGATAGCAGGCTTATGGATGGAAAATCTTTAGGGGATCTGTAACCACTTGCCTTTGTTATAAATACAATTCTTGAGTCCTGCCACCTGGTTAGGATATGGACTAGATTGACTGACTATAGTTATCTTCATCAGCGAACCTACAAAGACTTCCTTTATCGTTTGCAGTAGTGCCGAATAGATTTCGTCAGGTCTTAGCTAACACTTCGTTCAATAAGTCCCGAAACTAACAACGAAAACAAGATTTTTTTTCCTAAATCATTTTTATTCATCAGCATAATCTTGATACAATTATTCCAACGCCTTTCCAACTTTTCTTTGCGATTTTTTTAAAAGGATTTATTCTTTGCTTTAAAATCATCATTAGAGCGAAATTTTCTTCCCTGGGGCATTTGTTTGAGATCAGCAAAGAGTCAGTAGTCGCTGAGTGCTAAATTTGGAGAATACGCAGGATTGGGAAAACAAATCGAAGTACAACTTGTTCAATTTTGCCATTGCTGTCACGGATTTGAGTCATGGTGCATTGTCTTGGTGAAAAAGAATTTTTTTCTTCTTCATGTATGATCGTTTTGCTGTGATCTCCTCAAAACGTACCAAAAAATCAATATAATAGTCACTGTTGATCGATTTACATTTTTCAGGTAGTCAATGAACATCACGCCATGTGTATTCCAAAAAATAGGCGCCAAGACTTTTACAGCAGACTGCTGCGTTTTTGAACGCTTTAGACGACTTTCACCAGCCAAGCGCCACTTGAATGATTGCCGATTCACCTGCGGAGTAAAATTATGCATCCATGTTTCATACATGGTCACATATCGACGCAGGAAATCTTTTTTATTGCGAGAAAATAGCGATAAACAGCTCTCTGATGCATCGACTCGTTACTGTTTTTGTACTAAAAGCAATCGCGGCACCCACTTGAATGAAACCTTTTTCATGCTCAATTTTTCACGAACGATTGTCAATACGCTTCCAGAGGATATCTGTGTAATTTCTGTAATCTCACGAACCTTCACATGCAATATTTCATTACAATTTTGAACACTTCACTCATATTTTGCGGTGTAACGGCTTCCAATGGACTACCTGATTGTTATGCATCGTTTGTGTCAGTAAGACCACGTTTAAACTCAGAACACCACCGATAAATCGTTGGTTTGGATGGAGAGAGATCCGCGTAATATGTTTCAAGCTATTGGTGCGCTTCTACGGTGTTTTTACCCATTAAAAACCCATGTCTTATCAACACGCGAAACCCGCTTTTGTCATTTTTGAAACAAATTACAAAATGACTTTACTCTAATCTCGATAATCTGCCGTTTCAAGAATTCCTGAATGAGGTAGCCTAATGGCTTCTCTTAATACGTCGACTGTCGGCCGTCAGGCAATTTCAGCGTGCCTAGTATGACATTTGCATTCTTTACTAGAGTCATTTTCGATCTGGGCGCTTGCTTATCTTCAGAAATATATTTTCACAATAATTCTACCAACTTTTATGTCTGACTATCTTTACTGTCTGTCTGTTTTCGCCTCTGATCGCCCCGTGTAAGCACAAGTAAGATTTACTACTTGATTGTCTAGCTATCTTGCGAAGTCTTTTAATTTTCTCCTTCAGATAGTCTAGATTATTTTAAATTAACAAATATTTTTATGGGTCTTACAGTCTTTATAATATCATACATTAGTTAAAATAATGAAAGTCAGACTGTCCTTGTTTATGATCACACCCGTAGAATCTGAAATAAAACTGTAACGTTCCGTCTCCTTCCGCCTTACTTTTTTTCGATCTTATTTTATTAGTACAGGAGATTTGTGGGGTTTAGGGTACGTGATTCGGAGGTAGGAACGTATCAGGAAGGGTTTTCGGGCGAATAACTTGAGACTCGTTTTTTTATCTTTAAAAAAAACAAAATATATTATCTTATAATTTATACAACAAAAAAATAATAATAATAATCAATCTTTAGTTTATCGGGATCTCGCTGTAGATATCCTGAAACAAAAAATAATGGATCGCAAATTAATTACTCGCGCCTTCAATTTATTTTATATTATGTCTAGTAAATAATCGGCTTATCTAAATTTCTACGAATTCATACGGCCTTGACCCAGTAATTTTCTCGTTTTATTTACTACATTTACTTAAACGGTTCCTCTTTCTATTTATTATGTTTATATAAGCGGTCCGTCGATTTACACGGAGTTTCTTCCGCACTGTCGCAATAAATCCTTTTCTGTTTTGTTATATCGCGCTAAGGTGCGCCTTACCCAGTGATATAAACAAGTTCGGTGCTTTACATAGGAATCAGCGTTTATTATTCCTTAGTAAGACTCCATTTTCTTTCGATTTATTTTACAGAATTTAATTCCTATACTTATAATAGTACGTCGATCAACGTTATGATGACTTGCAAATTTTCGGTCGCCGTTCCGTCTGGTATTAATTCGAGGTGCGCCTCGTGATTAATAGCCGTCTGGTAGTTTAATTCGACGACATGGAGCGCCTTTTCTGCGAATTAAATTAGCTCGATTATAATTGTGTCTCCCGGCGGCTTTCTGGATTATTTCTTAGGTGAAAAAGAATTACTTTTTCAGAAGTCGGGAGCGCCCGTTCTTCTGGGTCAGTAATCTTTTACTCTTTTCTTACGAGTTAAGGTACTTTTCCTTTGGCCTCGTGAAAGAGTTTTCACCCAAGAAAATACAGAATTTGTCGGTCGGTAGATGACAGTTCCCTTCGTCACTCGGGAGGTATCCTTGCTCGACGAGTGCCGAAAACGAACCATGTTCTTGGAAAAATTTAACGCACTTTTATGCATGGTAAAAGTACGTTAACAAAAATCTGATTGGTTATTGTTTATTTTAAACGGTTTATATTATACGGTAATATTATTTCTATTGGTTAAACTAATATACGATTAATTTATTGTACCTATTCTACTCTATGTTTGTGTTTGTTTGTTTATTAGTTATAGAAATCGTTTCGTGTATATATCTAACTATTATAATGATTTGTATATAATAATATTATAATTATAATAATTCTGGTCGCGGTAATAGCCTAATCTATCCTGCTTTTTTTCCGGTTACAATTCACTCTTTTTCGGGAGCGGAAATTTATATAGTAAATCTACAGTAAATTTTTGCTTCGGACGATAGAAGGATTGTTACTTGCGTTTTTTAAGGTGGTAGCTCGTCGCACATATCCCGTTTCTCTTATGATTCGCAGCAGGTATCGGGTATCCTCGATATGCGCCGGGTAGCGTACATATCCCTGAGGGTATTGTAGAACCAGTTCGTTGGGGAGTTGAAATTTATGCACTGCTCTACTGGGCGTGGCCGTATCGTAGTAGGGTGTCGTCGGCTTCTGTTGCGCTTCGGCGTCCTTGATCTCCTTTTTGAACTCCATTTGAATAATTTCGGGTGACCACGGCTGCTTTCTGAAGTAGTTACTTGTCCCCCTGAAGTCCTCTTTCCTCAGTCCCGGCGTTGGCGGCCGTGTTTTATGTCTCTCGTTATATTTTTCGTCTTCCTCTGATGTCGACGAGGACTCTGACGATGAAGACGAGGAGGATGGGGTTGAGGGTGAAGGCGACGATGACGATGAGGATGAAGATGACGCGATCGGCGAATGTGGTGGACGGATGTCGATCACCTCGGGGGTAATTGGTGTCTCTCCCTGGTCATCCTCGGTCAGGTCTATGATCTCAATGGCTGGTGAGTGTGGACGGGGTGCTTCGAGGATGATTCTTTGGTCTCCTCTTAGCATCTCAGCCCGTATTATTTTAGCGGTTCTTTGAACTTCTTTGATGTTATTATCCGTGGCCTTGTCGGTTTTCTGGTTGTTGCATCGTCCATTGCAGGGAGGGTCGATTTAATTATTTCGTCGAAGGTCTCGTCGGCAATTATTTCAATACTACGGTCGAAGGCTTGACGAGTTCCTTTATTTATACTAAATTTTACAAACAAAACGCGACTTTCGATCGCCCTCGTAAGCTTTCCCTTTTATTTATGTTGCGATACATTTTCGTTCGGTATAATAATTTAATATAATAATTTAAATTTCGCTCGATATATTTTAGTTTTTATTTGTGGTTTTAAATTTGGCCAACAATGAAGTTTGAAAGAAAGAAAAAAGTTAGAAAAAAATAACTATAGCTATTAGCGAGACCGAATAAAGGTAAACCTTTTTTTTCAAACTTAATTAACTTACTTTTACCATGTATAAAAGTGCGTTAAATTTTGCTATGACCACGGTTGGTTTTCGGCACTCGTCAAGGAAGGATACTTCCCGAGTGGAAAGGAACTGTCTACTGACAGTTCAGGAACTGTCATCTACCGACCGACAAATTCTGTATTTTCTTAGGTGAAAACTCTTTCACGAGGCCAAAGGAAAAGTACCTTAACTCGTGAGAAAAGAGCAAAAGATTACTGACCCAGAAGAACGGGCGCTCCCGACTTCTGAAAAAGTAATTCTTTTTCACCTAAGAAATAATCCAGAAAGCCACCGGGACACACAATTATAATCGAGCTAATTTAATTCGCAGAAAAGGCGCTCCTTGTCGTCGAATTAAACTACCAGACGGCTATTAATCACGAGGCGCAACTCGAATTAATACAAGACGGAACGGCGACCGAAAATTTGCAAGTCATCATAACGTTGATCGACGTACTATTATAAGTATAGGAATTAAATTCTGTAAAATAAATCGAAAGAAAATGGAGTCTTACTAAGGAATAATAAACGCTGATTCCTAAGTAAAGCACCGAACTTGTTTATATCACTAGGTAAGGCGCACCTTAGCGCGATATAACAAAACAGAAAAGGATTTATTGCGATAACGCGGCAGAAATTCCGTGTAAATAGACGGGACGCTTATGTAAATATAATAAATAGACAGAGGAACGGTTTAAGTAAATGTAGTAAATAAAGCGAGAAAATCACTGGGTCAAGGCCGTGTGAATTCGTGGAAATTTAGCTAAGCCGATTAACTAAGAGACATAATATAAAATAAATTGAAGGCGCGAGTAATTAATTTGCGAATCATTATGTTTTTGTTTCACGGTATCTACAGTGAGATCCTGATAGAATAAGAATTACTATTAGGAGTGTGAATAAGTCTTTCCCGTTTTTTGTAAGAGATGGCGCCACCAATACTGTGCGAGTATTCAATGGTTACATATGTCATAATCAAAGCTTATTCATATGTCAACAATTCCATACTAACACATTAGTTAAAATTTTTTCGCATCATAAATTTTTGATATCGTGAAAATGTCGAAATTTGAGCCGAGTCGATGTCATTTGCGGGAAGTTTCACTTTATTGGTTCAATTTGTAGAAATCTGCTGCCGAGACGCATCGATTGCTTCAGGAGGCTTATGGAGAAGGTTGTGTTGATGATTCAAGTGTTCGCGGATGGTTTCGACGCTTCAAAAGCGGTGATTTCGACGTGGAAGACAAGGAGCGTTCCGGGCGGTCGCAAATCTTTGAAGATCGAGAATTGGCGACTTTGCTTGATGAAGATTCTTGTCAAACGCAAGAAGAACTTGCTGAAGCATTGGGGGTTGACCGAACAACCATTTCCAAGCGTTTGAAAGCCATGGGAATGATCCAAAAGCAAGGAAATTGGGTGCCGTACGAACTGAAGCTGAGAGACATCGAACGGCGTTTTTTCACTTGCGAACAGCTGCTTCAGCGACATAAAAGAAAGGGTTTTCTGCATCGTATCGTGACTGGCGATGAAAAGTGGATACGTTACGATAATCCGAAGCGAAGAAAATCATGGGGACTACCCGGCCATGAATCATCATCGACGGCCAAGCCAAATATTCATGGCGCCAAGCTCATGCTCTGTATATGGTGGGACCAGCTAGGTGTGGTTTACTATGAGCTTCTGAAACCGAATGAAAGGATCACATGCGAGGTCTATCGACGACAATTGATGCGTTTGAGCCGCGCACTGCGAGAAAAACGGTCACAATACTCCGACAGGCACGACAAAGTTATTTTACAACATGACAATGCTCGCCCACATGTTGCACCGCCGGTGAAAACATACTTAGAAACGCTCAAATGGGAAGTCCCCACCCACCGTATAGTCCAGACATTGCTCCGTCTGATTACCATCTCTTCAGATCGATGACGCATGGCCTGGCTGACCAGCACTTCCATTCCTACGAGGAAGCCAAAAAATGGGTGGATGACTGGATAGAGGCCAAACCGGTCGAATTTTTTCGCAACGGGATTCGTATGTTGCCAGAAAGATGGGAAAAACTTGTAGCTAGCGATGGCCAATACTTTCAATAATTCATTTGTAACCATTTTTTCACAATAAAGGCTCAAAATTTGAAAAAAAAAAAACGGGAAAGACTTATTCACATACCTGATATTATTTTTTTTTTTATTTGTGTAATTTATAAGATAATATATTTTGTTATTTTTTTAAAACATAAAAAAACCGAGTCTGAAGTTATTCACCCGAAAACTCGTCCTGATACGTTCCTCACTCCGAATCACGTACCCTAAACCCCACAAATAAAAATAAAAATACATATTAAGTGAGACAAGATGAGTAGATGACAACCTAACTGAGTTTAGTTTCTTGAGGATGAAACGTAGCGGTTCGAAACGTCGGACAAGGTGATCCTAAATTTAAGATGGTGGAGGCAGTCAGGTTGTCCTTTACTAACATAGAATAAGTAATTTTGTTATTTTTTATTTTTTATTTTACTTATTAATGTATTTTTTGATTTTTATTCTTATATTTTATTATTAATTTTATTTTATTTTTATTTTTATATCTTATTATTAATTTTATTTTATTTTTATTTTTATATCTTATTATTAATTTTATTTTATTTTTATTTTTATATCTTATTATTAATTTTATTTTATTTTTATTTTTAATTTTTTGATATAATTTATGTTAGTAATAAATTTTATTCCAGATTCTACGGGGCTGATCATAAATAAGGACAGATATATGATATTATATATATATATATATATATATATATATATATATATATATATATATATAAATCTCCTAGCTTCTTGCGAAATGTAGAGATACTGCCCAGGTTGAGTATCTTTATTCTAATCCACCCTGATAATCCAGCAGGTTAATTATCCTCGCATTCTTATCAATACTTTGCAATACATTTCAGAATTAGTGGAATGTTGCTTATCGAGCAATACTCCACCAGCCTTCAGACCTGCTAGATATCCAGTACACAGAGTGCTAACGGTATCCCATTGTTTCTATTAATCAGAAAGTAGGTTCTGTTAAGTGTGCAAATAAGTTTCTACCGCTTTGAAAATATGGCGCTACCGATAAGATAACATCGAAATTGTGAGCTGTCGAAAGTCGTATAGTATATGTTGACATCTGGAAACAGTATAATTTTTTACCACTTATTTTATATTATATATTATTATATTTTAATACCACTGACTTTTTGCTAGCATCAATTAGTTCTCATCGTGTTAAGATGTCAAATTTTGAGCCAAGTAAGCGTCATTTGCGGAAATTGTTAATTTACTTCATTAATTTAAAGCAATCTGCAGCTGAAGCACATCGGCTACTCATAGAAGCATATGGTGATGTTAATTTGAGCGAGAGAAGTTGTCGCGAATGGTTCCAAAAATTTAAAAGTGGTGATTTTGACGTGGAGCACAAAACTCGTGGTAGAAGGACCAAAGTGTATGGCGATATAGAATTGGAAGCTTTATTGGAGGAAGATCCGTGCCAAATGCAAGAAGAACTTCCACAAGAGTTAGGAGTAACTCAGAAACTATTTCACAACGTTTCAAAACCCTGACTAAGGTCCAAAAGCAAGGCAATTGGGTTCTTTACTAACTGAAGCTAAGAGACGTCGAGCGTCTCTTATTCGCTTGCTAACAATTGCTCAAAAGGTAAAATCGCAAGTGTCGTAGATGCACTACAACAACCCAAAGCGTAAGAAGTCATGGAGTAAACCCGGGTATGCCTCTACTTCGTTGGCCAAGCCAAGTATCCGTGGCAAGAAGCTAATGCTGTGCATTTGGTGAGATTAGCTTGAAGTAATCTATTACGAACTACTCCAACACAATCAAACCGTCACCGGGGAATGTTACCAACAACAAATGCAATTGAGCCGATCATTAAAGATTAAACGTCGACAATATGTCAAAATGCACCCGCTGTATTCACCGGATATTGCTCCTTCAAACTACCATCTATTCCGGTCGATAAATCATGATCTGGCTGAGCAGCACTTCACTTCTTACGAGGAATTGAAGAAATGGTCGAATTTGTCGATCTCCTCAAAAAACGAGCAATTTTTTTAGTAGTGTTTCAGATCCACTTGCTGCTCGAAAGATGGCCAAAAGTAGTAGAAAGTAATGGGCAATATTTTTAATGATTAATTGTACGTTTTTTACAATAAATTTTTATTTCTTTATAAAAAAACGGCGGAAAATTATTTTTACACCCAATAGGTCTTGGTGCTTCTTGATCCCTAGTGAAAGTCAGCCCCGTCCCGAGATTCTAAATCGATCATGTCACCATCCAAGGTTCTTAGATTAGTGATATGCGCCGCGCTTCTCTGCATAATGGTAGAGACACGTTCGCAATGATACAAGTTGTTTTGTAATATCGAGAGTTTCGATAAACCATTCATGTTGCCATCGCCGCCCCGACTCTATTTTAGCATATAGGCTCTTTTCTCTCATGGCTGCTTATCTTGAAAGTAATCCTGCTATGAGGTACCAGGATTTGTAGCCCAATATGCTCAATATCCCGGCGTGCGATTCTGGAATGATAAGCACTAGGGAATACCTATATTTCCCACCTACCTTCCATTCCTCTTCGATCTGAGTGTTTACCACCCTTCATCGTATCCCCGCCAATGCATTGAGTTTATTTGAAGGAGCTCCACACCTCGATCTTCAAATTAGGACCCCCCCCCCCCAAGGGAAATACAGCGTGGTCAGTCATTTTCCCAGCTAGACCTTCATTTCGGAATTATTTACCACAACCACTGTAATAACCTTTAATACCAATTCGAGAAATGCTGTAAACATTTCCGAAGTAATTGGTGTCTGCGGATAGTCCTCGTACGTTAGAACACATGTCCGGGGGTTAGACCTCTGCGTGTTCAAAATAATCCCGACATCTGTCAGTCTTCCCCCTGAGTAGTCGACGAGCTGCGCTTAATATTGTGCTTATTGTTGTCTCGGGATCCACTCACTACTAATCTAGCTTTTTATCTTCGCATAAATGTGTTGCATTAATAAGCCCATCTGGAATCCAATATATGAGGGTCTTTATTTTGCGGTTACATGTTCATCTTGTGTATCTCTACGAAAACTTACTATCTACACTGTTCTCTTAGTTTATGGCTTCGCTATATGTTTGCAAATTCTTATTTATTTTAGCAAGCAACGCATGATATTTAACATCTATTTCATGATTGTAATTGTTTTTATTAAAAAGTGTATATTCTGTCGTTAGTACGTAATCTCCCTCACGTTCGCTCCTTGGGGATTTGTTCAGTAACATTTGTTGCCGTTTCTGGGACGTTCAGTCATCCTAAGCTCGGGCTCTACTTGTTATGGAAATCCTTATGCACGGTATTTTTGATAAATCGCACATTTCTTAACTTGAATAACTTATTTCTGGGAGGTAAATTGTATAGATGCTATTTAAGTATCCTACTAAAAATTTCCTGATTCTTTAGTTCCGAATTTAATATTAATTTCCTTATGATTTTTCGGCATTAAATAGCCGTTTAAATTTCTGCGTAGCACCGTACATACGTCTGGACATCACACTGTCAATACTTCAATTTTGTCACTTTTGACTCTGTGTGTCAATTTTCTTTCTACTTTATTGACTGCTCTTTCCATCCAAACGCTTACTTTGACTGAATTCTATTCGTTGACAATCGCCTTTCTGTCGCATTCCTTTTTTCTTTTGTATCATCTCTTTGATTATTATTATTACTTTCCTTACATTTTGAAATATATATATATATATATATATATATATATATATATATATATGATTATCATGATTATTATCATTTCCAACAAGGAATATATTTTTATCATGTTTATCATTAAAAAATTATTATTTGTTACCTTATCTTTCATCTTTCTAAACTACTTTTTACTCGGCATTGAAGTCCTTCTATCCCATTACGAGTTTTTCTGTAAAAAGCCTTCTATTTCTTTATTCTATGTCTGCATGACTTTAGTGAAATTTATTTTTGCTGATTCACATTATTTATGTGGGTTAGCTTCCTTTTTTAATTTGTACGATTTTGATCTTCTTGATCCATTTCAACTGTTGAAGAGAGTATTGAAGCTTCAATGTTTCTTGAAGTTCGAACAACATTCTTGAAGTTAACTCGCGAGTTAATTCTCGCCATTCTCTAAAATAAATTTCACTCTCTTTAGCAGCGTCTAATTTTAGATGCATTAATCGATCCTCGTTTTTCAGGTGTACTCATAGATGTGTGTGGAGGACTCAAAAAACCAAGTCCGTACCCAATTGGTTTATCTTTTTTTTATTTAATTATTTTTATTTATAGGATTTAGGAAACCTCGTTATTCAGGCCGAGGCGAATTCGGTTGTTTTCCGAAAAGAAGACAATTGGAATCAAATACAAGCCTTGGACTGTAACCAGTTCTAAACCCAGTTAGGAAATGAAGGATTAAAATACTCGATCTCCCTCTCCTTTTTATTAACCAATTTCATCAGTGGAAAGGATAACGCAAGTTTCCCGAGTTATTGTGGTTAATTTATCAGGCTCAAAAATAAGCTCGAGACATACCTGTGTATGTGCCCAAAAGGTGTATTCACAGGCTTATAAGGTGAAGGTGGACGCTGGGTTCTGAACTCCGACATCACAACCATGATGGATCGGAGGTATTTCTAGATGAAGATTTGTATCAGACCATTTGCAATAATAAAGATACAGATTTTTATAGAGAAGACGAGACATTGATTTTCGCTTCAAACAATGGTCGGCCACAGTTTCACCATTATGCTAGAAGAAGGGAGTTCTACTTCAATCACCTTACAACACTGATCATCCTATTGACTGCCATTGGTTTCAGTTCATATAAAATTTTCTGGCCGACATATGCTTCACGTTACCTGAAGAATTCTTACCTAGGCTGAACAGACAAAAAATTTTTTTGGAGTGTAATCTACCAATTGTCTAAATGTTTGTATTTTCCAAGCAAGCTTAACAATTTTCTCACTATATAAAACATTTTAAATTACTATAATTAATCGCTTAGGTTTGATCATAGGTTTGTTATCACTTCAACGACATAACTCTAGATGATTGTGGTGTGCAAGTAGGGTTAATTAAGAACGTGTCCCATGGTAGGAACACACAAGGGTTGTAGGATAGGTTTTTCTTAATCTAAAAAAAATAAAGAAAATATTTTATATTATAAAAAATTAGTAATAATAAATTAAAATAATAATATTTTTATATTATCATAAGGATTGAACGTTTCTTTATTTAACTTCTTCTCCCATATTTTTGTTAAACCCTTTCAGGATTAAAAATTCTACAATCAGGGTATTTGCGGATATCGAGTTTCCAGTTTCCTGGAGGATTGGCAACGTCTGGAAGGGGGTGTAATGAGCACCGATACATGCCTTGATGGTGTTCGTTCACGAAGTAGAGAGAGACAGACGACAGGCTAAGGCCTCTCAATACCTTCAGCAAATATGAGCGAGTGGGGCAAAATTTATGTTTAGTATTCATCTAACTGCTATAAGGAAATTTGGAATAGTATCTTACGCTCTCGCTCTTTCGCAGTTTATATCACATTCCTTTTCTTTTATCTTAAGAATAAATCTAGATATTGGAATTAGTGATCGTGACATCTATTTTGTTGTTGTAAAATTTATTACTATTACCTGAGCTTTTTAATTGCAAAAGAGAGTTAGTGGTGAAATTTTCTCTGACAGCAACCGAAGACTAACAGGCCCGCAACGTTTTTATACTCTATTCAGAAGCAACTCACCGTTCATTATTTCAATTTGATCAATCGTGGAAATAAATTACACGGTATCGGCTAGTTTTGTTATATGAACACCTAGCTACGGGAATAAAAATCCGATAATAATTGTGTTTGAATATATTTTAACCTTTTGTAACTGTAAATATTTTTACCTGTATTTACGTTTGCTTGTGTATGTGAGGGTTGGTTCGAGCGGGAACCACGCATACACAAGCTAACCTATATTCAATAGCTCATGTGCATTGGCGCTACTGCGTACATTGTTAATGCACACAAGCAGACTGAATCGAAGAGTCATATATCTAGTATTATCATATACGTTCGTATTATATGTCGAATGAGAAATAATTTGTATTTTAGTCATTCTCGGTGATTTTTATATTACTTATAATATTAAAAACTTCGATTCAATGGAACAAATAAGAGATAGCGGATGCACAGATAGTTATAAAATAAGATCAGTTAATTTCGAAAACTGATACTTTATAATTAAATATAATTATTTTTTCAAGAATTATAATTATTTATTGATTTTATTATAAATATTTGTTTATTTGATAAGACACTAAGTAAATCTTGGCATATTACAGTGCATCAAAAGTACAAAACAGTGTAAAAAGAGCGAAAATATCTAGAAGATATAGAAGAATAAAGTAAATACCACAGCTTGAACCATGGCAGCCTCACAAGTACCAGTGACAAGCAACACCGACGAAAAAGTCGAAAATTGGTGTTTTTGCAAAAACACTGAAGAATTAGATCAATGTTTCTTTCAACTGAGTCTACGCGTAGACGAAGATAAGTTCAGAGGACTATATGATACCGGAGCGATGGGCAGATGATGGGCAGAATTATTCTACAGCTGGCTTCAGCCTGCGGACGAGAGTTTCACACTGCCTCTGATGTTGGTGTCAGAGGTCCAGGAAATTCTCCTCTATATATAACGGATCATGTTGCACTATTGTTCGAGTTGGCAGAAATACGCGACATGTGAGTCGTAGTAATACCATCTTTAGAAGTCGACTGTTATGTCGGAGCCAACTTAGAACGAGTTTTTGGTATAGTCCATGATCCTGCAGACAATACGCTGTACGTCAGAGCAGCTAAGAAGCGGGTCAGACTGAACATTGCGGCCGTGACAGTAAATGAAGTGCAACGATTAGCACCATTACAGCTTCAACATCAAAAAGTATGGAGCATCCTCTGGTGGGAGAGTTGACCTCCAATGATCATAGAATGTTCGATCCTGTTTGCGAGACGACGCGCTTAGCTTCTATTGGACTCGCAGACATATCTCGTCACGAGCAAGTAAAATTAAAAGATTTGCTTGATCAGGTCTCACCCGAAGGGGAAGTGGGTCTGGGATGTACGACGTGTGCTGAACATATTATCGATGTCAGTAATACTCGTCCAATACATCAAAGACAATATTCAGTTTCCAAGAAAATTCAAGAAGAGATGCATACTCAATCTAAAGAGATGCTGGAAACTGCAGGAGTCGAATCATCCATGAGTGGTTCGTCTAGCCCAGTTGTCATGGTTACGCAAAAGCAATGGCAAGTATCGGTTTAGCATAAATTTTAGGAAAGTCAATACAGTCACGAAGCCATATGCTTATCCACTACTTAATATGTATCAAATCATTAGGGAACTTCAATCTGCGAGATATATGTCAACGATAGATTTAAGCAGTGCGTATCATCAAATATCACTTCTGGTGAAGTCTAGGCCGATTACAGCATTTACAGTACCTGACACGGGATTATTTTAATGCCGTTTGGTCTATCAAATGCAGGTGCCTCATTCCAGCGATTGATTGACCGCGTAATTGGTCCAGAGCTTGAGCCGAATGTTTTCTCATATCTAGACAATATTTTTATCCTTACAGAAACATTGGAACAACACTTAGAATGTACTGAACGTGTGCTGAACAGAGACAAAACTGTTTTCGGTCATACCGAGGTAAAATACCTCGATGTACTCGATAATGGTGAATGATTCTGCCCAGATCCCCAGAAGATAGAATCGGTGATGTAATACCCGGAACCACGAAACTTCGAGCAACTGAGGCCGTTCCTCGGCATAGCGTCATAGTATAGGAAGTTCTGAAGAAACTTTGTCACTATTGCTGAATCACTCACGAGTCTAACAAGAAAAGACCGAAGATATGAGTGACGTGAAAAATAGCAAGCAGCCTTCGAGAAAATTAAATCAATGATCGTTATAGCCCCTGTCCTTCATCAAGCAATGTTTGAATCACAATTTACCATTCAAACTGATGCAAGCGACACTGCATTCGGTTCAGTCTTACTGCAGGAGATTGACGGGCAGGAACGTGTGCTGAAGGTCCCGAGTAGGGCACTATTTAAGACTGAAAAGAATTATTCAGTCACGGAAAGAAAGTGCCTAGCCATCGTGTGGATAGTGAATAAATCCGAGTATATATAGAGGGATACTACTTTCGCATCGTAAATGACCATTCAAGTATTCGCTGGAGCCGTACGATGCCAACACCCACAGGACGCCTCGCACGATGGGCTCATAAGTTGCAAAGATATGATTTCGAGGTAGAGCATCGAAAACCCGCATTAAATTATGACCCTGATGCGTTGTCTCAGATGGAAGAAGTAGATCAAACCAGGTTTGCTTCCGTAATTTGAACTAAAATAACCGAAGACCAATGGTATTTGGACTGATTAGATAAGGTTCGAAAAAGTCTAAAGGACTATCCTAAGTGCAGGATTGATGGGCAACTGTATTGCTGCCGTTCAAATGAAATTTTAGAGGTGGTCATTGGTGACGCAGATGCCTGGAAAATCGCTGTACCTAAAGAGAAACGTAGCTAGATATTAAGAGTGTCATGATCTCGTTATGGCAGGCCATACGGGATGGGAGACAACTTACGCTAGAGTAACCAAATATTACTACTGGCCCGGCTGTTATAAGGCAGTTGAAGAGTGTGTAAGAAACTGTCTCATACGCCAGCAGTGGAAAGTAGAACAGAGATTACATACTGGTTTAATGGACAGAGAGTCTTAGATAGATCTTGGCAGATGGTCGCAGGAGATATAATGGAAACATTGGTTCGCAGCAAGGTATGCTGCGAATATGTTCTAGTCCTGCAAGATCTTTTTACACGATTTATAGAGTGTATTGAGATTCGGAGCTCCAGAAGTCTTCCTGTAGGGTAACGGCACAGAGTTTAAGAATAGAACAATTGATGAGTATCTCGAAGAAATACATATTCATCATTCGTTCACTCCTCCATATCATCCACAGGCTAATCAAGTCGAAAGGGTTAATAGAATTTTGAAAACCCAGACTATGGCGTTTGTAGGTGAAAACCACAATTCCTGCAATGAGAAGTTAATAGAATTGAACTTCTCTCTCAACACTACGTCTCATTCATCCACTGGGTTAAACCATCGCTGTTAAACTTTGGGCGAGAGCTGATTCCGCTGGGAACACTCCGCCGTGAGCAAGATAATGCCACGGTTGAAAATATTGAGAGCGGAAACCGGAAGGCCTCATCAGCTAAGCTATGAAGGCTATCAGAGGTATTCAGGAGCCAGAAAAAACACGGTCACGAGAGCAACACGAGCGTCAAGTGATGTATCATAATGCTTCATGTCGTACTTCGCCATACCAAGTAGGAGATAAGGTATGGAAAAGGAATCGTGTTTTATCTTCTGTCGCCCAAAGAATAACATCTAAGTTGGTCCCTAAGTACGTGAGTCCGTATGTAATTATAGAGATTAAAGGCCCAAATATATACAAGCTAATCGATGACTCAGGACCGATAGAAGATTTAATCCATTTTGAGCAACTGAAGCCATTCGTGGAATCCGAGGAAACAATATCTCAGGTAAATGACGAAAATGTTTCAGGAGAACCTGTCGTCGACTAGTAAAGGGTCCCAACCGCCGAGGAAAATCATCAAGTGAACTCAACCGGTAGACGAGCAGATACGTCACGGAAAGAAAGAAGAAGAATTTTTCCTAGCGGTAGGTCCTCATCAGCGGACAAGGAGAGCACGCGGACAGAGACTTCCGATAGATCATCATCGGACGATGAGCGAGCGAGGACATCTAGGTCCGATGAATTGTCGATGGGCGAAGCGTGCGATAGAGGGGGCCCCGTTGATACGGTTATTAATTGCGTAGAGAAGTGTAAGCGTGGTCGCCCTAGAAAAGAAAGCAGAGTGATCCGGAAGACTTCTACGGAAAAATTCAACCACCGAGGAACGATACTAGCTAAATAACGGCGTAGGAGGCCAAGGCCAAGGCATATTTTATAGAAAATGTTTTTCTTTCTGTTTCAGAATGGACTGTACTCCGGAAATCATTGTAGATATGATCGATAAGTTAGCCGAAATAGCTAACGGAGTGGGCTTTGGCTCAAACGAAAATGTTTGTGTGAAGCCTTCCGGCAGCCAGGTTTCCTTGGAGACTCGACCCATCGATCTGTCGGAAGAGCATCCGACTATTCTTTATTGCGCCTACCACGGATAAACCATAGTCTGGCTCCCGCGTAATGTTCACCACCCATCTGTTTACCGTCTGCGGTGGAATTCCCACAGGTTGTTTCGCCTGTGGGAGACATTCCTGATCCGGCTGAAGCAGAAGACCTCGCAGCTACTTACTGAATTGTAGCGGTCACGGAGTTATATACGGAGCATTCCAAGTCTGATAATTCAGTGACACATGATTTAGAAAAGTTTTATTAATAATAAAGAGAATCAAATTTTATCAATTTGAAATTGCTATAAAAGCAATAAATAGTAAATTACCCAATTATAAAATGATAAAAAATATATCTTTCTGTCATAATAATCCCAACCTTGACGGAAGAAGATTTCAAAGGATTATTAAAGAAAAATCGATCTACTCGTGACAAATAAATATAATTGTAATAATAATTACTTCAAACAAAGCAAAATCAACGTCTCTGTGCCTTATTAAGAAGCAAAGAAAAGGACGAAAAGAGTTTATGAATAATTATCTACCGTAGTTGAAGCAGCGATACCCTACTTAAACCAAAAGCACTAAAGCTATGCAAAGCCTGGAAAAGGCATCTATACGACTTTCTTTATCGGAATAGACCTTCACGCCATTAACAAGAAGTGAAGCTAAAAAATTGGAGCAGAATTTAAGATCTAAAAAACAGGAAAGAAAAGGGGATAGAGAACAAAGGCTCCTCGAGGAGAAGGCTCCTCGCCGAAACAGGCTTTTGAGACACGATCAAAGATCCTGTGGGATTCTCCATAGGTCGACGCTCCACCTGGGACATCTGCAATCTCAGACATAGCCCTCAACAAAAATAAAAGGAAGCATAACCGGTATACAAAAATTCGATCCAAAAGAGGCCTCCACTCCGTTCGAACTCTCATTCAGCGACTCATTACTCACTAATAATCAAATTCAATCAGATCCACCTGACCGTATACAATCTCCCATAGATACGGATATCGAGCATAAAAAAACTCAACAAGGGAATCATTAAGGTATACTCCTTGGCACTACTCAGCCCACAATACTCAGTTCCTCCGAAGATCAATCAAACAATTACTTCCAATTAAGCGTTCACCCATGCAAATCAACCCTCGTTAAATACGAAATGAAAGTCATTGCAGAACACGTAATATTATTAAAGGATGCCGCTAGGCTAGTACCAGAATTCGATGGGACAAATTATGAGCTCCAACAGTTCTTTGAGTACTGTTCAGACGCTCAAAAATTCATTGACCCCGATTCAGAGGAAAAATTCACTCTATATTTAAAATGTCGTGTGATAGGAGAAACAAGGAAAGCAACTGCTGGAACAAGATTTACAACAGTAGCCGAGCTTCGGAAGCATCTCCGAGAAGTATTCTCAGCATTCAAAATAGAAGGACAGCTAATGGGAGAATAAGCATCGAATATCAAAGAAAAAATGAAACGGTACTATCCTATGCCAATCGATTGAAGAATATAGCGTCACAAATCTACGAAATAAATAAGCGTACGACTCGCGCAGCTTCCACGGCCGCTTACAAAACCACCATCGATAGCTACTTTATAGATTGTTTTCGAGCTGGATTAAAATCTGACTTAGTCCCTTCCGTAAAACAAACAGCAACACTCGACGAACTTATCAAAAACGCAGTATTCGCGGAAAAAGAGCTAAAGAGGAATCAACTATTAAACGAGAGAGACGCTTATTTACTGAAACCGATCATTAATAGACGACCGATGCAGGTCTACGGATTGACCGAAGAATCCGTTTCTAAGGATCCCCTGTACTTATTTTGGAATAATGGGTCGCACAGCCTCAATATGTCACAGAAGGACGAATACAGACCGAACATTAATATGTCAAATCTGCAACAAAGGAAGCCATACTGCTGCCCAGTGCCGTTCTCTGATTAAATGCCAAACCTGTAATAAACCAGGCCATACAGCCCGAGATTGTAAGAACAATTATCGAGTACCATCGATAACATATAAACTGTGCAATAAAACAGGGCATACGGCTAACTATTGCCGAGCAAATCAGTCCACATCTCAATATCAGCTCAAATTCCAGAAGTGCGGACGTATGGGGCACACATAAACAAATTGCAGAACCCGTGACACAGCGCCAACGAACTCCATAGAGCTCTCTGCGCCTACTGCAAAAATATAGGCGATATCAATATACACGATATAAATATACACAATATCAGAATATCGGAAACAGCAATACAACTAGGAAAATGACCAGAGTCTCCGAACACCGAGCGTGAGCGACGGGACTCCTATATCACCTGTGCGCTCAACCAACGCAGCTCAAGTGACGAACATCCTACGCGAGTAAATTCCATCGGAACCACAATAATAAGGAATATACCGTAAGGTTCGATTCAGTGAAGAATGCGCCCTTATTTTATGGTAGATAGTGAATCGGAAGTCAATACCATTAGAAGAGGCGTAATACCAAAGGGAGCCTACATAGATAAAAGGAAGACATATACCTTTATCGGTGTAAGAAATACCAAGGAAGTTACGCTGGGAGTAGTATACTTCAAGATAGCTGGTCAATCAGCTGAATTCTTAATTACGCCAGATGATTCCCCAATCCCATTTGACGGAATAATAGGTTCATAATACTTATTAGAGAACAACGCAAAAATTGATTTTCGAATTAAAAAACTGATTATAGGCGACCAGACAATAAAATAAAGTTTAGGCAACCAATTCTTACAGAAGCCGAAATTCGTCATTAATATACAAATCGAAAAGTTCAAAGAATTACTCCCGACATTAACCACCAGAAACCCGAATGGAGTAGACTGTCGATTCCTGATCGATATGGGATCAGATCGAAATCTAGTGAAGAGGGAAATGAGTCACAATTTAAAATTGATGAAACATAAAAGGCACATTTAACGGGATTCGGCAAACAACAGTTTTAGACGTTAGGAACCATAAAAATCAAGGTAACAGGGGGGATTTCATATTTTCATGTAATACCCTATGATTTTACAATTCCGTACTCCGGTATGTTAAGGGCACGATATTTAAATGATGCCGATGCAATAATACACTGTGAAAAAAGCAAAATTGAACAACCAATCGAATGTATTTCATCCACGAATTTACTTGAAAAGCAAGAATGAAACTCGAAAGAAAAAAGAAACAAAGTTTTACCAAATTCCGTATGTGGAAGCGCGTCGAGTGATGAACAAAGTAGTGACAATATACCCAACTACGATGAACGGGAACTTAACGAACAACAGTCGTCTATGAGCGATCGATTCTTGAAACATTATTTCGATGACGAGAGTATGGCTACCAAAACTTTATATACGCATACTCAAGAAAACGCGTCAGAGTTGGACATTGATCCCCAGAGATCAAGCTGGAAAGAGGCGATCCCTTCAGCGAAACGCATAATGCGCGTACACACCGAACACTTAGATCCGTGCGAGCGGAAGTACGTACAAGTACTAGTCGAAAGCAACAGAGATGTCTTCTTGCCTGGAGACTCTTTACGGGAAACACATGTAATAATACACCGAATTAAGATAACAGACCAAGAGCCTGTGAACGTTCGTCAATATAAATTCCCGCAGGCATTATTAGATAGTAGAGAAACGGGAAAATTCACAAGGACGCCCCGATGGCGCATGGTCCTTGATTACAGAGATTAAATGAAAAAACTATAAGCGATGCCTATACTTTACCTAACATAACCGTGCGACGGCCAAAAACATGGCCACGCAAATTCACTGCGATCGATAATCACAAATTTACTATACATATACCACACGAATACAGTAAATTATTATAACCAAAATTATTAGTTTCATACATCTACGAAATTACTAGTATAACATCACACAAATAGGATACAGAAAAATATACAATTAAATTTAATAAAGTCTAACGCAGTAAATATACCGAAAACGAACAAAGGTCGCGTCGACTATTGCGGAAGGTAGTCGATGCAACGGCCGAAAACCAATACATAGTCTCTCTCTCTCTCTCTCTCTCTCTCTCTCTCTCTCTCTCTGTCTCTCTCTCTCTCTCTCTCTCTCTCTCTCTATTGCTAAGCTTAAGTTTGAAGCATACAATAGAGGGGATACACTATTCGCGGCAAGAGAGAGCCGCGTCAAGTGTATTAGGCAGGCGGCCGCTACCTTCCTCTAATACACACCGCACACACACTAGCGTACGCTCTCGTCGAACGGCGCGCGCCAGCAACGAATGCTGCGGTAGGCGAACGCACAAGCCTTATACTGGCACGCGCATTTCAGTATATACAATGGGTGTTCGAAAACAAATTCACCCGCTGTATTTAATTAAAATAATTAAATAAAATATTAATTGTACATAATATATATACATATATATACATATATATATATATATATGTATATATATATATATATATATATGTGTATACACTATTATACGTATATAAGATCACTGTACGCAGTACACCGGCTGCAAATATAAGTAATAAATTGTAAATATTACTTATTATTATTATTATTAATATACTTATTATAATTCGACGGCTCGTCCGAAATTGAACGAGCGGTGACGGAAATAATCGACCGTTTGTATAAAAGGGCCTGCAAAAGGCAAAATCAGGAGTTCGCCAGGTGAACCGACTGCCCCGAAGTCGAGTCACACGAACTGTTTCCGGAGCTAAAAACTTATCCACAGCTCAAATTAATCCTGACACTCAAATCCTGCCGGAAGCTATTAGTTTGATCTCTGTTGCGTGGCGCTTCTCAAAAAACAGACGACTAATAGTTTTACCTATCCTCTAGTGAACGTGATCCTGGTTGCGAAGCGCTCCTCAAAAGACCAGCCGTTCTCTTATCCCGACTAGATATTTTTCCCCTGAACTCTTGATCCTGGTTGCGAGGCGCTTCTCAAAAGATCAGTGCAGTTAAGATCACATTAGAAGACTTATTTTTAAATTCTACCTGCCGTATTTTTATAATTCCCCGCGTGGAAAATAACACCGGGTATTCGTGCGGAAAATAGAACCGGATTGAAGTACGCGACGCGGAAACAACACGAATATATATATATATATATATATATATATATATATATATATATATCCAGCTAAACTTATTTCTCTTAAGTAATTATTTCGTTTATTTTTATTTTGTTTCAGAAAATCTTGAAAATAATAGAAATTCCTGAATAAAACTATTTTTATATTTTGTTATCAAAAATATGCTGTTTTTAGTAAATTATTTTCCTGATCCGCCGTCCTATCCTGAAATACTTCCTCCCCTCTCAAAGATACCCTGGAAATATACTGCGTATGCTATCCCGATGGGGACAGGAACGTTACAACCTAATATTCGATCAAGTAGGAGGCGCAAAATCTTACACTATACTAGATCTTGTATCTGAGTTTTACCAAATTCAGATGGGCCCAAGGGATGCGCATAAAACCATTTAGCACAATATTCGGACATTATGAGTTCGTTAGAATGCCATTTGGATTGAAAAACGCTCCGGAAAGTTTCCAGCGATTAATGGATATGATTTTAAGAGGATTACAAGGAAGCAAACTTTTTGTTTACCTCAATGACATTTTAATTTATTCCAATAGTCCGGAAGAACATGAGAAAAAAATACCAGTGCTCATTAACAGATTGAGGAAAGCGGGATTTAAACTCCAATTTGATAAGTGTGACTTCCTGAAGAGGGAAGTGAACTACCTTGGATATCGTCTCAACGAACACAAGTCAGTCCCGATCTTAAGAAGATCGAGGCTGTAAAACTATTCCCACAACCTAAAGATATGAATGCAACAATTTCTCGAAATAGCGGAATAGTACCGGAGATTCATCAAACAATTTTCAGCTATCGCCAAGCCTTTAACGAAATTGTTGCAAAATGATATGCCCTTTAGATGGTCCGATAAGACCGAACAGGCATTCGGAACATTATAAAACCTATTGTGTACTACACCCCTATAATTCCCAAATCTAGCCAACCGTACATCATTACTACCGACACATCGGGATCCGTTGTAGGAGGCGTTCTATCACAGGAAGAGATTGGAAAAGATCGATCAATTGCAAATACTTCGCGCGTACTGCGTAACACAGAACTAAAATATGAAATCTACGAAAAAGAGGTGCTAGCAATTGTTCACAGAGTAGAGGCATTTTGATCCTACGTATATGCAGAAAAACACGCAGAAAAATCACCATCCTTATTGACCATGAACTACTAGTATGGTTTAAAACTGCCGACTTAAAGACACGCGTACAGAAATGGCGTTTTGGACTTTCGGAATACGATTACACGGTCATTTATAAACCTGGAAGAATGAATTCCAACGCAGACACTCTGTTGTGGAACCTTCCAGAAATCACTCGATCGGGTCGTATTCACTCAATAATTAAATATGCATTGCATATAACTAATCATATACAAAATATAAAATTAGTATATTAAAAACACACATATACATATCCATATGTGTATGCATAAGAGGAATGTACATATGTGTGTGTATAAATATATTTATATTTTTATATTTGTTTTTACACACATTTATATCTACAATCTAAATATAGTAACTACTAGAACTAGAACTTATAAAACCCTAAAATAAAAGTTCATCGCATTCTTGTTTAACGTTTGATAATATTATAATATCTTAGTAATAAAAATAGATTACCAATGGTTACTAAATTAAATGACAGTAAATTAATGCTAACCACATATTTAGGAATGTCTGTGCACATGGAAGTATATACGGATATACAAGAAACACTTATTAAACTTAATTATAAATTATTAAATCTAATTATAAACAGAATAAAGTGCATATAAATGTATATGCACTATATTCACAAAAAAATATAATATTAATATGCGATAAAACTTAAAACAAAGTAGTATCACACTACAATTATATATTTGTTTATAGGAATATGATGTTATAGCATCATGATTATTAACAACAATATTATATTCGACGAAAAATTAATAAATAAAACCCATCAGTATGTTGAGAATTGTACCTCCCACTCCTTGTAGGAGAGACAGAGAGAGATGCTACTCTTATCAGAGCCAGGCCCGAACCTTCTGGGCCCATCATAGGAAGCCATCTGTGCCTACACTATAAAAGGAGAAGTTTTCCACGTTTTCCGGACAATCTACTTTCACTGCTCAAGACTCTGCATTCTACACTCAGCTCTCTGCACTCTACGCTGTTCAACACTATCTTCAGTCTCTGCATTTTACACTCAAGACTCGACACTCTGAACTCAAGACTCTGCACTTCAATTTCAAGAAATCACCAGAAGGACGACTGAGTATTCACACACACACACATACACACCCTCTCTCTCTCTCTCTCTCTCTCTCCTCTCTCCATTGGATTAGGAGAAAACAAATAAAAAGTAAGAGAATTAAATTAATATTATATATATATATATATATATATATATATATATATATATATTTCTTTTTTTTCTTTTTTCAATCACCTAATCCTATCCGGTTCTGTGAGCGGTCGTCCCTAAGTTGGAGGACCCAAAGAAACAAATTCTCATCTCGCCTATCCTTTTTTTTTATTTATTTATTTTTATTTAAAGGAGTTAGATAACCTGGCTATTCAGGCCGAGGCGATTCCGGTCGTTTTCCGGAAGGAAGACAATTTGAATTAAATACAAGCCATGGAATGTAACCAGTTTTAAACCCAGTTGAAATGAAGGATTAAAATACTCGATCTCCCACTCCTTTTTATTAACCAAACTCATCAGTGGAAAGGATAACGCAAGTTTCCCGAGTTATTGTGGTTAATTTCTCGGGCTCAAAAATAAGCTCGAGACATACCTGCGTTGTACCCAAAAGGTATATTCGCAGACTTATACGGTAAAGGCGGACGGCGGCGTTCTGAACTCCGACGTCACAACAATGAAGGATTGGGGGTATTTCTCTATGAAGATGTGTATCAGACCATTTGCAATAATAAAGATACAGGTTTTTATAGAGAAGACAAGACAATGATTTTCGCTTAAAGCAATGGTTGGCCGCAGTTTCACTATTATGTCAGAAGAAAGGAGTTCTACTTCAGTCACCTTACAACACAGATCTTCCTATTGACTGCCATTGGTTTCAGTTCATATAAAATTTTTTCGCCGAAATATGCTTCACGTTACCTGAAGAATTCTTACCTAGCCTGAACAGACAAAAAATTTTTTTGGGATGTAATCTACAAGTTGTCTGAATAGTGGTCAAGACCGATAACTAATTTTTATCGAAAACACGAACTTTTAAGTTGCAGATCCAATATAAATTCAATCTTACATTTGAAAATTATAAAGTAAATATTGACACATCTAAAATCAATCGTGTTTCATGATAAAATTGTAGATAGGTACCCATTTTAAAGTACTGTATACAGAAATTAATTTTGAAATGAAATTAATGAAAAATCAAAGTGATGTTTGAATTTTCCAAGCAAGCTTAAAAATATTCTTACTATATAAAACATTTTAAATTACTATAATTAATCGCTTAGGTTTGACCATAGATTTGTTTTCACTTCAAAGACATAACTCTAGATGAATGAGGCGTAGAAGTAGGGTTAATTAAGTCTAGATAAGTAAACCATTAAGGTATAAATGTTATAGGAAGGAGTAATAAACTTTTGGCGAATATACTTTTTGTCTTTGATGCTGTCTGAAATGGAATATTTAAAAAAATGAAAAGGACAATGAATATTTCTGTATAAATAGAAGGATAAATAAAAGGACCTTTTTTTCTAAGCGAGTTGGTGATGGCTAATTGTCTAGAGAGATAATCAGCAGCTAATAATTTAGATATCAAAATCTGATGAAACAATTAAGCAATAAAAAGTAAGTTGCATTTACCTAGTGATCAATAAATTTAAAATCAAGGAAACGTAATAAACAAAGGCAATTGAAGATTTAAATAACTCTTTTACATTTTAATTATTTACTCATAAAAATTATTAGATTATTAATTAGATTATTCATTTACAGATTTTATATTAAATTTTTTATATTAAATGTTTAGAGAATGATTAATAATATTGTATAATATATTAATTTTTATAATAGTTTAAAATGATCGTCTTTTTTTATATATTGAAGCCCAAACGATCTATAGTTTATCAAAATTCAGTGAAAGAAAAATAAATTTAGAAATGTTTACATTCTTGACTTTTTTATAAAATTGACATTTGGCAATGATAATTTATTATTTTGATAAATGATTTTAACTTATATAGAATTTTCATTTTTTTATTATGTGCATTATTATATAATTATATATTTATCCTTTTTACATAAAATATTATATAGCTAAAATATTAAATAATTCATTTTAATATACATGTTTCAGGCTTCCAGTACCATGGCTTTTATACGGACTAATTTATGGAACACCTGTTGAAGTTAATTCAGTCGGAATGGTTTGCAGTATTGCCATATTATTCTGTATGTTACTGTTCGTCATCCTGAGCATAGCTTTTTTTAAATGGCAAATGAACAAAGGACTAGGTTTAACGATGTTTATGTTGTATTTTATATTTGTAGCAGTTTCGCTTATGTTTGAATACGAAATTCTTATATGTCCTGCATAAAACGAAATTGTAGATATTAACAAATTTATTATCAGAATATTAAAATGATTATCATTTAAATACAGCTTGCATGTTCATATACTTGAAATCAAAATTAGAGAAATGTAAATAATGTATAAAATTCAATCATGTTTAAAAAGTAGTTCACATAGAGATAATTGTTATTAATGGTAAAAAGTATGTAATTTCAGAAACTATATTTCTAATGCAATAAAATTCTTCAATTTAGATGTATGATTACTAATTATACTAAGTCTGAATATTTCATTAAAATTATTGGGTGTACACAGTATTATTCATCTTTCTGGAAATTTATGAATTCCCAACCAAAAAAACTGCTCAACTTTCGAACCCAACAACGTATCGAGCTAATTTTTGATTCTCCCTACTGAACTAACTCGTCTGGACTACAAGGCGGATATGGCCGAATTTCCCATTCACTATTTTCAAAATAGTTTTCGACCGAACCCGTAGATACAGTGGATCCCAGAACAAAACAATTTCTTGCCTTTCAGCCAAAGAACGTATCGAGACAATTATTGAGTCCCTTCACTGCATTGCAACGTATTCTCATGAGCGCGTTCTCTATTGATGGAAAGAAGTGGTAGTCAGATGGTGCCAAATCTGGACTTTTAGGTTTAAGAGGAAAAACTTTCCATCTTTATTCTTCAAATAATATTTGCGGCCGAAGCCGCAACATGTGACCGAGCATTATTGTGATAGAAAATGGCGGACTCATGCCTGGTCGCATATTCTGTCCGTTTTACTGTAATGCTCACTAAAAACGAATAATTTGTTTCAGTTACACTGGTCGTTTGTAGTATACAACACCTTTTCGAACCCACCATATGCAGAGCATGACCTTAATTACGTGAATTTCGTTTCGGTGTCTATTGGGCGGACCTGCCGGGCTTTGTATATGATTTTCTGCATATTATTTATTATAATAAATCCATTTTTCATCACCAGTGACAATACGATCCAACAATAATCTATTTTTAGCTTTAGTTCATATGGTAACAAGCTTCCAACCTTTTGAATGAATTCCAATGTTTTTAGGTATAGAGAAATGGCTGGTTGCATAATGATCGATGATACAGCAAATTCTTCTTGAATCTGACCTAGTTCTTCATCCAGCAAAACGTGTAATTCCTCGTGTTCAAAACTTTTCGGCTTTCCGCAGTGATTCTTGTCTTGAACTTGAAAATGACTATTTTGAACCATTTGAATCCCTCGCAGAATGTAGTATATCAATACATTGCATCCCATAAGTTTTAGAAAACAGGCGATAGCCCTCAGCCGCATTTATCCTTATATTAAAGAATAGCATAAATGTGAGGTGGTGGGGGCAGTTAGGTTGTCCTTTACTAAAATAGAATATTCTTTTTATTATTTTTATTTTATTTAATATTTTATTTTTATTTTACTATTACTTTTATTTTATTATTATTTTTAATTTTCAATATAATTTAATGTAGTAATAAGTTTTATTAAAGATTCATCGTGGGTGAATATAAAGAACGACAATCTGAATTGTGTTCTTCCTGAAGCACACCTTCAAGGTGTATAATGCGCTTCAAACAGGTAGTCAACGTGAGTAAGACAGGTACGGACAGGACGAACGCTAATTACACCAGTATATATGCACAGCTATTAGGGCTCCTGCGCCAACTTGCACAGCTCATGCGGCTATAGTACCGTTATTGTTCCATTATGCGACAACGGTCAATGTATATAAAAACAAGTTAATGTGGGAAAATTGTAAAACTATATAATATAATATTAATATCTATACATATTCACCTACATATACGTACGTACACACTGATATATATACACATACACATACACATAGATATACATACATAGGAGTAAAATTCTATAATTTGAAAAACCCGTTAGAATCATGAACAGGATGTCTTTCGAAACTATAAACAATTTATTATTAACACTCGTGAACAACGAATATTAGCTTACTCGACTTACGTTGAATACGGCATCACAATCTCGCGAGCTACATATATTGGTTTTCCGCGCGGCGACGACAATCACCACGGAGCGGGTTTCGCGGACATGGATGGACGCGTCAGAGAGGGGAAAGGAGGGGACGCGACGCGTAGCGGCTGCAGCACGGGACGCTCGCGTGCGCGGTGGTACAACGATGGCGCGCTCTCATACCGGGACACGCACTCCACATATTAATATAATAAGAGGCCACTTGCCGATGACTCTTCGGCGCCGCTACCTCCTCTCGTGCTGAACCTCTCCTCATCCTTTACTTAATTCTGAATTTTCCTGCTCTCTCTCTCTCTCTTTCGCTAGAGCTTTCTTCCTTCCTTCCTTCTATCTCGTACCCTCCGTCAGCTTTCGGGGCTCGAGTCAGGACGACTGTGAGGACAGTCGCTCGATCTAGCGTGGCTGCTCGGGATTTGTGAATGTAGACGCAGATGGGGGCATCGGGATGATTGGGATGCGGATGGCGTCAGTGGGCGACAGGCTCGAGAGAGAGTTATACTATTTTGGGTGTTTCTCTTCCCGACGGAACTGTCTTCCTCGACAGCTCGGAAGAGAAGAACGATTCTTCTCTCGACTTCCTTCTTCCTGCGTTCACGTCGCTCACTCTCGCGGCTCGCGCTTCGCGCATTTTCGGCTTCACGCGCGAA
Organism: Sycobia sp. Sy_11; assembly: GCA_018907035.1. Taxonomy (NCBI): domain Eukaryota; kingdom Metazoa; phylum Arthropoda; class Insecta; order Hymenoptera; family Epichrysomallidae; genus Sycobia; species Sycobia sp. Sy_11. The sequence continues at coordinate 743,407 of JACCIC010000136.1, read as the reverse complement.
CATTCGGTTTCGCAACCGCGGGCCGTCAGTTTAGCCGGTCACAATAAAAAGACTGTAAAACCGATAAAAATATTTATTAATTTAATTCGTATTTAAAGAATAGAAGCAGAGCTATCCGCAAATAACGTTTATTTGGCTAGAAACTTAGCATTACTTTATTCGATAAAATAATCAACACTAAAATGCGGAATGCAGGAAGAAAATGATGTTCCAGTCATTTTTAAAAATAAGGTTACCATAAATTCCAATTATTATTTTAAAATTATACTTCATTTAATCCTTATATGTTTGAGGAGATGTCAGTTCCATTGGAAATGAAATTTTGCACAATAATTAAGTAGTTTTCCAAATAAAATGCTATGTGAGCAACGAAAGAAGTCAACACATCGAGTAGTCGGAGAGTTCCAACCTCACAAATGAAGTATAATAGTTATAGCATATTCTATTACTACCAATTATTGTTTTTGTGCTTTTTTAGGAAAAGATAATTAATAATTCGTTTGACTAATCGAATGTTGTAATGCGTAGTTTCTGTTAGAAATAGGAATATAGTATTGGTCTATATCTGGCAGGTTTGATAAATCTAGAAGTCCTAAGGTTAACCAAACATCAGGTTTTTTCCACTTTAACTTGGCTGCATGGTCCACTTTTCATGGTCACATTTATATTGTTACATTTTGTCACATCCACTTTTTACATGTACGTTGGAGTCGTCAGGGCAATGATCAAACCAATAACATCAGTGCCGACACAGTATGTAAGAATGAGTCAAACGGTGAAAGTGAAAAGTCAGTTATCGTAATATAAGTAATATATAGGTTTCTTCTTTTGTGTAGTACTTTGCTGGATCAAGGTCTATGTCAGATTCAAAAAGAGCTTGCTGCATAATTGGGCGTAACGCAATAAACGGTGTCCTTGCAAGTAAAAACATTGGGATTCATTCAAGTGGTTGGAAATTGGCTGCCGTACGAATTAAGACGTCGAACGGCGATTTTGCATGTCCAAAATGCTGCGCGGTATAAAAATAAATGGGTTTTGCATCGTATTGTCCCTGGTGATGAGAAATGGATTTATTATAACAACTTTTAACGCAGAAAATCATTTACAAAGCCTGGCAGGTCCGCTCCATCGATTACGAAACGAAATATTCACGTACGAGGGTAGATTGATAAGTTTCCGGCCTGACCAAGAGATGGCACCACTAGGCCTACCTTCCGGTGGCCTTCTATAGTACCATCCTTAGATAGCTTGCTGCTATAGTTTCAGTCCGATCGCCATATTAATTTAGGTTTGAGAGCACGCTAAACAAGACGCCTCTGTGTTTTTTGTAAAAATGGAAAAGCTGGAAAATCGTGCTGTCATCAAATACTTTTATTTGAAGGTGTTAACGCCGGAGGAAATTAAAGAAGAGATGGACTCAACACTGGGGAAATCCTCCCCATCATATTCAACCGTTAAGCAGTGGATTTCCGATTTTAAAAGGGGTCGTGTGAGCACCTATGATGAGCCTCGCTCAGAACGCCCCATTGAGGTTACAATTCCAGAAATGATCGAAAAAATCCATCAAATAGTGCTGAAAGACCGCAGATTAAAAGTGCGTGAGATAGCTGAGACCTGTAAGATGTCATATGAAAGTTTACAAAATCTTTTGCACCAACATTTGTATATGGAAAAGCTCTGTGCAAGATGGGTGCCGCGTTTGCTAACAGTGGACCAAAAATTGATTCGGAAGAACATTTCTACCACCAAATTGGCGTTGTATAAGCGTAATCCAAGCGTTTTTTCAACTGCCAGAGTTAAGTTCATCTGCCATTGTTCGACGGCCAGTGGCTCTCGCCAGCTAAAACTACCGTTGGAGCCGGCTCCAGGGTATGAAGGATTCTAACCTACTAAACATACTAACCATAGAATTAGATTTACATGGCGCAAGAATTGAAGGTACTTTAATTACACTTATTGGGAGTCTACAATGATGACATCAAATGCATGAAGATTATATGTATTAAATATGATATAAAATGAAGACTGCACCTTTATTTGTTCAAATAGTTGATATATTTTAATTAACATTAACATTTTTCATTTCCTTTGACTTTATATATATATATATATATATATATATATATATATATATATATATATATATATATATATAAAAATTCCACACTAGGCCCTGGAAAATTATAGAAGAATTATATAATTTATAATCTTATATATTGTTATATTAGTTGAAAAATAATCATATAATAAATCATATCTTGAATACTTTCTAAATATGATTTATTGTATAATGACCTTTCAAGCAATATAACAATATATAAGATTATAAATTGTATAATATTTCTATAATTTTTCACTATATTATAGAGACACTTATAAATTCGACGAAAAAAAGAAAGTAATGATGATAATTTAGCTCGATACATACACATAAGTTTTAATTAATGTCATTAAATAATTGAATATAAGAAATGAAAGATAAACTAATTTTGACTCCAGACGTTTTTCTATAGATGCCGGACATCGATTAAATCCAGTTGTATAGTTAGTGAGAAATAAAATTAAAACAAAAAAAATCAGTTCATTAATGTAATGCATTTTCGAAAATAATTACATCTGCAGTCCAAAATAATTTATTTCTATTGGTATTTAGTTCTATTGGTACCATTGGTAGCACGTATTAGTTTGTTTATCAATGTATTATACGTTCTTTAACTATTTCAATACAATTTCCATTTTGTTATATATTGACTAAATCTTCTATTCTATAATTTTTCACCTTTTCCCTATTCGTCCTTTAAAATGAAGTTAAATTTAAACCTCAAATGACGACCGTGAGAGAACTTCGGGATTTTATAGTTCGGTGAAAAATAGTGAACAGTTTTAGTCGAAAGTCAAAATAAATAAATTAAAGAAGAAAAGAACAGTATTGCGTTCAGCATTTACTAAGATATTGACGTTTTGTAATAGCTTTATAAATTCGGATCAAGCGTGACATATAGAAAAAACAATTGCTTTTAAAAATTTATCGATGAAAAGGGAAGATTTAAAAGGGTGCCACGATGAAGTAATGGCATTATTATTCGAGAATGCGGACGAAAAGGAGATCCAAGAGTTATATGAAGAAGCGGAAGTTTATTTCATAAAATATAAAGCTGCAGAGTGCCATTATCAAGAGTGCACAACAGTAGTGGCAACACAAAATAGTGGCATCACATGTGGTAAATAATATTGTGCCAAAGGAATCTGAAAATACTGTTCAATTGCCCGAATTTCGATTGATTAAATTTAGTGGTGAGTGTGCGAAGGACTGTGGTTTTGGAACCCATTTAAAAAAATACATAACCTCAAAGGACTGACCAACGAAGATAAATTGAAATATTCATTACAGGTAATGGCCCCAGGCTTGCATGCCGCTAAAACGAAGACTTGGTCGTAATAAATTGCAGATACAAGTATATATGAGAATTATTGCAGATTATGTTCGAAAAGGTTTTGCACCCGGATAAGTCGATAGGCTTCTAAATGTTATATAATAAATTGGAATTGAAATGACGTTCCTTGGAGACACTAGGCATGGCTACAGACAAATATGCTGCTATATTTGTCCCGCTTGTGAAGTCTGCCCTGCCGGAAAAATTGTTAAGAGCATGGCAGCGCAGTGACCTGGCAAAGGAGCGCATCGAAGAAAACGAAGAAGAGACGGTCGACCATCTGCACCAGTTGAGATTTCTAAAGAATGAAGTGCATAGTGAAACGAATATTACGTTAGCAGCAAAAACTAATCTTGCTCAAGAAAAGAACAAACGACGCAGTCATCAAGCAGAAGAGCTTGATTTTGAGAGCGTCAATTATTTATAGCGAATGAGATGACTCTCAAAGAAAAACAAGATATTGTTAAGAAAAAAAGTGCTTGTTGCAAATGCTTAAAATTTAGGCATAATGCAAAAGCTTGTCGTGTGAATATTAAATGTGAAAAATGAAACGGCGGCATGTAACGTTAATGTGCTTTGGTGACCCAAAATGGAAAAATAGTAGTTCTGATGAATCCAGACAAAAGGGCTATAAAGGATCTGTCATAGAGCGAAATTGTACCAACATAAATAAAGATCCGCATGTTTTTATGCATACCTTAAACCTGAGGCTATATAGTAAGGGCAAAGATATAATAGTACGTGTGCTTATAGACACAGGCTCCCAGTATTCATACATAAGGAAAGATTTGGCTCAATTGCATAGTTCCATAGCGAAGCAAGAAATAAAGCGTTTGCTGTTTACGGAAAATATGTAAATCTTATTAAACACAAGAAGTATATGATATATTTAACAGTTTCAACCGAGATTGAAGTATCAATTTACAGCATTTGACCAAAACATGATATGTGAAAGTATTCCTTATATAATGAAAGGCGCGTGGTGCAAAGATGTGTATATCAAATTTAAACTTGAATGCTATAGATAATCAACAAGAGGCTATAGACATACTTATCGGTGCAAATAATGCTGGAGATTTAATCAGCGGGCGCCAACACAAACTAGAATACGGTTTAGTAGCTATAGAGCTCAAGATAAATTTATTAGAGATTTTGAAGAATGTGCAGCTATGTGCTCAGTGATCATGCTGTCGCACCCGTCGTGTATTAAAAATTTATAGTCGTTGGATACATTAGACATTCGATATCATATCGAATAAAAGACAGTGAAAGATAGTGATACTAAAATCGAAAGGATGTTTTTGAAAACGGTAACTATAAACATAGATGGACGTTATGAACAAAACTACCGTAAATCCAGAATCACCCTCTATTACAGGATAATAAATAGTTGGCGTTACTACTCTTGAAATACACAGTGAATACATTGGAAAAATACGCTGCGCATAATGGAATATTCGAGGACTAGAAGACAAAAGGAATATCGAATGTGTACTTGAGGAAGAAGAAAGCATGTGGGGACACTACCTGCCTCACAGGCCAGATTTCAACAAACAATTATTGACGCCACCGCGAAGGAGATGCGGTCCGCTTCCTTGAATGAATGCCTGCACAAGGGACCCAACCTCATAGAGCATATATCTTCAATTTTATTGCGGTTTCGAACACGCAGTATTGGCGTTGTTGCCAATATGGAAAAGGCGTTCTTGTAAATAGATATCACAAGGACAGATAGAGATTTTTTACGTTTCTTTTGGTTTGATGAAGTAGGAAATACAATTATTTATCGGCATAGTAGAGTAGTCTTTGTGGTAATTTGTAGTCCATTTATTTTAGCTATCATAATAAAGTTTCACGTTCGGAAAATTATAAACTCTATAAATGATAATATAAACGTGCGTCAAACAAAAGAAAATTTATTAAGATTAGGAGATACCTTATATGTGGATAACTGCAACGTTTTCTAAAATGAGTGAATGATTTGAAATATTTAAAGGAAATTAAAATTCCGCGATGTATTATTGGTTTAATAGAAAAGGACGGTGAAATATCTTTTCATACTTTTTGCGATGCAAGCAAAATTGCTTACGCGACTGCAATTTTCGTGCGTGTATCTTCGCCGGCAAGTATTAGAGTAAATTTAGTGTAAGCAAAAGCTTGTCTTGCTTCGGCGATGTCGAGAAAATCGAGTAAACATGTAAGTATACCACGTTTACGTTACTAGCTGCTACAATTGGAGTGAGATTAACCGCGAGCGTATTAAAATCATTACATATGAAAAATGCAAAGGTTTATTATTGGTCGAACTCTTCGACTACACTCAGGTAGATTAGAAAAAATTGTAATTGAAGTCTTTTTGTAGACAATAGGATAAAAGGAATTAAGAGCCTGACACAAAGTACGCATTAGCGGCATATACCTAGGCAGCTTAATCCCGCGGATCTACCTTCACGATGATGTACCGCAAAACATCTGCTACGCTCAAAATAGTGGGTGGCTCCTGAGTGGTTATACCAGATACCTGAAAACTTTCCGGAATCTGAGATCGTACTAAATCAAGTAGAAATGAATTCAGAAGTAAAGGGATAAAAATCTGAATGTAAAAGAGAAACTCAAACATTGATATCGACAAACAATACTAATTACAATGATTTACCATGGAATAGTAGATTTTCAAGTGTTCAATGAATAGTAAAGTTCGTCGCGTGAATAAAAAGATTTCGTAAAAATTATAAATTACGCGCTGTTAAAATATAGATACTAATATTAAAGAAATTTCTACTTTAGATCTCAATGAAACAAACGATGCAAATTTCTCTTTATTAAAACTAATACAAAATGAGAGTTTTTCGGGGCTACAGGGTGATAGAATCAAGCATTTTTTTTCTTTTCTACATAATGATAGATTCCTACGTATAAAAACAAAGATTTTAAATCGCGATTGTAAAGATTAAATCTGATTGTGAGGGAAAGGCCCGTCCGACTTAATTGCGCGAGGGTTCAGATCCTTTTGAACAATTTTATAGAACATTTTTGGATATTAAGGGGACCCCAAGCAGTAAGATCTATTATAAATAAGTGTGGTTCGTGTTTATGACATGATGCGCGTCCTTTCAACGTTAAAGAACCGCCACTACTACTATATCGTGTAAGAGATACAGGCGTTTTTTAAACCATTGGCGGCAATTTTTCGGGTCCAATTTATTTAAAAAGTGGACAAAGACATGGATGTCTTTTTACCTGTGCGGTATGTCGTACCGTGCATTTAGAGTTAGCTTTAAGGTGTCATATAGCGCAAGGAGGACGTCTTAACATTATTTATAGCGATAATGGTTCAAATTTTAGAGGCATATATAACGCACCTTCCCATATTAATTTTAATATGATAAAAGATGCATGTCTTGATTTAAAAATTAAGTGGATCAGCAATCCTCCAGAAGCACCGTGGTGGGTCAAATTTTGGGAACGTCTGATTGGGGTTCTCAAACGATTATTAAGCCCTACTCTTTGAAGATCCTGTGAAGTTATGAAGAGACGGCAACCACCCTCACTGATTGTGAGTCAATCAGAAATTCGCGCCGCATAACCTTTTTATCTGACGCATATGAAGACACTGTACCCCTATGTCCATCGATGTTTTTGCAAGAAGTAAAGAAAGTAGGTATTTTCGATTTAGACCGCTTAGAATCTGTAGATTTAAAACATGGTTATGCTTATCGTCAAAAAATAAAATATAATTTAAGACAGAGATTTAGATTAGATTATTTATATATGTTCATGCATAATAAAAAACGTTTAAAGTCGTCATCTAGCATAAGTACAGACGATATAATTCTGATAGAGTGTGATAATTCGAAACGATCGAATTGGCCATTGGCAAGAGTACAAGATATCATTTATAATAATGATAATCAAGCAAGAGTAGTGAGATTGACTATATGCCACGGCGAGATCATTAGACCGATTCAAAGAATTTTTCTGCTCGAGATTAACAATGACTGTACTAATAAAAATATTACAGATACCATTAAGTCGAATTTTAATAATGTAGAAAATAGTAAAATGGGTCTTTTTGAGCATTTCTGAGAAACGAGCAATTTGAAAATGCGAACACGGAAAAATGATTGTAACACGAAGTAGCCGTGTGAGTAAACTCGATAGGTTTGAATGCAATTATTGTAATAATGTCGAGAATTCTATGGAGATTAGGGCGAACCTAATCTCAATGGTGGGAGTCTGTTATATAGCATATTATACACGGGAAATCTAATAATGACCTATGAACATCTGCAGAAAAGGTTTGTGAAAAGTGAGATGACAGCCACGCAATGAAGAATGTGGTGCGTGAGTACCATTGGCAGTTCGTATTAGTTTCATCAATGTATTATACGTTATTTATCTATTTTGAATACAATTTCCATTTTGTTATATATTGACTAAATCTTCTGCTTTATCATTTTTCATCTTTTCCCTATTTTTTCTTTAAAATTAAGTTAAATTTAAACCACAATACTGTTGCTGGATGCTAAATAATTACGAACAAGTATTGCCGTGTGAGCTGGCGCGTTGTCATGGTGCAATGACCATAATTGGGTTTCCCACAATTCCGAACATTTTTTCGTATTTCTTCAATCAACGGGCGCATAGCTTCAAGGTAATACTCTTTATCTACTGTAAAAACTTGTAATAAAAAATCCTGGTCCACTACCATGATAATCAGGGAAAACTTTCACATTGGATCGAACTTGGCGTTTTTTTTGGCCTTGTTTTTGAGCACGTCTGAGTCATCGTTGCCATTATTTAACAGTTCCTAAACGATGTTTAAATAACATTTCTTTGTCGAAAATTTAAAATTTTCGGAACAAACTTGTTAACACATGTCTCGTACCAAAAACCACCGTGAAAATTGCTTGGCACGAACCAAACGAGATGCAGATATGATCCTCAAAATTATTTTCTTCACTGTTTTAATATTTTCCTCAGTTTTTTAACGTGCTGGATTGTTCCAAGCGAGGTTTGTAATTACTATCTTCACGGCCTTTTTGGAAAAGCTTGTGCCATTTGTGAACAGTTTTTTGACTTAGAGTAGATTCATCGAATGCGACTGTCAACATTTATTTAATCTATTGCGATTTGTACACAAAAATACAATTTCATTGATCCATGTTTTTCAATGTTATAAAGTCATCGAACAAGTAAAATACTTTTAATATTTATTCCTTTCGACTGTAGCAACATAAAATAACGAAAATCAAAGATTGAACATACGCCATCAACGTAATTTGAAAACTTGCCTTACTTTTTCATCCAATGTCCTTCGTACAGGGTGATTATGTTATCGTCCCGTTTTATACATTTTTTAAGGATGTGTACATAGTCAGTCTGACAAGTTGTACATTAGTTGGACTAATATCTTGACGATGATAACATAAATTTCTACATCAGTCATTTGAAGCTAATCCACTAAATGTTGATCAGCATCTAAAATTTCTAATTCCTTAAGTAATGTCCGATAAATTTTTATGCTAGCGTATTCACAAAGATCACTAAGTTATGTTTTGTAACACATAAACATTCCCAGCCACACCTAGCTTTCGCTTTATCGGCCGGTTGTGCTCCAAAACTTTTCATTTTTGCTGAACTTTTCTTTTAGTTGCAGATCTGTACATCATTGCGACTTTTGTGAACCCACAGTTTATAGTGGCTTTCGAACCATTGTTTATAGGACCATGTATTTTCAGACTAGAGTTGTTAACCACTGTAGAGGCTGGTTGGATATTATGTATAATATTTTGGCAGTATATGATTATTTGTTTTGTGTATAAATTGACCGTCAATTCCAAACTGCCAGTTCCTTACCTACCTATTCAGGTTCCTCTGTAATATCTGCTTCGAGCAGATTCTCTATCACTTCGAGTGACTCCTTAATATAGAGGAGTTTTTTGACTAGTTTTTTCGAAGGCCTTGTAATTCGTCTGGCTCAATAGAACTCGGACTTCAATAGAGGCGTTAGTTTCTCTTTGGAAACTGATCCTGACATCCTCATATTTAGGACAGACGGTCAGGACGTGCTCCAGTGTATCCGCATCCCCACATGAGCATGTATCACTCTCTCTCTCTCTCTCTCTCTCTCAGATGAAGGCGAGAGAGATATGAACCGAAGTCTCCATGCCCAGTGAGGAATTGGATTAGCCATCGCGACCGCCTGATTCAATCTGCTCCTGTCCTATCTCTGATACTAGGTAGGTAAGAATGTATTAGCTTACCTTTTGTCGAGTTATCCCAGATTTCCAGCCAGCCATCGAGATATCGTTCTGATATTTCTCGCGCACCACGACGTTGGTCCTCAAGTGACGCTGCATTTTTACGGTTTGCGTACAGTTCCGCTCTACACCTACATTCTAGTACGATGGGTAGTTTTCCCGCTATCACTGCTAAGGCATCTGTCTGTTTGGACTTGATCGATCAAGATCATTGTTTTTCACCATTGTTCATCATTCTTATAAAAGATGAAATTAAATCAAAGAAAACTCGAATTGTCTCTAATCTGTCAATGACAACAACTACGAGAATTGCATTAAATGATTGGTTAAGAGTGGGCGCTCTAAATGAAAATATTATAATAGTTTTGATATTACACTTAAATTTCGCAAGATCAATTAATATGTTTTAGGGATATGTAGCAACTGAGTAGGCAAAATAGCAAAATTGGATAAAATAATTAATAAATGCAGATGTACGAAAAATTTGAATGAATATAAAAAATCAATAGATAATTTGAAGCTGTACTGAAGGCAAAGAAAAGTCGTGATAAAGAATGTAGTTAATATAGAAATACCTAATTTCTACGAGGTTATCGAAAATGTATCTGGTATCTATATTTATGTACAATCGACAGGTAAAACCGGAAAAATAATGAAAAAACTGTTTTTTTAAAAGATCATGGCGTTCTATTCCAAATAAGCTCGTTTTAGTTAATTAAATTAAGAAAAACCGCGTATAAGATTTTAATCAAAAATTTAAATGCTTATCTTGTTATTATTAATCCAAACTGTGGACTCTTAAATTTGTATTGCGATCAATTCCCAGGCGCTCAATGTGCCGAGACAGATCCTTCTCGATATAGCCTCTTATGCTGCCTTTCTCGTATAGCGAGATCCCCAATTGCATACAAGAAATTACGAAAACTAACAAGACAGTGAGAGTGAATGCGATATAGAGATATTAGGGCCCATTCCAGTTGACTCATATTACAGCTTCAACACCTCACCTATTTAAGCGGGAGTAGTGATTAAGATAATGGAATTTAAATAATTATTGGAAACTTTTAGATACTCTAAAAAATACTAAAATTTAAGAAGCAAATACAGATAACAGCTTAGAGTTAGATTGTTCAAGAGTCATTGTCGGTCCAGAAGAAGTGATGCTGTATGCGGACTAGGGTTGTTTCGGTAACGACCCAATATCGCAGTAATAGGCTTTCTTTACTCTAGTGTCGTAAAATAATCTACATCTGATAATGATTCAGGTTGTATATCTCCTGATAGCCATTGGGCTCATATCCACCATAGTTTACCTGTACGTACTTGCTGAACAGGAACGCCTTGAAAGAATAGGTCTGTTCGATTAATGCCAGAATGCAGGTATTGCCACTCAGTTTAAGAGAGTAATTTGGGATGTTTAGTACTTGTTGTTTTGTTGAACCCAGCCTGAACTACCTGTATGATATCTACTTGAATCTGGTGCTTGGTATCTACCTGAACTATTTTATGGTAACTACTTGAATATTGATAAAACATTATACAGTCCTGGTTCTTGCGCTTGAGCAAAAGCTCGATGAGAAGCTTCGCTAGAGGTAAGGCATCGCATAGTTCCTATCGGAGTATCTAGAGGGTTTTCTTGGCTTGTAAAGTCGTATTGGAAATCTTGCATTTAGACTTACATTAAGTTCTTAAGTAGACAGCCACTCGATAAATCTTTTTGGAAGCATACCAGTATCGCAAGAGGTTCACTGATTGTAGAGATGACATTTGGAAAGATTGAGTTTTTTTACCGATTTTAAGCCTATCAATTGATAGCCTATTGCAGTTCATTCATTTTTTTATTGAAACCGACACCGAGTATCTAAATTTCAACCTAATAGCCACAACTCTTGCAGTAAAATTTTAGTTCGAAACAAAACGGGTGTTAGCCATCCGAGCTAATCGTATAATCCTGTTGTTTTGGATAAAATGTACCATTTGATGATTTTATGACGGTGGATGATTGATTTTGTATTTGAAAGCATCAAGACGAGGGCTCTAACGCAATCCAAGAGTTAAGAAGAAATCCTCTTTCCTTATTGGGCCATTGCACTGTAGCAAGTTAGGTTCAGGAAAAAGGAACCAGTAATTAGCTGACCATTTTCCTAACGTCATACCAACTGAAAAAAGGATTACAAACAGTAATTTTCTTTTGCATAATGTTTCGTGTAAAAAGTCAGCAGGGTACTTTATAAAATTACCGTACATGTAAGGAAACCATGTCCTTCATCATTAGTCAATTGCATCAGTAATCTTAAGGCCAGGGCATATGCCGATATGGTCCCGTACGTAAAGAAAAATTCTCTCTCTCTCTCTCTCTCTCTCTCTCTCTCTCTCTCTCTCTCTCTATTATATTCGTTACCACAGAGCATCCTTAGGATAGATAAGTATTTATCTTAGAATTTTATATGTACGGTAAAGGCGTAAGCAAATTGTCTCTATCAAGTAAGAATGGTGGCGATGTCATTTGCAGCAATGAAAGTTGGAAAAGAAAACTACTCAATGACGAACTTTTAACTTGGAACTCATTGATAAAACTTTTGTTTTTTTCTAAATTCTTCTGTTTCACGACTGCATAATGTGGGATACAGTAATCGCTTGGATTGTGTAGCTTAATATCCTCCGGTTTTCTCACGTGACCCAGAGACTCATAGTCTTTCAATAAGCCTGTGTAGACCACATGTAACCAACAATTTCTCTGAAGACTAGCTTCTTACAAGGTAAAGCGGACCACCACAATTATCCTCTTGGTAAGCATGATATTTTGTCAGAATTTCATCAACTTCTCAAAAACGGCGAATTGCTCACTGATATTAGACAGCGTTGTAGACAGGAAATACTTTCAACTATGTCTGAGGTGCTTTGTTAAATAATGGATGAATACAATTTAGCTCATAGTATACAGTCAATACCAGTTGAGCAATGAAAGTCAAAATAAAATTAAAAAAATTTATTGGGTGTACAAATAAGTTTCCGACGTTTTTTTATAAAGAAATAAGAATTTATTGTAAAAAAAGGTTCAAATAATACCATTCAAAATATTTCTCATGACTTTCTACTATTTTTGACCATCTTTCGGGTAGCAAGTGGATATCCCGTCTAAAAAATTGCTCGTCTTTTGAGGCAATCCATGAATCAACCCATTTCTTCAATTTCTCCTAAGAAGGGACGTGCTGCTCAGCAAGATCATGAGATCGACCAGAATAGGTGGTAGTCTGAAGGAGCAATGTCTGTTGAATACGGCGGGTGTGGTAGGACGCTCCAATTCAGTGTTTCTAACGTTTCCTTTACGATTTTTGCAACATGTGGCCGAGCGTTGTAATGCTGAAAAATGACTTTATCGTGCCTTTTGGCATGTTGTGGAAGATGAATCTTCAATGCTGGGCTCAATTGCATCATCTGTTGTTGGTAGTCAGAGTATTCAGAGCTATTAAGTCGGAGGTATTAAAAGGTTATACTGTTTCCAGATGTCAACATATACTATACGACTTTTTACAGCTGAGAATTTTGATGTTATTAGGTCGTCAAATATCTCCCTTCCACCTTTTTGCTCTTCATTCTATGCTTTATAAAAAGTGTTACAGTGGTCGGATTTACTTCAAATATGCGCTGTTTTGTTTGATAATTTGTTTTCATCTAGACGGCAACTTCATAATACCCCTCTCGTAAAAACCCTTCTCCTTATTTGCGTAGAACTCGGACAGCCGCTTTTCACAAGCCTCTTTTGAGTCCAACTTGACACCACCTAGGGCGTTCGACATGGACAGGAACAGGTGATAATCACTTGGCGCTATGTCCGGGCTCTATGGTGAATGTGATAAAACCTCCCATCCGAACTCCCGTAGCTTCTTACGAGTCATCAGCGAAGTGTGTGGTCTGGCGTTGTCCCGGTGGAACTTTACACCCTTTCTGTTGGTCAATTGTGGACGCTTCTGGTCGTTAGACTGCTTCAAGCGGTCCAGTTGTAAACAGTAAATGGTACAATTAAGCGTCTGGTCATATGGAAGCAGATCATAGTGGATGACTCCCGTCTAATCCCACTAAACACATAGAAATATCTTTCTGGCCGTCAATCCCAGCTCGGCCACTGAGTGGGACGGTCCACCGGCCTTGGACCACGACCATTTTTGCTTGATATTGTCGTATGTAATACATTTTTCGTCGCTAGCCACCATCCGCTTCAAAAATGGGTCGAGTTCGTTCCGTTTAAGCAGCATATCGCAGGCGTTGAGTCGGTCCAGAAGATTTTTTTGCGTCAAATCATACGGCACCCAAACATCAAGCTTTTTTATCCTTCTGCCGATGCTTTAAAATAGTTTGGTGACTAACTCTTATCTCCTGGGCGATGTCACGAGATGCTACATGCCGGTTTAACTCGATAAGTTCCATGATTTGATCGGTATTCGTCGTCACAGGTCTTCCGCCGGCTGGCCTATCCATGGTATCGTTTTCACCGGCTCTGAATCATCGAAACCATTCCTCTGCGGTTCGAAGTGGCGCCATCTTTTGAAAACGGCGGAAACTTATTTGTACACCTAATATATTTTACAATAAATTATAAGTATATTTATATATTTGTCACCAGATTTTATTAGTTTAATTCTTCCTAATAAAACTTTTTATTTTATTTTTTATAAATTATTTATTTAAAGATAAAGTTTTTATATAATCAGGTAATGTATTAAATAGTTTTTTTGCAGTTTTTTTGTTATATTTAGTTCAAATTATTTCTGTACAATGTTTTTATTTTCAGGCTTGCTATTGAATTTCATATTTAATTTATTATAATTGAATACTAATCAATTGAGTAAATAATTATTACATCATTCCGAATATCTTGTAAAATGTTTATTGTATTAAGCGGAAATTCTCCTTTAGAATGTTCAAAAAATTGATTTCTTTTTTGCATACAAATTAGTTTATTTCTTCAAGAATAGCGTGCAAAAGTTTAAAAGTGAAATTCTATGAAAGCGACAATCTGTGAGTGTGACTCATTTCATAAGTGCATTGCAGGTATATGAAGCGCTACAGACAGCTCAATGCCCTTTCATAAGCCATTTGGTGTACATCAGTCCTACCTTTACTTGTATTGAAGCAGATTTTTCGCAGTGCGTTTCGAGTGAAAAGGCCGCTACAGAGCAGATATATGAAAGTATAACGAATTGAAGTTAATAATCGCTGTTATTGACTCAGTCAGTCTCAATCGAATGTTCAGTGTATAAAGTTGAATTTTCGTAGTCAAAATGTCAAGTTATCTAATAGCAGAGACAATCAGTATTTTTCGATCATTAAATCCGCGAAAGAAGGTTATGAAGACAGCCCATTGACAGCTACGGATGAAGGTACACAAGAAAACAGTGCGAACATCTCACTGCTGGCATTAAAGTATTCTAAATAATCCAACGCATGCATACCATATTATTAAATTTACAATTAATTTTCTCTTTTTGTCGTATTGAAGAGGAACGGAGACCGAAAAAATCACGCCGAAGTCGCTCAAAAATCAAGGTTATGTTCACAGTTTTCTTCGATTATCATAGTGTGGTGCATTATGTATTCCTTCCAACCGGTCAAATGTTTAACAAAGAATACTATTTTAGTGTTGTGCGTCGTTTACGTGAAGCTATTCATCTCAAAAGATCAAATTTATGGGAAGGCAACTCATGATTTTTGCATGATGATAATGCACCAACTCATACTGCATTGATTTTACGTGAACATTTCGCCAAAAATTCCACCAATATCGTTGCGCAACGACTGCACTCGCCTGATTTAGCACCGTGGATTTCTGACTGTTCAGCAAACTCAAAAGACCGCTTCGGAGATACGGTTTTGATTCGATTGATGAAATAAAAGCCGAATGCATGAAGGAACTGATGGCCATTCCGGAATACGAGATAAAAAAATATTTTAAAAATTGGAAGGCTTTGGGGTATTTGCATTGCATCCGAGGGGGAGGGGATTATTTGTAAAGGGATGAATTAGATTCATAAGAATAAATAAAGATTTTAATAGTTATAATTAATGTCTTCATTATTTTAATGTACTCATATTTGTACACAGTATTAATTTAGTACGAGGAGCATGAGGAAAAATATGCAAAAAACCATGAAAGTTCTGCGAGAAAAATGGAAGTCAATGTCGTAAAAGCTTTTTCGCGATCTTTAGCGATATATGGATCTAAATATGTAAACTATATAGTAGAGGCTGATGTTGAAAAGTTTTAAGGGAATTTTAGATTTAAACCCTTATGGTGATCAATTCATAACTGTTTACGGATGAATTCTAAAAATATTCAAACGCTCTGTGACATTCAACTTCGACATATTTTAATCAAACATATTTAATTATTCAGTACGATGCGAATATATTTCAATAATATCGGCCCGATCCTTCCGAGGGTGCTTCGGGACTGAAACTGACTATCATTGGTCTATCGTAGACACACTCTCCTTCGGCCATTCCTTCTCCTGGTATCACCGCGCTTTTGTCACGCGACTCAGGTAGCCAGGCTCTTACAGTGGTTAGGTGTAGAACAACAGTGCGCTAATTTCTCATTAACCCTAATTGTATTTGTACCAATGTGGCACGTCTGCGGCGCTGTAATGACCGTCGTAGCAAGATTTATGATAAAATATTTTGGTCATCTGACGGCCAGGTTTTTCGTCAATAAACAAGAATATTAAGAAACAGAATGCCATTAGATTTTATTATTATTGATGATGTGCAAGCATATGCCAAAAGAAAATCCGGAGCAACAATATTGAAATGCGTTTTTTTACAAGATATTCAGGTGGCTACAGCCAGAATACTAATGAAAGTTTTAAATCGAAGTTTTGGATAATGACTCCAAAACATCTGCATTCTAGGTTAAAAATGGTTAAATTTGCAACTCCGCAAAGTTACCTTATATTATTTATTTGTATTCATATCAAAGATTTTAAAGAAAAATTAAAAAGAAATTAGTGAAAAATGATACACTTAAACAAAAAAGAAATCTTGAATTTGCAATTTTGTAATTGATTATGAAATTATAGTTAAGTATAAAGTAAAATTGCAATACTAATCGAAAGGCTTTTTTGTGTTTCAGGTTATATAAAAAATTCGACAAGTCACACCAATTTAAAAATCAGTCATTTGATCTACAAAAGATCCCTTAATGTATACATTACCAGCATCATGATAAATTATAATCAAATTTTTGGTATTTCATATGTATGTATAAAACACTATAGCTCACAAAAGTCATCGAGTACTTATTTGTTTATGGTTAGTCATAGTTGATTTTTATTAATGTTCCTTTTTTAAATAGAAGTTCATTTGAACTCCACTTTGTTGTCAAGTATCGTCTGTACCCACTAAAATCATATCATCGGCATACGAAAGTATTTGTCGATTAAGTAGATCATTAATCTAAGTAATAAAATATATCATCCATACTAATGTACATTGTAGCCCTCCGTATTTAATATATGTCATATTATTTTTGATATTATACGAAATCACTATTTAAGTTTTATTTATTATTTAATTTTCTGAAAGTTTCAGAGCTACTTTGAAAGCACTAATTTAATTGTACTTTTGTCGACTGCTTATATACAAATTAATAAATATTTTTTCATTGGTCTTACAGTCCAATCAAATCAATCGAAAACAATACGTAACAATATCAACACATATCTACATTAACATTAATACACCAATACACAAAAATAATAAAAATAAAAATAAAAATTAAATTAAAAATTATAATGACAGTCAGACTGCCCTTGTCTACAGTCAACCCCGTAGACTAATCTGAAAATAAAATATTAGCTGAAAAATTTGTTTTTGTTAGTAAAGTGCAGTCTGACTGTCCCCAACACCCTTACCTAATTGATGAATGGAAGTCCAACATTTCGAGCTCGCTACGGCTCCTCATCAGGGACTAAACTAAACCTTATATTCGAATCTATATATACCTTATCCTTACTACCAAATTTAGTAAATTAAATCTAAATTCCCCTCTACACAAATTGTTCAAAACCAATCAATTTAATAAGGAATGATAAACATTGTCCAATATACCAGACTCTAACATTAAATTCACATTATTTTGATTCCTGGAAATGTGAATACTTTCAAGACTCTCCCTTTTATACTAATTATCAATACCATGTTCCAAAATATCCACATTCACAAAATCAAAAGAATGTAAAAAGTTTAAACAATGCTCCTTCAAAACGGAAGTAATATGTAAGCTACGCAAACTATATTTATGTTCATAAATTCTCTTTTTTAAATATCTACCTGTTTGTCCAATATAGTATTTATTTTTAACTATGTTATTGAATATTAAATCGGATAGTTGAACTTTAGTAAATGTTAAAGTCAATGCATCTGTTGTATATTTGTTATTGATAAATTCACATTATTTCTTATTTATGAAATGGCTTTCATTTGAAAAAATTAGCAGTCCTTTACGCATTAAAGTTTGAAAAATTATAGCTCATTGGATATCACAGATATTGGTCTATAATTAGTTATCAAGAATTTATCATTCAGGCAGGGAGTTTAGCGAACTTTCCGCGGCCTAAGTTGCAATAGAAACCACGCATTTATATTACTTGCAAAGCTGTGGGTGGTTCGGACAAATAAACTCCTAATGGAAATCGTGTTTTCTTCTTGCGCTTTAATTGTACTCATAAAGCGAAACATTTGTATATATTAATAAGTTGGTAAAAAGATGCAGTCAGTGTCACAATTTCAGGAATCACTTCAGAGAAACGTTGGTTATTGATCGGGCTCTTCTAATGGTAGATCTATCTCAACAACACCTACCCTTGTTCAGTACATGGTGGGTATACACTGAAAATACGCTGAGGTAATGGAGATGCAAGTATGGCAATCACAGTGGCGGTACGTGCGGGTACGTGAACGACATGACCTGGCACAGCGATAAGATCTTGTGAGTAGCGCGAACACGTATCTAAAGTATTTCAAACCAAAGAAAAAACAAATTTCGGGAAGACTTGTTGTTATATTTTCTCTCGACAGTAGCCTCTAGACCCTCGGCTTACGATTAAGTTACGTGAGTGCGTTTTGTCTCTCGCTCACGTTCTCTCCCTCTCTCTCTCTCTCTCTCTCTCTCTCTCTCTCTCTCTCTCTCTCTCTCTCTCTCTCTCTCTCTCTCTCGCTCGCTTACTTAGGAAAGGTATACTTTTTCTCCGAAATAAATTATAAGAAATATATTATTTACGAGCCGTATATCAGCTAATGTATACAAATTATTCGAAATCAATTATTAAATATTATATAAACCAATTATTAAGTATTATATATAATGTATTCTTATTTGTGGTAAGATTTTTCATTATAATAGCTCCTGAGCTATTCAAAAATTGATTTCAATTTATATTATTGATGAGAAGCGTTTCAGAATAAAATTAAATTAAATATAAACTCATCTAAAATAATTATCGAGTCCGTTTCAATATACGTACTAAGAAAATTAACTGGCAACGAAATAGTCGATAAAGAAATACTGGTAAAGAATAGTCGAATGAAAAACATTTTATTTGAAATATTGACCGTTATTCTGACCACGTTTCTTACCATTTGGAAATACAATGCGAATTGAAGTCTTTTTATTTTGAAGCAAACCAACCAGACACTTCATTTTCGACTTCCTCATAGGAATCTTAGTAATGCTCAGTCAATCCGTGTCCCCGTGATTGAAAAGAAATTTTAGTCGAAAGAAGACATGTCTGGTGAATACAACAACAGGGGTAGCTGCTCCAAGCGACGTGCATCTTAAAGCAGTTTTGCTTTGTGTGTTCGTGCATTCTCATAGAACAAAATTACTTTGCCATGTCTTTTGGCCCATTCTGGTCTTTTTCGATTAATACCTGGCCCAATTGCTCATTTGTTGTCAATAGCAATCAGAGTTAACTATTTTACCAGGTTTTAACATCTCGCAATACACAATGCCAATCTGACTAAGAATTATCTTCTTGCCAAATCAAACTGGTTTTGGAGTCGATTGAAACTTGTCCCGGGTTAACCTACCTGTTTTCACTTAGGATTCTTGCCACAGATCCATTTTTTATCGCCAATGGAAATTCGATACAGAATCGATTTTTTTCATGTCTTTCAAGCAAGATTTCACAAAAGTTTTTTCGATTTTCCATCACCAGGCAGAAATTGTTGTGCAACATTTACATTTCTGTCATTTGCTTTTAACTCAAAGTATCATCTTCATCCAATATCATTTTTAATTCTGTGTAATCAGATTTTTTGGTGGTTTGTCACGTTTTTTATTTCTTACATCAAAATTCTTATTTCTATACCTCCTCACCACTCTGTGAACTTTGACAGGTTGTACAAAATCTAACCTGTGCGATATTATCTCACACAAATCCTTGGATAAACAATTATCAATCCCTTTTAACGCGAGGAAATGGCAATTCAAAACACAGCAAAAATTATAGAAATACAAAACAAATTAAAAATTAGTCAAAGCGTAAGGTACGCATCTCGTCTTAGGAAGCAATAGAGTAGTGCCCCACTCACACAACATGTTTACCCCTCTTCTACCCCTAATCATGCGGTTTTGTTTTCAGGCGCAAGTCCATTGGGTAATGGTAACCTTGGTCAGCTGTATGTGACTATATATATACATATATATATATATATATATATATATATATATACTCTCTGCTGTCTTCAACATTTAACACCAAGGAAATGATACAGTGGTCCAATTTTCGCCATTTTTCGGAATGCAATAGCAATATTAAAATTCAAGCAGTAATAACGGCAAACTGAAAGTCAAAGGTGAAACTTATTAATTCTCTAACATTATGAGCTAAAATTTACAGAATATATTTATAATTATGATTGCTTTAAACGAACATCTTACGTGGCTGGCTTGGGTGCGTGTCCAGCTCCCGCACTGGCCGCTCCTTGGTCACCTGGGCATCGGGAGGCGCCTACGCCAAGGTCAAGGGTCGTTGCTCGATGATCTCCATCCCTGTGGTCAGCGGGCAGCGTACGCCTCGTAGGCGGACAGAAATATTTTGGCGGCGAGACAGCTTCGCACCACTAGCTGCCGCATCGCCCGTATATCCCCGAGCCCTTATGCCCCCTCGGCCACCGCTCGCGGCCCCCGTGCATCTTGACGTGATGTGGATCGGAACATCTAAAAGAAGAGAGAAGGAAGGCATTTTTAGTGGGACAAAAGAATCGATAACGCATTTTGCGCGCCCGCAGTCGCCGTGGCCTTGCGCTCACGGTTGGGGTTCGCCTCGCAACCGTACGCTTGTTGGCCGACACCTTCGGACGCCCTGGGTGACGCTTCGACCCTGTTACATCGTGCGCTCCTTCGCTCGCACGCTCAGTGGCCCGGCGCACCACTGTTACAGTTTTTCGCGGTCGACCGCGTTTCGTCGTTTAGGACGTTGATCCGGTGCGCATTACATTTGCCTCGACGCGCTAAGGACTTTGTCGCTCGCTTCGTACGCGAGGCGGGTTGCCCATCGCCTTCTTCCCTACGTCGTCCATCGGTGGCTGAGTTTCTGTGCCCTCGTCATGACATTCTTCGGCTTGAAAGTATCTTTTCAGGTGCTCGGCGTGGATTGGCTTCTCGATCTCGCCGGCAGGGCCGAGCAACTCGTAAGCATTCGAGCCGAGCTGCGATATTACCGTTTACGGCCGTGGAGCCTCTCCGTGCGGCTTCTCGATCTGCTTAGCGCCAAGTTCGCTTCGTTTTCCGCGGCAGCCCGTTCCATTAATCGTCGGGCCATATTAGACGGTTTGGGCTGCCTGCCATACACCAATATAGCCGGACATACGCCCATAGAATCCTGCGTCGCCGTGTTTTATGCAAAAGTGAGTTCCGCGAGGTTGGGTCCCAAGACCGGTGATTTCCTTCTATAACTCGTGATCATGGTTTTGTTTCTATAACTCGTGATCAGTCCGATTGACGCGCTCAACAGGATTGATTTGGGGGTGATCCGGAGGCACCCTCGTATGCTCCAGCCCCAAAGACGAGAGAAATTCTTCAATGGCATGGTTTTTAAATTCCGTGCCGTTGTCTGTTAAAAATACTTCGGGCGTACCGTAGCGCAAGCCAATTCTCTCACTCAAATCACGGATTATCGCACGCGCGTTTGCGCATCGGATCGGTACAAGCGCCAGGCCAATGATAATAAGCCGTCACGCAAGCGTATGGTTTTTCTCGGCCCAAGTGTCCGACCATCGGTTCATCGTGGCATTCTTGCAGCACGACTTTGCGTTTTTCATACGGGACGACGAGTTTCCAAGCCTCGTCGCCCTCCGTGGTGCCGGCTATTCGCATGCTCGGGCAATATTTGTACGACTGCCCGTTGACGATTTTCCAAATCGGGTGCTCTGTCGGACTTGTTTGAACCGCTTTCAGTTTCTCAAGATACCACTCGTCGGTCGTTTCGTCATCCTATGACATAGCTCGTTTTCTTCAAAAATGCGCGAGAGCGCATCAGGGACGTAATTAAGGGCACCTTGTCAGTGCTCAACTTCGTAGCTATGGCCCTGTAGGTCGAGGACCCAGCGAACGAGGCGTCCGGTAGGGTTGCGCAGATTATATAACCACCGTAGACTGCTATGATCGGTTACCACTGTAAAATGATAAGCTTCCAGATAAGGGCGAAATCTTTTAACTGCCCACAACACAGCAAGACATTCGAGCTCCGTTATACGCTATAATTGGGTTCTGCCGCAGACATTGTGCGGCTCACAAATTCGAGCACGCGCTCCTCGCCATCAATCATTTGCAGCAACACAGCTCCCAAGCCGGTGTCGCTCGCGTCGGTCTGCGCGATAAGTAACTCGTCGAATCTCGGCCGCTGTAGCACGGGCGCCGATGCAATGAGCGCTTTCACAGAAGAAAAAGTGCTTTCCTGCTCCTCTGCCCACGCGTATCGAGCATCTTTCTTCGTTAAACGCGTCAGATGTTCCGCGGTGCTGGCGAAATCTAGCAGAAACTTCCTACACCAGGAAGCCATACCCATGAAGCGCTGGAGCTGCTTCAAATTCTTCGGAGCCGGATAATTCAGAACCGGCTCAATCTTCACTGGATCGGGCCGAAATGCCTCTCGGTTAACTAGAACACCGAGGTATCTGACTTCACTTCGGCAGAACTCACTTTCTCCCTTGTTTACAGTGAGCCCGGCCTCTTTAATGTGCTGCAACACGTGCTCGAGCCACTTCATATGATCCTCGAAAGTCTCGGTTACGATGATTAGGTCATCGAGATACGGGAACGCGAAGGGCTCGAGCGCAGGGCCGATGAGACGGTCGATCAGGCGCTAGAAAGTCGCGCCTGCCTCACTTAACCCATAAGGCATCCTCGTGAACTGGAAGAGGCCTTTTCCAGAGACCATAAGGGCAGTGATCGGCCTAGACGGAGGTCTGGTGATACGCACTGCTTAGATCGAGGGTCGACATATATCTCGCCCTCTGCAATTTGAGTAAAATGCTGTCCATGTATGGCAATGCATATGCACCTGCCTGCGTCTCTGCGTTGACCTTTCGGAAGTCAACGCAGAAACGATATGAGCCATTGGACTTCTTAACCATAACGACGGGGCTTGACCAGCCACTCATCGATGGCTCGATCACACCGGTTTGGTGCATGGCATCGACTTGCTCGTGCATTTCACTCTCGATGTTAAGCGGAACTAGGTAGCGTTGTTTAATGGGTCGAGCCGAGCCAACGTTTATGTCGTGCTCGACTCATGTCGTGCAGCCGAGAGGCTCTGTTGCGTCTGGCAACATACGAGGTAACAGTTGATCGAACTGTTCTCACTTTGAAGTCAGAAAATCGACGATTCCGACTGACGCCAGAGCGGTCGGGAGCGTCGAGGACATGCCTGCTACCTCGAGGACCACCACTCGATCGGCATCTTTAATAAATAATTTGTTGCTGGACGGATCGAGGATTGCTTTAAATGCTCGGACAAAACATACACCGACATAGCAATGCTCATTCAGCATAGGCAAAATTGCTTCCTTGATCTCGTTGCGCACGCCGGCTACCTCGAATGGTAGTTCCACATACCCAGCGATTGATACGTGGCGCCCGTTTGCTACGCACGCACCTTTTCCACTGCTCCACCTCCGCTCTTCCTATTATTTGTCGGGACGTTCTTCTGCCTCTGGTTTGCCACGGGGAACGAGGAATTATTTCCGCTAGCAGGCTTGTCCAATCGATCGAAACTCTCGCGAATTTTACGCATTTCGTCGAGTAGATCCTTGTAAATCGGCTCGCTAGCCTAAAATATAATAAAATATTAAATATTTTGAAATGATTTTCGGACCCTGCCGCCTCCGGGGTACCTTTGGTATAAAAATTGTATTTTTATAAATAAATTATCAATAAAATATTTAACTACACCAGATCGAAATTTTTATAAAATCAATTGCCAAGGGTAAAACTGAGGGCCGTGCAGTATGAATAAATTCTTACTAAGAATATAAAAAATATTGTTAAATATAGAAATATTATTAATTAATAATATTTATAATGAATTTATAATTATTTATAAATTAAAAAATATTTCATTCATTGCTTCAGCCAAGGTAAGTATTTAAATTATTAATTTCTATATTAATAGTAACAGGATTAGGGAAATTAGAAGAGATACACCAAGATCGTATTTAGTACCTTGATAACCTAGAACCCTATTACAAGATATAAAATTAATGCTTCTTAATTATAAAAAAAAAAATATTAATGGCGATAACTATTTAATATATTCTAATATATTTAATATGAAATAGTACATTAGTTAAAGAACTTTTTTAATAGCATTATTTATTTTTACAATGATTAATACAGGTGACACTTGACTTTATTATACTTTCAGTACAATGATTATTTTATTTTTGATGAATAGAATTATTTTTTGTCCTTATTCTTAAATAAATTTATTTATTTAATGATTTTTTCACCACTTTTATTTTTTACAATTCAATCAAAAAGCATATTATGTGTCTACAAAATGAGGATTTAAGTGAATTTTTAAGCGATATTTTCATGTTTTTACGCATAATTTGTAGAATTAATTTTTACTGAATACTTATGATAATAATACACATATAATAAATGAGCCAATTATTTAACGATTAGTAAAAACTGGCTTTTCATTATTACTGATCTTCGTCACCAAGTTCATGTTTAACTTTATTAAAATCAAAATCATGACCTGTTGCTCTTTTGAATATACTGAGAACATCCAAGCATGTGGTTTCAAAATGCGTAGTTGCATCATAACTCGTAGAAATGAATAGTTGATTTTCTGTTCCATCATCAATAGGTTCTAAATAGTCAGATACATAAGTAAATTTTTGCTTAATCGGTCCTAGTAAATCAAGACCTGTTTTAATTTCAGAATCTGGATTTGCTGTTTCAACTGTTGTAGACACCATCGCTATAAACCATCCTTTTGCAGCCACCTGATGTGTGTGCGATACCAAGGAAACATAAATATCAGAGCTACGATTTACCTAGAAAAAGTTACCGTTTTAATGTAAAAAATCAGCAATTACGCGATGGCTATTCAATGGAATTATATGCTAATATTATTACCATATGTTCATTAGAAAATAAATTAATTTACGGGGTTTGAGCACTGTAAATCACAGCCATGTAAAAAATAAATAAATTTCAAGATTTACTTTAATATAATATAATAATAAACAGATCTATTGGAATTTTGACGATAGTATGTGTAAAAAAATAATGGCCATACAGTGGGAGTCCACGTGTAAAAAAAAGTTCACCACCAAATTGCTTATAAGAAATATACTATACAAATTTATAAAAAAAAAACCCTACATACACAAATGTAGAAAGAAATTTTTAGTATATTATTAGAATTTAAGGATGATCACTGATATTTTCTTAGAGTTATGAAATAATAAAGTGTTTTTAAAACTTCAAAATTAAAAATTGTACTTATATTGACTGTTTTTAATTAAATTATAAATATTGTTATCGATCTTACAGTCTTTATATTAGGTGTACAATTTTGCTTCCACCGATTTGCAATAGATAGCTGTAGCGATAAGTGGTAGTCGAATAAATAGATCCGAGATATCATACCATAAACTTAGGTATTTATAAACATAACGTCATCGAAATATTAGTCGATTTACGCCTGCATCATAAAGTTATTCTCGATTAAACATGTCAACTTACAAACCAAATTCTCGTCATTTGAGGGAAGTTTTAATTTTTTGCTTTAATATGAAGAAATCTGCGACTGAGGCTTTCAAATACCTATGATGAGGCCACTATTAGTAAAATAATGTGTCCAGAGTGATTTCAACGCTTCAAGAATGGTGTTTTTCACGTCGAAGATCAGTATGATGGTGGAAGAGACAAGCTTTCCGAACATGCAGAATTGGAGGAATGACTTGATCAAGACTCGTGTCAAACGCAACAAGAATTGGTAGGATCATTTGGAGTGACGCAAGAAGCCATTTTATAATGCCCCAGTCATTGGAATGGTTCAAAAACTAGGAAATTGGGTGCCGTACAAATTGCAGCCGAAAGATATTGAGCTGCGATTATTTGCTTGTCGACAGTTGCTTGCAAGGTTAAGATGGGAGGCATTTTTGCATCACATTGCGATCGACGCCGAAAAAAAATTTCATTAGGATAGGCTCAAGCGCAGAAATGCATGAGGATATCGCGGTCATGCTTCCACGTCGACGGCCAAACCGAATATTTATAGTTCAAAGGTCATGTTTAGTATTTGGTGGCACCAGCTCGGCGTAGTGTATTATGAGTTGGTAAAACCAACTAAAGCAATCACAGTCGATCATAATTAATACATTTTAGCCGAGCATTGATAGACAAATGGCCGCAATAGAACGATAGACATGAAAGTCACTTGACAGCATGATAATACTCGACCCCATATTGCGAAAGTGGTCAAGACATACTTGGAATCGTTGAAATGGGAAGTTGTACCCCACCTCTATTATTCTCTACACCTTACTCCCTCAGATCATCAGTATATCAGTTGTTTCAATTCATGAATCGCTTCAAAAAATGACTAGGTTTTTCAATGCAGGATACATATGCTGCTCGAAAGATGGGAAAAAGTAGTGACCAGCCATGGACAATATTTTGAATTATAAATGTATAACCAGTTTTTTACAAGAAAACCTCGAAATTTGAAAAAAAACGCCGGAAGCAAAGTTTCACACCTAATACAAGAATACATAACTCAGTTTAATATAGAATACGAGAAATAAGACGCTTTACTGGATGATGATCCGTGCCAAATTTAAGAAGAACCTACATCATTAGGCATCACGCAACAAAACCACTTCTCTGCGCCTGAAAGCATTGGGATTCATTAAAAAGGTTGACAGCTCGTCACCGTACGAATTGAAGCCAAGAGATGTCGAACGGCGCTTTTGCATGTCCAAAATGTTGCTCCATTGTTATATAAATAAATTATTTGTGCATTGTATTGCTACTCGTGATGAAAAATTGATTAATTATGAGAACCACAAAGGCACAAAATCGCATACATATGGTGGAATTTTTTCGTGGTCGACATATATATATATATATATACAAGATAATTATATCTATCGCAATATGGGTTCACATATATATTAATCGCTTTATTAGTTTAAATTGACATAGTTTAAAAAAAAAAAAAAAAAATTTATCACTCTCTACCTTCATTAATTTCTTTAATTTGCTGCTTCTGCGCGCCTTACAATACTTTATAGATTTTTTCTATGAGGTAACTTATTATTTAAATTAATAACTATTAGGAGTGTGAATAAGTCTTTCCCGTTTTTTGTAAGAGATGGCGCCACCAATACTGTGCGAGTATTCAATGGTTACATATGTCATAATCAAAGCTTATTCATATGTCAACATTTCCATACTAACACATTAGTTAAAATTTTTTCGCATCATAAATTTTTGATATCGTGAAAATGTCGAAATTTGAGCCGAGTCGACGTCATTTGCGGGAAGTTTCACTTTATTGGTTCAATTTGAAGAAATCTGCTGCCGAGACGCATCGATTGCTTCAGGAGGCTTATGGAGAAGGTTGTGTCGATGATTCAAGTGTTCGCGGATGGTTTCGACGCTTCAAAAGCGGTGATTTCGACGTGGAAGACAAGGAGCGTTCCGGGCGGCCGCAAATCTTTGAAGATCGAGAATTGGCGACTTTGCTTGATGAAGATTCTTGTCAAACGCAAGAAGAACTTGCTGAAGCATTGGGGGTTGACCGAACAACCATTTCCAAGCGTTTGAAAGCCATGGGAATGATCCAAAAGCAAGGAAATTGGGTGCCGTACGAACTGAAGCTGAGAGACGTCGAACGGCGTTTTTTTACTTGCGATCAGCTGCTTCAGCGACATAAAAGAAAGGGTTTTCTGCATCGTATCGTGACTGGCGATGAAAAGTGGATACGTTACGATAATCCGAAGCGAAGAAAATCATGGGGACTACCCGGCCATGCATCATCATCGAATCTGTTTTCGCGGAATCCTGCTTTAACACTGCGGCAAGGACATGCAAAATTTATGGCAAAAGGTTTAAATGTATCCTATCAAAGTATCCGAAACCATCTTCGTACTCATGGCCTTAAATAGCGTAACACAATGAAGAAGCCTCGGTTGACTGAAAAACATGTGACAAAGCTACTCGCTTGGGTCGCATCTTTCGTGCTGCTTTTCAAAGCAGGAATTCGGCACTTTGCATCTCTTTATTGACAACCTAAATGCAGCGAAAATGATAAGAATGGAGGAAAATTATGGCAAACTTCTAAAAGAAGGCGCTCCAGATATACCCGTGGTCGGTAACTTCCTGAATATATCATTGACGGATGAACTAAGAGCACTCGTGTCAATATAAAAATCAACTCAGAATCTTTATTATATTTTTCAGTCGCATTTTCAGACAATGCAAACAAGATTTCCAGGTCGAAAGAATATCTAATGTGTAATAATCTGTAATATTTTTATCAATTTTCTCTGTGTAAAGATTTACTTTTGTAGAATAAGTAAAATTGAGTTTGATTTTTTCTACATAATATACGAGATGGTACTCTTCCAGACCGGACAACCAGTATACTGGATCAATCCATAGTTGACAGTTTATCCATTATAAATCTATGTTATGAGATATTTTTTCATTGATTTTTATGGGACATAGATTAACTCAAACCCGATCCTCTAAAGGTTAATAGTTTATTTGCATTACCTATATATTTAAATTTTTTTAACGGATAACTTTATTTGACCATTGTTTCGATTTTGTATCTAATATAATAAAATGTTTATGTATTGCATTTTATTCTATCATGTATATATATTTAAATAAAATAATTAAATTGTAATAAAATCTAGGTTCGCATTAAAAAACTTAACTTAACATTGAATTCTTCTTAATAACCATGGTCAATATTTGATATATATTTACGTATTGAATATCTACCATATATAAAAGTCTGCTATTTGTGAAAGTGAACCGGATCAGTTCGAAACATCGGTTATTAGAGTTCAAATCAAATTGAGGTGGTCGAGGCATACAGTTTGCTCTTTACAAATATAATATATAGATTATTTTATTTTTATTTTTAATTTTTAATGTAATGTAATTTAATTTTTATAGTAGTAATTTCCATTTTAAGATGACCTAAAAATAGGTCAATAATTTAAATAAAAATGTGATATTTCTCTGAAAATTAAGTGTCGTTATAAATAGTTATAAATGTCTTTATAATCTTTATAAAATACTGGCATATTTCAACTTACACCTCCGATATACCTCGTATATTGTGATGAGTTATCCCCGGCCAGCCGCGCCATTTTGTGAAATTACACGACGTGCGCACCATCTTCCATGTATGCCTGATCAAAAAATTTACACACGCTGCCGCACCTTCTACTCTCCTGTGTCTCCAATCTCTTACTTTACTGTCCGCGCTCAAGTTCTCTCACTTATCTGGCTACTGGCGATCAGCTGTCGAAACAAAAAAATATACAATAAAACTGCAGTACTTTGAACGTGACGAACTGCGAAATCGTGTAACGAAGGTGTATATTTTTTCTAGTGACTTGTATGGAATTAGACTCAACTTTCTCCGAAGATTATTATGTATACAATCTGTCTGTAAAACTATTCCACTCTATCGGAATTGAAGTACAGAAATATGATAAACAAAGCAGTGCATTGTTTATGTTGCCTGGAAATAAAGTATGATATCAGAAAGAAACAATGATATTTTTTCAAGACTTCTCAATTGTTTCATATGTAAATTTGTCGAAAGCATAGATTTCGTTTTTACAAGAAAAACAAGAAAAGCAATGTTAAAGGTTTTTGCTGTCTAATTTTTTTGCTTAATAATAATAATTGCCTAATATAAAATTTAATGCAAATTCTTTGATCTATTTGTTTCAATAGCAGCTGATCGCCAAATAGGCAAAACACTTATCCACTTTTTGCTTCTCACAAACAAATAAAAAATACTGCATAACTCAACTATGAACATATGTTCGGAGAGTACCAGTAAAAAAAATCGAAGAGTAAACATATGCAGTAGGCAAAATTTGAAAATTAACCTTACTTTTAAATCACATCTCGTATATTGTTATCTATTGAAAATTTTATTTTTCAGAGGAACAATTTTTGACGTAATTATTTTGAAGACTATTTTCTTATTTTCAAGATATTTTATCATACTGTCATATATCGATTTAAGCGGAATTAATTCATTATTGATGAGTTTTGTCGCTTACAAATGCAGTACCAAATAAAAAAAACAGCAATAAAAATGAAAATGTAATTAAATTTTTAATATATCTATCAACTAGATATTTTAATTGTTGTATGAGGGTAGTTCCATTAGAAAATAAATATTCTTGGTGAATATTAAAATCAGCCATCATTATTAAAAAAGGCTAAAAAATGAATAAGTTCAAAGAAACTATTCACATTTTCATCATATTGCTTATAATTGAGTATATATACATATTAGGTGTACAAATACGTTTCTACCTTTTTAAATAGATGGCGCCACCGATAAGATAATATTGAAATTTTCAGCTGTAAAATGTCGTATAGTATATGTTGACATCTGGAAACAATAAAACCTTTTAATACCTCTGACCTTTTGCTAGCATCACTTAGTTTTCATCGTGTTAAGATATCAAGTTTTGAGCCAAGTAAGCGTCATTTGCGGGAATCGTTAATTTACTTCTTCCATTTAAAGCAATCTGCAGCTGAAGCAAATCGGCTACTTATAGAAGCATATAGTGATGTTAATTTAAGTGAAAGAAGTTGTCGGGAATGGTTCTAAAAATTTAAAAGTGGTGACAAAACATTGCGGACAAAACACACAATGGAAGGCCCAAAGTGTATGGTGACACAGAATTGAAAGCTTGATTAGAAGATCCGTGCCAAACGCAAAAAAAACTTACACAAGAGTTAGGAATCACTTAGCAACCTATTCCACAACATCTCAAAACCCTCGATATGGTCCAAAAGCAAGGAAATTGGTTTCCTTACGAACTGAAGCTAAGAAACGTCGAGCGTCGCTTATTCACTTAAGCACAATTGCTCAAATGGCAAAATCGCAAAGAATTTCTACATCGAATCGTGATGGGAGACGAAAAGTGGATTCACTATGACAACCAAAAACGTAGGAAGTCATGGGGTAAGCCCGGGCATGCCTCTACTTCGATGGCCAAATCAAACATTCATGGCAAAAAGCTAATGCTGTGCATTTGGTCGGATCAGCTTAGAGTAATCTATTACAAACTACTCCAACAAAATCAGACGGCCACCGCGGAACGTTACTAACAACAGCTGATGAAAT
Organism: Sycobia sp. Sy_11; assembly: GCA_018907035.1. Lineage (NCBI taxonomy): Eukaryota > Metazoa > Arthropoda > Insecta > Hymenoptera > Epichrysomallidae > Sycobia > Sycobia sp. Sy_11. The sequence goes on along the minus strand of JACCIC010000136.1, from coordinate 711,796 downwards.
AGAGCCGAGCATTGAAGATTAAACGTCCACAGTATGCCAAAAAAAAAACGATAAAGTCATTTTTCAATATGACAACGCTCGGCCACATATTGCAAAAATCGTAAAGGAAAAGTTAGAAGCACTCAATTGGGACGTCCTACCCCACCCGCCGCATTCACCAGTCATTGCTCCTTCAGACTACCAACTATTCCGGTCGATGACTCATGGTCTAGCTGAGCAGCACTTCACTTCTTACGATGAATTGAAGAAATTAGTCGATTCGTGGATCGCCTCAAAAGACGAGTAATTTTTTAGACGGTGTATTCACATGCTGCCCGAAAGATGATCAAAAGTAGTAGAAAGTGGTGGGCAATATTTAAATGATATTATTTGTATCTTTTCTACAATAATTTCTTATTTCATTATAAAAAAACACCCAATAACAGTTAGCTTATAAAGAGTACTTATAATGTTTTTTATTAGTTATGCGACTTTGCTTCCTTCACCTTTTTCAAACTTTGAGGCTCTATTCTTAAAAAGTGATTACGTAGGCAATTTTTTAGATACCATCTTGAAAAAGCGATGCGACTTTTGAAGTGATCCACGAATCGATCCATTCTTTGATTTTTTTATAAGCTAAGCCATATGCCATCGATCGCAAGAAATGATAGTCCAAAGGCACAATTTCTAGAAAGTACGTTGAGTAAAGTAAGACCCATTTTAGAATTTCCAAGTATGCCTTAACGGGTTTTGCAATATGTGTTCGAACATTGTCATGTCTTTTGATACTATGTTATTTCTCCTTTAATGTTTGGCTTAAACGAATCAGTTTCGCTTGATACTCATTCCCTGTGATATTTTCACTTAGTTTCAACAAATTATAATACAGGACGTATAACAAATGCAGAGTGTTACATTAGAACCGTCAGTATTCGGTCTGGGCATCGATTTCGAGGCATTTTCACGCATTCGCCATGAGTTTCTGCGCTTGGGATAATCGTAGTAGACCCATTTTTCTTCACCGGTTACAATGCGAATTAAAAATTCTTTGGATTCTGCCTTCGAAGCAGCTATTCACAGGAAAAACTCATCCCTCAACTTTAATTTGTAGGGAATCAAATTTCCTTGGTCAGAATATGCGGATTAATATTACTTATTGAGAGACTATTAATGATTCTGCTCTTCTTACTGCGTTTCAAAATCTTCGAAAATTTTTGGTCGTCATATTCATCCTCAACATCACAATCGCCGCTCTTAAGTCATCGAAACTACTTATGATTCGATGTTTCACTAAGATCAGTCCCACCGCAAAGTTTTGAGAGAATTCGATAATAATCACACGCAGTTTTCTCCAAATGAAAGCAGAAAATCAGCTCTTCCTGCAAATGAAGATAATTTAGCTCGAAAAGTATGATACCGAAACAATATGATACTAAAATACTAACAAAAAAACATGATACTAAAATAATATATTTGGAGGCGAACTGAGTTTCCGACCTCTTTGAACGGAAAAAGGGACATTTATGATGGAAAATGAATACAAGTTAGCTTAATAAAAATATTTTCCATCATTTTCTACTACTTTTTCCTACCTTTCTAGTAATATGGCGATACCGTGGCAAACGAACGATGGTGGTTTCGAGGCGATCCAATTATCCACAATTTCTCGCACTTTTTGAATATGTCAGAAGTATATATTAACGAGGTCGTGCTGTGTTGATCTGAATAGTTGGTAATTAGAAGGCGTTATATTTGGCGAGGACGCTCGGTACGGCAACACTTCCTATTCGAGCTCCAACAGGGTGTTTTTTACGGCTTTCGCAACATGTAGCCGAGCGTTGTCATGCAAGAAAATGACTTTGCACCTATTGCGCATGATTGCTGATCTATGTTCGATCAAATTGTGTTACAAATCATTCAGTTGACGTTTGTGTGCCTCGACGAAAATTCTTCATTTCTGTCTGGCAAGCAAAAACAGTGCGATGTTGTATAGATTCATAATGGCACTTTCGGTCAAATCGTGCATCATCCATTTTGCTTCTTTATGAATCTTTTCCATCGCATGTAAACGTTTGCCAACTACTCTGTCAATGACTGCTAACTTATTAGCGAGTTCTTTCTGCGTTTCACGTTCTAAATTCTCGTCCAATAATGCTTGCAATTCACCACCTTCAAACTTTTTCAGTAGTCCAGAACGTTCTTTGTTATTAACATCAGTATTTCCACTTCTAAACCACTGTAACCACTCTTTACATGTTATGAACGATGGAGCCTATCCGCCATAATATTGTTGAAGCAATCGATAAGTTTCTGCTACAATTTTGTTCAAATCAAAGTAGTGCAAAAGGAGATGTCGAAAAAACGATTTATCATGATTCATTTTTCACTGATCAAAAAATTATAATGTTTATACAAATGATGTTAACTGAATTTTATTAGCAAATGCGAAAAACTAAAATTAGTGCTAGATCCGACACATTTGAGTTTTCGTACTTCTTATATCGCCATCTAAACGTGGAAGTCGGAAACTAAGTTCGCCTCCTATTCTAAAGACTTTATTTTAATTTACATAATTTTTGTAAATTTGTTTTACTAAATAACATCTTATTAAATAAAACGAGGCTTTATTAACATACTCAAAAACATAATACGCTTAACATAATTGAAGAAAATAATTCAAGGATCGGTAAATTAGTTATAAAAGGAAAAGCCAGATAACAATAATTAAGGGCAAAGATTATGCACTAACAGAAAATTAATAAATACAATAATAAGAAGCCATGAGTTTCTTAATCAAAGGTTCATTAACAGTTGCGTTGACAAAGAAAAATGTTCTAAATAACTTTTGCTTTAGATTAAAAATAAATAGATCTTGTATGAATTTGTATATGTATAATTAATGGAAAATGTTTTGAAGATCGCGCTCTCTTTATAAGATAAATGAAATATACAGAAAGAAAGGTGAGTGAGCGAAAGAGAAAATAAGCTAACTTCTTTGAAATCAACGTATCGATAATTATAAATAATTTATATTCATTAATACATGAAACAAAACCAAAGCAAGATCAAGAAAGTTTATCACCTATTATTCTTTGTGTAAGCCTACTAAATTTTTGGAACAAAGCGAATAAGAATAACAAAATTTAGTTAAAAATTAACTAGCTATTGGTCTCATTGTTACCTATAAAACGTAAATGAGCATAATATTGAAGATTTATATGTAAATATTAGAACATATTCTTAGTGTATGATTCTCCATAAAGATTAAGTAATTCCATTTCAATTCAAAACTATTGAGCATACAAGTGTGTTTTCAGCATTTTTTTCCCAAGTGTAAGGTTTTATTATGAAAACATAATTACATATTCTTTATTCAAAGTATCGTCCATCAGAAGCTATAACTTTTACCAATCTTTTTGAAAAAGTATGAATTCCGGACCAAAAAAGTTTTTGTCTTTAGAGCCCAAGAATGTATCGAGATAATATTTGATTCCCTCTACTGAACCGAAGTGTATTACCGTAAGAGCATTCTGCATTAATCAAAACAAGTACTGACTAACACTTGTGAGATAATCTTATTTACGTAGTCAGATAGTCATAGACCTTATAGTCATATGACCTTATTTCTGTCAATCTTTTCTTTTTGCATCGATGGGGTCGTCGAACTTTATATACTTTACCGAATGCTTCTAGGCGCAGTAAAACAGTTCGTTACGCGACGTACAATAATGTAGCAAATTCTTCTTGAATCTTCAATAGACACAATTGGATATCTTCAATTGACACGGACCCTCATCCAGCAACGCGTTTAATTCCTCATCTTCAAAACTTTTCGGATTTCGGAAATGACCCATGTCTTCAACTTCTAAATCATCAATTTTGAACCGTTTTAACCACTTGGGGAACGTCGATTCGCCCATATATTCAACCCAATAAGTTGCCGAAAGTAAACGATAGACTTCAACAGCACTTTTTCTCATATTAAAGAATAGAAGCAGTGCTAAAAATAGACACTGAACGAAATGCTCAAATATAATGCTGCAAATTTTTTGACAGATACATAACCTACAAATATAACACATGAGATCTGACACTTCTGCCTGATATCCACTGGTGACGCCATCTTTTGACAAAGACTGAAAACTTACTTATACATCCAATAATTGATTTATTTCATTAAATATTTGCTTTTCTTTATAATTAAATGTAAAATCTACTCCATTTTTTAAATAAAGTAGTGAGTTCGTGATCTATTATTGAATAATCTTTAATACATTTTCTAAACTATCCAGTGAGTCTGAGAAAACTCTTTAATATTTTTAGAAATCAGAAATTTCATGTTAGTTTTATTGTAATTTAAACTTTCATTATATTCTCAGATTGTTTCGTAGTACTACCTTTAACAATGTACCCTAAATAATTCATTTTTCTTCTATGAATTGGCACTTCATCCAATTTATTTGCAATCCAGCTTCACTTGTGAGTTCCAGCACTTTATATAATTTTACTATTGTTGCATATGCTTTTAAATATTTATCAGACAATGTTTTCCTTTCTATCAATTTTGATTATTAATTTAAAGAATTTAGAGGGTTAGATACTAAAAAAATTTTTTCTACTTTTTTTAAGGATAGGATTGATTATTTAGGCCAATTTTTTTTTATATTAAATAATCTGTGACGAAAGAATTTTGATAAATGTTTTTTGAATAAATCTATTATAACGTCACACAGTTATAATAAATTTTGCAAAGATGCAAAAAAAAATGTTTTCGATGATTAGTAAAACTTCTTTCGGTATTCCTAGAATTAAACACCCATTGAAGTTAAATTATTAAGTATTATATGGTTAAAGAAATTGTTTTCTTTAACTAAAATTCAATTTGTGAAGGCTATTTTTGTTAAAAATACAAACTAAATTTTTCAGCTTAAAAACCATCTAATTTTACATATTGATTATGCAAGTAGATAATGATAATATTGAAAATGCACAAATTTGATTTCAATTTTTATTCGATATTTTTGAAATGATTGACTTTCAAAGAAAAAAAACACGATTCTTGAAAGCTGCAAATATACCTGCACCAAGTGCTATAGAAAAAAAAGATTTTGATAGGTAGAAAAGAAAATTCAAATTCAAGGCTAACATTTTTTTATTCTTAATGTAATTTTTTAGCTCAAGTAAATTTTGTTAAAACAACTATTCATCGCATAGACAGGAATCATAGATATAAGATAAATCTGTTTGAAACTTCTCAAATTATTACTTTGCAGATTATTAATTATTATTCATATAATTAATTTCTTAATGCCATTTATTATTATTTGCAAAGTTTTTACGTATCGAAGTTCAAGGTGTTAAAAGCATGATTTCCATTGCTATTCGCCTCTATTTATAACTTTTTAATTTGAAATTAATTCATCTAGTTTCACAAAAGGTGGAGTGTCTCGCATCTGGTAACGCAGGAAAGAAAAAATATAATAAAATTCAGTTTAAGAATTTGATATATTATTGATTATTTTCCATTTTTCTATAATTTATCATATTTTAAAAAATAAATAATAATTTAACATAGGTATGGTTCACGACGAGTGGTTTTATCTTCAGTAATTTCCATATCAATTATTTTGTTTGCAATTCAATTTACTAACTTAGATAAGTATAGATAGATTGGTAAAAACATATTTATACACAAATAAAATTTATAGATTTTATGAAGGATTTAAACAAGGAAAACCTAAGATGAAATTTCCAAATAACTATTTCAATATAAAATTAAATTTATTTTACATTAAATATAATTTATCTTGAATATTGGTCATAAATTTAATTAATAATTCATTTTATTCGTACGAATAAAATAAACTAATAGAGTTTCATAAGTTTAATATGTTAAAAACATATTTTAACATAATGGTTCCTTTGCGACAATTATTTCGACAGTTTGAATTACAATACTTAACCACTAAGAAATAAAATTTTTTAAATTGGTAATTATTAACATATCTGGAATTCCTTCCTGGAACATAAACAAACTTTCTTTTCGTCATTCTTTTACCAAAATCTCTGCTAAGTGCATATTTCTAGTTCCAGCAATTAATTATTTTTAACGTGTTGAATAAATAAACAAAATTAACACTATAATGTTATTTAAAATCCATGTAGGTAAGTTAATGAGATCGTTAAATTATATTAAACATTAATTCATGTTATTGAATTAATGCTATGTACATGAATTATATACATTGATAAGAAATTTCGAAATGAAAAATCCTAAGTTTAAATGATTGCAGCTAATTTTCTATTAATATTAATGTAAATAAAGATCATTCATTATCATGATTGTATTCTTTGTGTTAAATTCGAAAGAAAAATATTTGTTACTTCAGTGTTAAATCACAATTGAACGATGGGAAAACTGTGCTAAGAAATGAACAGCCACGAGTATTAACAAAAGTGCGTTATGACAACTACACCGCATGACATTTCTTATAATTATCTTTATGTACAGTCTTATAGTCTTCATTTTTATTAATAGCATAAACTAAAACATAAAAAACTTACTTGTTTTTGAGGAATAATAATTTGTGTAGAAAGTGCATCACCAGTATGTGGTATAGGATGATCCAATAAACATATGCAGCGAATAACTTGGCCAACTTTTTTTACTAAATGAGGTACATATGTTGGGTCGCAAAAAACTTGTTGACAAAATGCAGTTTCGCTCCCTGAGCGAACACCAATCACTTTTCCATCCTTTCTTACTATTTCATCCACAGATTTATCTAACATGTATGTACCTCCATAAATAGCACTCAAGCGAGCAAATCCTTGAGGAAGCTCACCCAAACCATACATTGGATAGAGATAAGGTGATTTTCCATAACGTGCTAAACTATCACTATATAATTTAATTCTTCTTAAAGTTATTATAGCACTTTGTGAAATATAGTCATCATTTCTAAAAAAGAGTACATTCTCAATAAACAATATGAATAAATAATACCAAAGATCAATATATGCACCAAGAAAAATTATTGTTATTCTGTACATTAAATAAGAAATAGCATTATGAAAATTGTGAATGCAGAATTATATTTATTGCAGTTAACTAATATTTCAAAGACAGTGACCGGTTGGTTTCAGCAATCTGCTTTTCACATATGTTCATTTCACATGCATTCGTGAAAATTTAACTTCAATACTCAATACTCACACACATCTGTAGTTATCCTTAAAAACATTTCAATTTATAACAAATCAAAATGCGAAAAAGAGATAGTTCGCATTTCATACTGAATTCTGAAAAATTTTAGTGAAAATCACTAATGGCATTTAGAATAACCAAAAAGTCGAAACTTGAGGTAATATCAATGAAAATTGCGGGAAAAAGAGCCGCGATCTTGTAATTTTCATTTCGAAAACCTAAGGTGAACTTCATGATGTCTATCCAAAAGAAACGAAAACAAGAAATATTACATAAGAACGACATCACTATCCGCAGCTAGAATATCATTAAACACGCAGGTTCGGGCAGTAACAAATGAAATTGGAAATTGAAAAGCAGGAACCGCCATCTTATAATTTTAATTTTGAAAAAAAAATTTTGGGTACAAGTAAGCATATAGAATTTTTTTGCAAAATGTAAGATTTTATTAAGAAAACATGGGTATATATCTTTTATTCAAAGTACCATCTATCTGAAGCTATAACTTTTTCCCATTGTTCTGGCAATTTACTAATTCCGGGACAAAAAAATTTGGTTGATAAGTGGTTAAAATAGTTCAAAAGTGATGATTTAGAAGTTGAAGACATGGGTCACTTCCGAAATTCGAAAAGCTTTGAAGAATTACATTGAAGAAATCCGTGTCAGATTCAAGAAGGATTTGCTGCATCATTGGACATTACGAAATGAGCTGTTTCACTGCGCCTAAAAACATTAGAATTCATTTAAAAGGTTAGAAACTGAGTATGTGCAAATTGAAGCCGAGAGACATGAAGCAGCAATTTTGCATGTCCAAAATGTTGCTGCAGGGGTATAAAAAAATCACTTTTGCATTGTATGATCACTGGTAATGAAAAATTGATTTATTATGATAAACCTAAATTCAGCAGATCGTTACAGTCCGACGAGCCCGTCCAATTGATAACGAAATATTCACATAAATAAAGTCATGCGCTGCATACGGTAGGAGAAAAGGGTATCGCATACTACGAACTATTTTCGAGTGGTCAAACCACCAAAGCACCATTGTATCGAACCAAACATTTTTGTTTGAAGAAAGCATTATAGAGAAAATGGCCAGAATATCAGACCAGGTATGAGTCCGTCATTTTTCATGACGATAACGATCGGCGACCTGTTATGGTTTTGATCAAAAACTATTTGAAGAATAATTGATGGGAAATTATATCTCACAGCCTTACAGTCGAGACCTAGCGCCATTTGATGATCACTTTTTCGATCAATGCAAAACGCTCTTATGGGAAGACGCTTCAGTTTAGTAGATGGAATCAAAAATTGGCTCGATACATTCCTCGGCTTGAGAAACTAGAATTTTTTGTTCTGGAATTCATAAATTGCCAGAAAGATGCCCACTCTAAATTTATTGATATAATATATATATAGGCCCCCCACCTTCTTGACTTAAATGTAAAACATAAATGTTTTATCAATAAAGAATGATAAGTGTTTTCGAATTTACTTTACTCTAACATTAAATTAATATTATTAATATTCTTCATAATATAAATATTTTCAATAGTTTTCCTTTTATTATTTATTTTTAATACCTTATTCCAAAATATGTATATTTTCAAAATCAAAAGAAAGTAACAAGTCTCAACAATGTTCTTTTAGCGCGAATGTATCATTCATGCTTCGCAAGCTTTACAGATACTCATATATTCTTGGTTATAGGTGATTACTTATCACCCCTATCTTGGCAATTGTTAAATAACTTTTTTATATTAGGAGGGGAACTGAGTTTCCGACCTCTTTGAACGGAAAAAGGATATTTATGATGGAAAATGGATAAACGCTAGCTTATTCAAAATATTTTCCGTCATTTTTTACTACTTTTTCCCATCTTTGTGGTAATATGGTGATACCGTGGCAAAAGAAAGATGGCGGGTGTTCCACTTGGTCGTTGCCACTTGGTCCGTCACCTAGGCCGGCGGCGGGGTCACTCATTTAGTCACGCAGGGTTTAATCCGTCCTGCCCCACGAGTGTCAGCTGACGAATGCGCATTCTCCGCTGTCTGGACAAGCAATGAATTCAACTCCTCCATGCTAGCTTTTTATAAACTTGACCACCTCCACCCCGATTCAACCATCCCAACCGGGGCCGACTAGCTCGAAAGGAGGGAGGTAAGGGTAAGACTCCTTTGGCTTTCCGACTGTCTACGCTCTATTCAAACGGGAAAATGCTTCCCGTCGGTCGATCGAACTCCCGCCGCTAGGGGGCCGACCGGAGCTTTGCGTAATCGGACCGCGGCTCTCAGAGGCCTTCCGAGTCTCTCAGAAAGAGAGGGGATCCCTGCCCAGAGCCATGCCAATCCAGTATTCGGATCCAAGGAGCACGGAGCTTCTCGACTAAGCAAGGCTCAGTACAATTCCAAGGGACATAAATTTTCTCAGGTCCGGCCTTCGAGCCCTCCAGGGGACTTGTCCCTGGAGTTTGGTTTGATCCGGGTTGCCGGATCAGACGCGGGCTCCCGCAAAGTCGGAGGTCATCAACGGAGAGCGCCTGACTCGCGGCCCACTGGAAAAAAAGGGGGGTGACTTACCTTGTACCGAACGAGACAGCTCTGAACAAAGCCGTTGAGGTGTAAGCCGCTCACCGGTGGAGGTTGAAGTGTGGGTGGCTTGCTTTGTTCCGAACGTACGGACGGTCCTGAGAAGGACATACGAGGCTCCGACCACCCGCTGATGGGGGGGGGGGGATAACTCACTTCGTCTCCTACGCACGAGACAGTCCTGAAAAGGGCCGATGAGGTTGGAGCCACCGGAGAAAGGAGGAAAGAGAGTAAGTCAGCTTGGACCGAAGGCCCGAACTGTACTGACCTTCAGTGACCCCGCAGTTGATCAGCTGAGAAGGAAAGCTTACAACGGCGGCGCGGCGGCTCAGCAAGCTCTCCCTCTCTCTAAGAGCCACCGGTGGTGCGTACGGGGACGAAAATTCTGCCACTATTGGCGAGGGGTCGCAAAGCTCTTTACGCTGGCTCCCTATAAGTGCGGCGTCGGCGCTCTCTTCGCCGGGCCTCTAGCGGTGTGGCAGCGTTAGTCCTTCCGTTCGGCCGCTGTGCGGGTGCGGAGGCGCTGATCACTCCGTTTGGCCGCTATTGGCGCGATATCAACAGCTTCTTTTTCTCAGGTTGCATCGTGTGGCGCGGTGAGCACCCCTTGTTCGCCGGCGCGTGGATGTGTGCACTGCTGCTTCTCTCTCGTTACCGGTGGTGCGCGTTTTCTCTTACTGGAAGAGGGATGGGTGCAGGTGAAAGATGGGCGCGTCGATTGCCGTAAATGCTTGTTTATTCAAAACTGTCAGGGTTGTCCGAGATCCGGGAGGTCCGAATGCCTGTTATACCTCTTCCTTTTAATCCTTCTACGCCAGCGACTTCATATGGCGCCGTGAAGCGCGTTAGTGGTCGCGGACGTTGATTGTTCCGGAGTTGCTGTGGTAAAAGGAAGGATTGCCTACGCATTCGGCGTAAAGCACACTCGCAATATTCTAAGGGGTTATGCGTCGGTATATAACAACTCATCATTCTTTATTAATATAAAATTTATGTTTTACATTTAAGTCAAGAAGATAAGGATCCTATAAATATTATACCAACAAATTTAGAGTGGGGATAGTGTATATAAAGTAGCACACTGTGTTTTTCATTTTATTTTAGTTCCTGCGGATGAATCGTAGCGGTTCGAAACGTCGGACACAAAGGAGAAAATAATTTGTGGGGCAGTCAGATTGCTCTTCAATAACGTAGAGTATAGTTTATTATTATTTTTTTTACTCCGTTTTATTTTATTATTATTTTATTTCATTATTTGTATTTTGTATTTGTATTTTTAATTTAGTTTATTTTTAGTAGTAATTTCTAATTCAGTATCTTCGGGGGTAATCATAAACAAAGACAGTTTGACTGCCATTATTTTAGCTAATACATTATATTATAAGACTGTAAGAGTGATAAAAATATTTATTAATTTAATTCAAAGAGTCGACATAAGTACAATTTTTAATTCTCATATAATGACAGTCAGACTATCTTAGATGCAACAAGATTGCTTTGACTCGACGCAACAAGAATTGTCAGAATCATTGGGAGTGATGCAAAAAATCATTTCAAAGCACCTGAAAGATATGGGAATAATTCAGAAACATGGAAATTGGGTGTCGTAGAAGTTGAACCCGAGAGATGTTGAACGACGTTTGCTTGCTTGTGAACAGTTGCTTGCAAGGCTAAGTCGGAAGGAATTTTTTTCATCGCATTATGATCGAACATAGATCAGTAATCATGAGTAATAGGCGCAAAGTCATTCCCTTGCTCGACAACGCTCGATAACATGTTGGGAAAGCTGTCAAAAACACCCTGTTAGAAGTCGAATGGGAAGTGTTGCCGCGTACCTGCCAGTCACAGCGGCTTCACATTACCACTCATTCAGATCAATGCAACACGACCTCGTTGATATGCACTTCCGACATGTTCAAGAAGTGCGAGAATTTGTGGATGATTGGATAACCTCGAAACCACCATCGTTTTTTCGCCGCGGCATCGCCATATTACCAGAAAGATTCGAAAATGTGGTAGAAATTGATGAAAAATATTTTAATTAAGCTAACGTGTATCCATTTTCCATTAAAAAAGATCGGAAACTAAGTTCGCCTGCGAATTTGAGGAATCAAAATTTTTTTATATAAAATGGGTAAGTTACATTTTATTATTAATATTAATAAAATATTATACATTCTTATTAATATTTAATTTTATCCGTACAACTTCGTTTCTTAGAAGTGTCTAAGTCAAGAAGGACATCAACAGCTTCTAAGAACAATCCCAAGAACAACTCCAAGAACCACTCCAAGTCTATAGTTCGATATGCTCACAAACAAGTAAAATAAATGCATTTAACAGCAGTATAGAAGCATTCTAAAAAATCGCCCCGGACCTCGGAGATATGCCTTCTTCTAGTTCTCACTATTCAAACTTGATTGCGAGTAAAAAACTAAGGCATAAAAGGCCAGTTCTTATCCGTAACATTAGAACTTATATTGATATTTCATGGTCTGCTTCAGCAAATCAAAACTGAATGCAAATTCCCAAGCATATAAAACTTGAAACTTACTTTTGTAATGTAAGTGGCGCGAATAAATATGAATATATAATATTTTATTGTGAATATTTAATATGAAGATATATTTTATTATTTTCTATGTATGGAAAAATTCCTTCATAAATATAATATGCTATATTTGATATTTAATTAGGAGTATCTAATATTATTTCATAGAGAAAACTATAACTTATCTATTATATATTCAAAAAGGTTTATTCCTTCTATACTTGATTATTCACATTAGGAATATACAAGTGTATTGAACACAACACAAAAAAGTTAGGTTACAAAAACAAGATGTATTCATATTAAAAGCAAATAGTTTATAGTATACTGTTTGTTGTCAGAGACGCTGTTACTGTCATTTATACAGGCAACCTATATAAGCCAGCCTTGATTGGTGCATGGTCTCTCGTGAGTCTTAAGTCAGGCTCCTCTAAATCGATTGCTACTTGGGGCATTATGAGATAATGAGTTTCGAATGGATTAAATCTTTACTATGAGAAAATAAATTTGGACAATAGTTGCTATGGTATTCTAAAACATAAAACGGATAGAGTAAATTTAACCAAAAGTATATCTACCGAAAAGTAAATTTGACAAAAAATAATTGACAAAAAAATGTTGCCATAAAATTAAATTTTTTTTATTTATTCTTTTTAATATTTATTATTTACGAATATGTTGTAAATTTGTAACTGAATATAAATAGTGCTGTGGTTATTTAGACATAACTATACAGAGTTCATAATAAAAACAATGATATACAGTATTCTTTACTAGTAATTTCCATTTTAGATTCATCGGGAGTATAAACAAGGACAGTTTGACTGTCATTATATTAGTATAGTATTCAAAGTCAAATGTAAAGATATAATTGTAAATGGTATACGTTAAATATTAAAGTCACATTACATCCGTTAAAAATTTATATTTTTTAAAAAATTAGCAGATGATGGAATTTTTTTGGTAGCAATTTACCTTCCTGCAAAAATTTACTTATTAACAATGCGACAGGATTTTTGTATGAAAAAAAAATCGGAAATGATTATTATTGGAATTTTTTCAAAAAGGAGTCAGACCTGTCATACTACAATATTTATGATTAATAATTAATAGTTACTAATTTTAATATTAATTATTAATTAATTATTAATAACTTCACATACATCTTCAATTAATATATATGTTTGTTTAATAGTTCATATATTTATAGAAATGATATTTTATACAATAGAATTATAAATATGTATGTTATACCTATAAAGAGCAAGGGCATGGCCGGTAAAATCCTGCGTATTCTTATCCAATTTAAACTTACTATACAAAGCGTTCATTGAATTCTGAAATGGATTGAATCCATCCCAAGACTTTGGATCATCTTCTTGCATATTTTGAACCCATACCAAAAAATTTTTAAATCGTCTTTTTTCAAAAATTCCCATTAAATCACTAGATAAAGCTTCCTGCTGATCAATCGGAACTTTTGAGATTTTTCCACTTTTATAAACATAAGATCCTTCTACAGATTTAAATTCTAAATATCGAGTAACGCCCGTATGTAACAATAATTTCACAAGCAATCCATTTGCCATTAAAAACTTGGGAATTAAATCAACATTCCAGTCTCGACCTCTTCCATAACTCATATCAGGAATTGGTGCCTTAAATTTGCTGAAATAAGAAAAAATAGGATAAACTTTCTAGCTATTATTATGACGTAGACATTATATAATAGTGGAAAAAGATTTTTCCTTTGTCCGAAATAATAAATTTACGTACTAAAGGCAACATGAAAAAGTAGAAAAATTACATAATTTTCCTATTATTATAAAATAACTAAAATTAAAAATTATGCTTGTGCCGACTGTTCTGAATTAGATTAATAAATATTTTTATCGTTATTACAGTCTTTATAATATAATATTAGCTAAAATAATGACAATCAGACTGTCTTTATTTATATTCATCCCCGAAGAATTTGAAATAGAACTTATTACTAGAATAAATTATATTAAAAATTAAAAATTAAAAATAAAATAATAAATAAAATAAAAATATAAAAACAATATTCTATGTTAGTAAAGGACAACCTGACTGCTCCCACCACTTTTAATTTAAAATTAAGATAGCTAGGGCAGTTAGCCTGGTCGTCATTAACATATAATATGCATTCTATTTGTTAATTAAATGTAATTTTTATTTTATTTTTAATAGTATTAACATTTCAGATTTTATAGAGATGATTATAAACAAGGACTGTCTGACTGTTATTATATTGGCATAGTATATTATTATCTGTTGACTGTAAGATTGATACAAATACTTATTAATTTATATCCGACCAAAATATTTTATATGAGCACAACAGTGAGAGGCTTCCCCTCGTGCAATTAGCAAACACAGTTACAGACAACTCTGGCAGTAACTGTCAAACTAGAGACTAGTATATGCAATGAATCCTATAACTCACAGAATGGACCATATATAAAACTAGATCAAGAAATACATGATTTAATTGGTAATAAGACACAGATGACAGTAGATTGACAAAATAATAAAACCGATTTATGCCAGGCCATGAGCAGAATACTTCAATTTGTACAATTTAGTATTCAATACTGGCACTCGAACTCTTACAAAGAAAAAAAAGTTTTTCAACATACCTTTGATCTTCAAAATATAGATGAAGATAATCCAATGCATCGCAATATTCCAATATCATTGAGAACGCATGTGCACACACAATGCAACCCATCACATCAGGGGCCTGAAGAGCGGAGGAACTCCCCTTGCTAACAATGTAAGTAGCCTTCTGATTCCCTCGACACGGACAATAATGTCCATCAATCTGTCTCGGCGCACCGACGAGGATGGATATAACAATGCGGTCGTGTAATCTCCGCTTTAATGGCGCTAAAGGAACCAGTGTCGAGGATTTGCTACAAAGGATTGCCGAATGCTGCAGGCTTACTCCTCTAACAGATGGTGAAATTCTAAATCTTTCAGATATCTCTCTCGCGGCACGACGTTGGTCCTCAGGTGACGCTGCATTTTTATGGTTCGCGTACAGTTCCGCTCTACGTCTGCATTCTAGCACGATAGGGAGTTTTCCCGATATCACTGCTAGGGTGTCTGTTAAGGTGGTTCTGTACGTGCCGGTGACTCTAATGAGCGCGTGTCTTTGAGTACTTGCCAACTTGCGTTGCTGTTCTACTTACAGCAAATCGTACCATTCTGCCGCTGCGTAAGTAGCGACAGGTGTGAACAGCCCGGTATAGATAGTACTAAGCACCTTAAATTTAAAGCCCCATTCCCATCTTGCCAGGCGTCCAATCCTGTTAAACAAGTCCACACATTTGGACTGTACCGGTTGCAAATGGCAACCGATTGTAAAATGTTCGCCGAAGTGGATTCCAAGGTATCGTACGCTTTCTAATCTCTTCACCCTCGAGTTGCCGACCGTAATTCGGGAGGAGACTTTCGGGTGAAGGTGACCTCTCAGGATCAACATTCCACAGAGTTAGGCCCAGTACGAATCCCTGAGGGCATTCTTTACTGACCCCAAGTTGTACTTCCTCAAAGCCATCTCGCATGAGGACTCGACGGCCCTTCAGGTAATCTTTTATTAGTTGGTAGAGACTCCTGGGGCATGCCTTGTTTTTCAATACTGTTAGTACAGCGGGCCACCAGACATTGTCGAAGACGCCCTTGACCAGAAAGATTGCTACAATATATTTTCTGCTCGATTGACTCACAGACTTACGCAACTGAACAATGGCGTCCTCTGTGGAGCGCCCTCTCCTGAAACCGTACTAGCTAGGAGATAACCTCGTTTCAATGATCCTATTTAACTTGTTCAGTATCAGAGCCTCAAGGGTTTTCTCGAGCAGTGGCAAGAGGCAGATGGGCCTGTAGGACGCAGGGTCTTCAGGTTCTTTGTCCCTTTCGGATTGTGACAACTTGATCAACCTTCCACTCATTAGGGAAGACCGAAAATTTCAAGCACGAGTTGTATATGTTGATCAGGTCCTGCCTGATGGTCGGCAGTACTGTTCGAATAATGGCCCAGTCGAAGCTGTCTGGGCCTGGGGCCTTACTCAGCCTCATCTTGGTCACGACCTGATCCAACTCGGTGAGATTAAATTCAACCTCGGCTCCCCTCGAGGAGAGAGCGTTAGCCAAGGACCTCATATCTTTTTGTTCTTGCGTTTCATTCTGCAAATTGTCTGGAGTGAACAGGGTGTTTAGCACTGCCGTAGCGGTGCTCACCCAGTCCGTCGTATAGGTGTTATCATCCAGACGGACGTTGCAAACAAATTCTTTAATGGACAGATTACCGACTTCGAATCGGTAAGCTACACCCCAGGGGTTCTGATTACCCTTTACAGTGACAAAGTCTTGCCATTTGGATTCTTTAGTATGCCTGAGTCTACGGACATACTCCTTTCTGGCCGCTTTGTATTCTATCTTGAGGTGCTCCCGTCTGACGGGATCACGCTCTTTCTGGAATACTCGACGGGTTCGATTTGTAGCCCTTTTTAATCTATCTAAGTCAGGGTTCCACCAGGGAACCCTCCTAACAGCTACCCTATTCCTCGGTATGGCAGCATTGCACGCTTTCCTCAAAATTGCTGTCAATAAGCGAACTCTCTCAATTGTCTCCATTATGGAACCGGGCATTTCTTTAGAGACCTGGTCCCATTCATCCACGAGTACAGCGCAGAAGATTTCCCAGTTCGCTTTCTGTGTGGAGTATCGCTTCAGTTTGTTTCTCTGATTTGCAAGACCTGATCTTGCAGGTGTGCTTGCTCTATTTAGGTGGAACGTGATCGTTCGATGATCACTCGAGGTCCAGTCCTCTCTGACGTCCCATCCTGTGATGAGTGTCTCGAGATCCGTGGTGGCAAGAGTTACGTCCACATTTCCTTCTCCAACTTCATTGGAGACAGTAGTGATACTAGCTAGTACATTGGCGATCCGGAGATTCCACTGCGCTGTAAAATTTTCCAATTCTTCCCCTTTGCGGTCGGTGCGATCAGACCCCCACAGGGGCGATCAGGCATTGGAATCGACACCTATTAGCACCATCCTCCCTCGAAGTCCGTGCATCACCTTACTTAGGTGTGTAACGTGTACCCTTATATCGTGGCTCAGCTGGAAGTATCCACTGACCACATACATCGTTAAAGAACGCAACTTAACCTCCGCTACAGAGAAGTGTGTATTTGTTAAATGCGTTAATTTTAGTACTGTCACTTCGGAATTGAGTACTGCTATAGCTGCCCAAGGGATTTGCCCATCTACATGTACCATCCGCGTGCGCAGTCCGAATCCCTCTATTCGGCCACTGCGCTGGTATGGCTCCTGGAGAAACAGGATGTCTACTCCTCTTTCCATACATTTTGATCTTATCTCTGGAGTGACCCTGCGTGCTCTTCTGGCATTTAGCTGCGCAAAGCGCAGGACAGGTCCACTTCGACTATCTCGTGCATTACTGGCCATAATCCGTGGAGTTGACTAGTCTCTCCATGGCAGCTTTGTATGCGGGACACTTAGTGTCCATTGATCCATGGTTATGCGCTTTCTTTGCTTTTTTGCAATTGGCGTATTTTGGGGCTGCATCTTTATTTTTGCAGTTCTTGCTTCCATGTCCCCCTGACTGCAATGGGAGCAGCATTGTGCGCTTTTGCAGTGCTTGGCTACGTGCCCGTAGCCTTCACACTTATAACACCTGGTTACACGTAGGTAATCTTGCACGCGGCAAGATAACCACTCTATTTAAATCCTTTTCCTGTGTAGCAGTTTACCGCGAATGTTCGGGGTAACTTCCACCACCCAGTTAGTAACTGCGTCGCTCCTCTTGCCCGTTTTGATGCGGGGTTTGAAGAATTCAGTGAATTCTTCTGTTGTAGAGACCAAGTCCTCGTTTTTCTTGAAGACGGCCGAGGTCACCTTATCTGATGACATGTCCTTGGGCTCGTCATAAATGATGAGCCTCTGCTTGCTCCTAGTTAGGGCCTCTATCTCAAAGAGCTCCATTAGTTTCTTCTTTCTTTCAGTAGCTTCTGACGAGTCGTCAACGAAGTGTGTGGTCTGGCGTTGTCCTGGTGGAACACTACACCCTTCCTGTTGGCCAATTGTGGATATTCTGATCAATAGCCTGCTTCAAGCGATCCAGTTCAGAGTAAATGGTAGAATTAAGCGTCTGCCCATGTGGGACCAGCTCATAGTGGATGATTCCCTTCCAATCCCACCAAACACACAGCAAAACCTTCCTGGCCGTCAATCCCGGCTTGGCCACTGTTTGGGACGGTCCACCGGCCTTGGACGACGACCGTTTTCGCTTGATATTGTCGTATGTGATCCATTTTTCGTTGCCAGTCACCATCCGCTTCAAAAATGGGTCGAGTTCATTCCATTTCAGCAGCACATCGCAGGCGTTGAGTCGGTCCAGAAGGTTTTTTTGCGTCAAATCATGCAGCGCTCAAACATCAAGCTTCTTTTTGTATCCAGCCTTCTGCAGATGGTTTAAAATAATTTGGCGACCAACTCTCATCTCCTGGGCTATGTCATGAAATGCCACATGCTGGTCTAACTCGATAAATTTCATGATTTGATCGGTATTCGTCGTCACAAGTCTTCCACCGGCTGGCTTATGCATGGTATCGTTTTCACCAGCTCTGAATAGTCGAAACCATTTCTCTGCGGTTGAAAATTATAGCGTGCCATCCGGCAAAACACCATTAATCTTACGAAACGTTTGTCTAGCGGAGTTGCCTTTGATGAAGGAAAACTTTAAAATAACCGCGTATTTCGGCGTTAGTGAACTCCATGTTTACACGTCTATAACTTTTGAACGCAATATCCAAACTAATCATGCATAGCATCGTTTTGTACGTTATGTCAAGACCTTTCAAATGATGTATAGTATTGCCAGATTCGAGCTCTGTAGCGCTTTGTACATAGCCGCGAAATTCATAAGACAAAAAGGCAGAAGGGAGATATTTGACAAACTAATATTTAGTAATCTTATTTGTTTTATTTATTTATTTTATGTTTTTTTTGAGAGCACAAATTTAGAAAGCATTAAAACATTTACGATATTAGTAAATTTAAAAAGAAAGTTTCTCTAATCTAAAATTAATGAACGTCTTTAAGGAAAATAATTGTGTAAGGGATAATAGAAAGGATGAACGAGAACAGAGAGATGAGTTTAATCATTATAATTAAGCAAATAATAATGATCGAGAAAGAAGAAGCAAATTCAATGATCCAAATAGAGATACGCATAGCAGTATAGATAACCACCATAATTAAGCAAACGAAAGTCGGAGATACATGCCTAGAAGTCGCCACTGCGAACTCAGCCAAAATGTATGGAATGTGCGTACCAGAAATACTATAAATGACTTCGAGCTTACTTTCAAGAAGAAAAGAAGCAGGCACAAAGCTTTCTTGAATATCTTGACGATGCTTATGAACACGCGATGCTTCAGATGAATTTTAACTGAAAGCATTGCAGAGTTTTCAAAGAGAAAGCTGATTATTGGTTTAAGAATAACAAATCAGAATTTAGATCATGGGCGAGATTCCAAAAAGTTTTTAAAGACCGATTTATTGGCCATATAGATGATGGCAAAATTCTGGTGAAACTACGCTGTAAAGTTCAGAGTAAAAATGAGTCAACTCAGAGTTGTACAGACTCATTTAGATACTTAATTAATAGGTTAACACAACCACCTGATATTAAGTCTCAGTTAGCCATCATCAATAAGAATCTTTTACCTGGTTAGAGACAACAAATTAATGACCGTAAGATTCATTCGTTTGACCAATTGGAGGAATATGGTATCAAGTATGAAAAAAAGAATAAAATCAACTAACGCAATCACACCTAAATAATAGAAGAGGAGAGAGAGTATTAGAAGTCAGGGAATATAAGAATGAAAGAGACAGAAAACAAGCTTTGGATGCCAAGAATAAAGACAATAGAGGAAAGGATTTTTAAAAATTACGGAGTAGCTACAATGAACAATAATCGCCAAAATCATAAATCATTTCAGCGCCCTAAAACTAATACATATGAGCAGTCGCAGTGGGAACAAAAACTCCGCGTGTCTCTATACTAGGAGGCTGAACAGGCTCCTGTGACCCATCCCAGCAATATCTTCAAACACTGCAAATAATTTGGTATAAATGCAAAAATCCAGGGCATAAAGTGATAACTTGCCCTCAAATATTTTGCTTTACATGTCAAAAGTTCGGATATATAGCCATAGCATGTTCACAGATTAAAAGCAAAAATATTATTGCTATTGTTTTAATCATCCAGGTGTAACATTTAGAAATTGTTCGAAATGTAACCCTGTTCTCCAGCACTCAGCAAACAAGGCACGGGGGGGGGGCAATAGTCGGATTGTCCTCTCAGGTCTGAACGTTTTCTCGACAAAGGCTGAAGATGTAGAAAGTGATGAAGAAAATTTATGTATAGAGGAAAACTAAGAAGAAATACGGGCTTTACCGTTACTTTATAAAGAGTATGAGGGAGAAAAAGTTAAAGAGAAAGAGAGAACAAGAGTAAAAGAAAATACAATCACGCAAAATAATGAGAACTCAAACTAGTTCAGTGTTAGTAACTTATGCTTGCAGGACAAAGAAAAAACTACTCATTTCTAATATGAAATTTCAAAGGAAAAAGCAGTGTGGCCATTTCATTATAGTCTTCACTACAACGCCCTTAAATCTAGCGACAAAGAAAGCTACAGTAATTGCAATCGTGATCAGATTGCATGTGCGGTCACTACACTGTTAACAAAAAGATTAAGAGAAAGAAAGAAAATTTTAAGTCGGATGGTGACCTAAATAAGTTTTATAATGTACATGAGCAAAGTCAGAATAATCATAATTTATTGAGAGATAGAAAGGAGTGTAAGAATAAAGAGAATGAAAGAGTACTCAAGAATGAGTTGAAGAATAGAGATAAAAAAAGAGATAAAGAGAGAAAACATGAGAAGAGAAAATATTAGAGTTAGAGGAAAAGAGGCAATGATAAATCAGGTCACATTCATAAATCGAGATAACGGAAACTTTATTGTTATCAAATTAGCGATTATTGGATCTCGGTGCAACAACTTCCTTATTAATGCAACATTGGCTAAATCAAACTATATTAAATAATAAAATTCAATTGTACGATAAAAAAGTGATTTATTATGTTAGCCTATGAACTTCATAGCCCACCTGTTTTATTCTTCCAAAAGGCATATCAACCATATTATCGTTTATAACTCTGGTCAGCGCTCTTGTTGCACCAAACAACAAACAAACAAACTGATTTCGATCCCTGATATAGATTCTATTACCCAAAAGGCTAATATATCTCTATATAGTTTACGATTTATTAGCAAATGTACTACTAAAGATCTTCTTAAAAGGTTGGTTGAATCATTAATTCAGTCACATATGGATTATTGTTCGATTGTGTATATGGATACATTAAACGAGCAGAAACTGAACAATCAAAGATTATAATTTGAATTTTTTTTGTTTTTTTTTTGATGATAAATGAGATTTTTGTTATCAAATTTGTGTATTAAAAATAATAACTTTAAAAACAATAAAGTTTCCTGCAAATTTATTGTAATGCAACTCTTTTTTAATCGAGCCATTTATAAATTATTAATTACTTTTATGTGTAGGGTGGGTTTGCCTATCAACATCCCGACAGAGTTTGACTCATAGATTGACTCCCTTCACCATAATTAGGACTTTTATACATATGTCTTATTTTTATCCATTACACATATTTGGTAATGCATTTAGATACAACACTTTTTTCAAAGAAACTTCAAAAAAAGAGATTTTTAAAGCATTTTATGCTGGCTGTTATAAAAAAAACGCGTGCTTACAAATCATATTGATATGTGTGAACCTCAAACCAACAGCAGGGCAGATCTAAATTTGTATTTTACACCCATGTTTACCATAATATACTATTTATTAAAATTATATAATAAAAGATTTAATTTTTTATTTATTAAATTAGCTCAATGTATTTAAATTCAAATTTTTTAAAAAAACCATAATATTTTAATTGAATTTATCCACACGTAGATTAATAAATAAAAAAGACACTCATTTTCTCATTTTATGATTATTACATCATATTGAAGCTATACAATATTACAAACCGTCAAATTGTTTAAATATTTATAAAACACCAAAATTCAAAAATACGTGAACAAAGGTCATTCTAGTTGAGAAATAAAATATTTACAATATAGAATTAAAAAATAATGTATTAATGTAGAAGTCCCAATATAGAAGTAAATAGTGTAGTAGCCTCGCCATGCCGGTGGTTCTCAAACTCGCCTTCATGGTACTACCACGCGAATTGACTTTATTCAACTATATTTCAAATGTTATAAGCATTATATGCAGTACCACCTTTATAGAGTAGGTGTTCAGAACTAAAGATGCTTAACAAAATCTTTATGAAAAATTGTAAAAATTAGAAAAATTAGTGTTCAATTAATGAATTTCTAAATTAATTTATTATTAATAATATATTATTTAATTAATTTTTCAATAGCATTATTGAAAATATAATTTGTATGAAATAATAGATCTGTTGTTCATATAGTGACCTTATTGTTTAAATAAAGAAAATAGATTTTCTTCATTTAAAAAATTTGTTTTTATAAATTAAGTTTTAAAAAATACACAAGCTGCCCTGAACAAAAATTAAAATTTTTCTATATATTTACTATATATTTTGACCTGCTGAGCAAGAATCTGCAATATAAACATAGAGTTGCATATAAACATAGAATTTTGAATTATAAATTTTTTAAATTATTAAATGGATTCAATTAATTAAAAATTATATTAAAATTATAAAAAAAATAAGTATCTAAATTATTAACTATAAAGTTTTAATTCCTTTCTAAACTTCAAATTAATAACTTATTAAAATTGTACAACAAACATATTTTAATAAACTGTAAATAATAAATTGTATTAAGAACAGATATCTCAAAAATGACTAAATTTATTCAATTTTTTTAGCAAATTCAATCTTTTTAAAAGATTTTTATATTGTTTTGAAGCAGATAAAGTTTTAAGAAAATTAATTTTCACTGAAATAAATTAATTGTCTATTATATTAATTTTCATGTACCTAAATAGATCTTCCAAAGGTGTAATAGAAGCTGATTCTCCACCATAATATTTATTACGATCAATATGTAATACCTTTTTACCACTCACAGATAACATACCAGAAAGAATACATTCTTTTAAACCAGTACCTAAAACAATGGAATCATATTCTTCATCCATTATACACTGTAATAAAAAATTATTAATACAAATTTTCAATTCTTAATCTTATACAATTTAATAAAAATACATATCTAAACTTACAGGTTTATCTCTTTACTGATTTAAATAAAATTAAAACTTTGACGAATCCAAAACTACATGAACTAATACATCACATAAAGAGCATATTGACAGACGTGAAATTTGAGCAATGATATCTATCTAATGATACTCTTCGTTTCGCATCAATATCAATTATATTGAAGCAGTATAAAATGTAAAAGATATGCATGAACTTGGTTTTAATATCGTTCTTGATTTGTATTAAATTGTCTATGACAATATTGTTCTTGCCTAAAAACACCATCAAATAGGACACTTATTGCGCTCTCCCGAAATAGTTATTTTTTAAATTGCATTCTCATAAATATAAAAAATAAATAAAATATATATTGCCAACAGAACGTCCATCGCGAGCTCGAGGGCGCCACTACATCAAAACAAGAATGGCGGCCATAAGGGTACTGATAGTATAAAGTGTATATGGAATCAACTTATTTTTTTAATTATTGTTCCGTGCACGGAAATTTTCGCTTTCAATGTGTAACATAAGCTGTTTTTGATGTTCATATAAATATTGTATGGGGCGCTCGGACTGCGGACAAAAGAGAACTAAATCATAACGATACATAATCATTACGCGACTGTTCAGTCTATCGCGATCCGTTGTCGAGTGCGAACGTCCCTTTTCCATCACAATCGTTGAAAATTCGTTTAAATTAATTAATTTCATTTCATTTTATTTCATAGTCACTATTCTCATCATTCATATACTCCTACAACACAAATTCATATATTAGCATAATCATATACAATAAAATGCAATAAAATATAAAATCAAAAGCGACACAAGGTTTTGATGAGACAGACACAGTTCTGAATACCGGGGCTCCGTGTAAAGTGCCAGCAGCACAGCGTACCGTGTACGCATTATACATTACGTACCGAGTACGTATCATACGCAGCGTACCGAGTACGCATCACACACTACGTACCGAGTACCTATCATACACATACATACTAACAATGATATAACATTTCGTGGGGTTTTTATGCCTATTCAAGGCTTTTCCCCAAGAGCCAATAAATAACATCATTATCGGCTCAATCACCTTGTTTTATTTATTTGACCACACCTACCTATAATCCATATACGAAATAAGGAAACCTCTCCATGTTGGCGAGTTTTTCAATGCAACAATTATTGCATATATATTTATAAAGGAGCGCGGTCCCTCCCTAAAGGCATATATGGCAGAAAATATATAGATATATATATATATATATATATATATATATATATATATATATATATATATAGATATTCAAAATTGGCCATGCTTTATATACACAGAAATTAGATTTTTAAAAATCCAAATATTTATAGCATGGCTAAATTGGATCTAAATATAATGTGATTAGGCCTAAATAGAAGCTATTGATTTGCTAAATACCAATCGACCAATCGATACAATAAAAAAATTTCCATGTAAAAACGTTTCTCATTTTAAAGATATGGAGGAACAAAATTTATTTTTTTTTTGCTAATTATACACAAAATATATAATACATCAAATATATAAAAGATCTTAATACGTAACTTATAAATATTTTTGAAATTTTCATTAAAAAATCGTGTTTAATCATTGTTACTATATTTTAATGTAAAAAGATATCTTCTATTGTTGGAATATATTTCATTTTATACAATATGGATATGTTTCAAGCTATTATATAACGTTTATTAATAGTATCAAAATTCAATATTTAAATCATATAAATATTAATGGTATGTGTCATTTGAAAATTTATACTATCAATATGTAGTAACTTAATAGAATATTTATTACAGAATATTAAAATTGAAATTCAAATACTTCGCATAAACCATATATTTGCAACTAATAAACTAATACAAATAATAATAAATTAATGCGAAACGATTCTTTAATAAATAACCAGTAAAGTACGGGTCTACTCTAAAAGGCCTCCAGTAAGTTGCCGATAAGTAGGATCTTTTCCCCTCGGCATAGCTTACGCGGTAGCGCTAGGATCAGTTTGAAAAAAGGGAGTTTTCGGTAAAATCGGGAAAAATCACGGTACTCAGTTATATGTATATAAAAAATAACAAAACATATGTTCGATCAAACGTTATATAAAATACTAGAATAACACAAACATCTGGCGTCGGACCCCTTGATCTGTAACAAAAAAAGACAGATTTATTGTGTCAAATCATATACTATAACTTATTAAACTATATTCCGCATGCTTCTTATTGTAAACGATATTTACAACTTGTTACTTCGTGGCTTCAGTTTAATCCGCCTTGGCCCCTAGTCGCTCAACCCGCCACCAGGTTCTTTTCGCAAACACTAAAACACATCAGAGCCCGTGCATCCAGGATCACGACTTTGTTCGGAGCTAGGAGTGAGACCGCTGAGTTTAACGGAGCACTGCGCACTCAGGATTAAGTCTCTTGAGAAATAATAAGGCCGCCGGTCTTTAATAGAGTGCCACGTAACCAGGATCAAGCCTTACTAAGATGCAGGAGGCACTTTTGATGAAGCCTCTGGTCTTTAACGGAGTGTCGCGGCAACCAGGGTCAAGTCATGCCAGAAAAAAGAAGAGTTTTTAGTGAAGCCGCTGATCTTTAATGAAGTGCCACGCAACCAGGATCGCGACTCTACTATTCAGGATTTTCGAACGGACAGGATTAGTAGAATTGGCTCGGCCGTATCGCCGATAGAACTGATTTTGAAGCGCAAAACTAGTCTTTTTATACACGAAAAATTAGTCGATCGGGTGTATACGCCTTCGTTCGTCTAATTTGGTATCGAGTTGTCGAAACATAATAATAATATTTTTGCAATAATATAATAATAATCATCGCATTATAATTATAATAATTATAATGCTAATGTGTGATTTTACCCTTGAGGATGCTCATATTCTTATAATCATTTTGACTCCATTTTACAATTATAATTCGTGATTTAATTTTATCGGATATTTATTGAAAATAATAATAATAATGATAATTATCACAACAAATTATTATAATAATAATAATTATGTAAATAATAGTTAAGTTGATATTCTCATCCTTGACGACGCTCGTTTCAATAATATACATTTTGTTCGCGCCGCTTATATTATAATAGTAAGATTCAAGTCTTATATGCCGGGGAACTGGCCATCAGTTTTGCCTTATTGAAGCAGACAACGAAATGTCAATATAAGTTCCAATACTACGGATACGGACTGGCTCTTTATGCCTTAGTTTCCTACCCGCAATCAAGTTTGGACAAATTAAAGAACAATTAAAGAAAAATTCTCGTGAATGTTTTCCACGGTGTAAAAATACATACGTGATTAGACAGAAGCAACATCTTCGGAAATTCGCGGAAAACACACTTGTAAAATTTACACGTGTGTTACAAAGGGAAAATAAAACAGTTGGTTTTTATATTCGACTTAACGAAAATTTTCAAACTGTGACAAAGCTCAAAAATTCAGCAAAGTTCGAATGAATTGTAGAGCAAGTTTATAAGCGAGTTTTAAAGATATAAGTTTTCATCAATTTCCGTGAAAATTTCTATGTGTTATTTTGTTGCTATGCTAGTGTGATTTATGAAAAACAAAGTGAGCGCGAGAAAGATATACTTCTACAAAAAATTATCGAAAGCAGAAAACTTGTTGAGTTAGTGTTCAGCAAGGTCACGCAATTGTTATATATCGGAAAATATATACATATATTTAAAATATAAAGGGTTAGAAATTCTCTTATTAATTTTCTTTAACTTATGCGAGACCTTTGTCCCTAAGTTCTCGCTTTTTTCACGCGTACTCACGCTCACTTAGAGCTGGTGTGTGTTTAAGTTAGGATCGGTGCAACAACCCGCATTTTTGTACAAAATAAGATCTCACTCTACCCTACTGCGAGCGCATAAAATTGAATTAGACGGGCGCACGCACACACAGCCCGTCTTGGGAAACAGCCACTTATTTGCGGCAACTAAAAAGACAAATTATGGAACGATGAACTGCGATCGCCTCGGCCAATGGCTCGTGGGTAAGCAAACGACAACCTATTTTATAGAATCTAATCAGCCAAACGCCGATGCTGCTTTCGAACAAAGACTCCGCCTACGTCGCTTGTTCTAGAGCAGAAATGCCAAGAACGGAGCACTTCGGCACATACAAGCAATTTAGATGCGACTATTATGCATACACTGGTGGCAGTAAGTGCTATACTACCGGCAACGAGCAGAAAGGGTGGCGGCAGTGCAAGCGCCGCTAGTACATTTCTCAACAAACGAGGAGCAGCCAATTTTGTCACGCTCGGATATCGAAGAAATATCCGATCTGCACATAAACGTCGCACACTCACAAGAGCAAATTAGAGCTCTTGTGGAAAAAGTGGAACAGTTGACGGAAATTAGTTTCAGCCTGTTCAATCGGCTACCAGCGGTGGAATCTGGTATAAGGCTAGATCCGCACGCTTTGACAGAGCAAGAAATGCGTGAGGCCGTGCAGACGCCATCGGCCCCCTCGTTCGTGCTGGCGTCAAGCACGGCGTTCACGAATAATGAATGCCCACAGCTGAACTTCCGATTAAATTCACGCTAAACAGCTCGACACAGCGACGATGAGAACCTCGGCGACAGACTCGGCACCGACGGCAAACGAGCCGTTGCATCGACAGCACAGTCCCAGAGGAACTGATACAGTCTGGAGAAGGGAGAGTCCCTTGATTGTTGCGGCAGGCACACAGCCGTCGAGCCGTTAGCGCCTCCAACATTATGCGACGGTGGAACGTACGGTTTTGGGGCGCTCGCGATCAAAGGATTGAACTTTTCTTCACGAGAGTTGAAGAATGTCGTAAGCTCGCGGACCTGGAAGAGAGCAAAATACTTTCATTTCTCTCCGAACTCATGGTGTGTGTTGCCGGTATGTGGTACTGCAACAACTACTGTTGTCCGCGCCTATTCTGCACGTTTCGAGGAAACGTTTTTTGTACAGACAGATGCGAGCGACACGGGCCTGGCGCTCTGCTACTGCTGGTCATCAACGAGGACGAGCGAGTACTCGATTTTTCAAGCAGGACGATGACCTCTATCAATTGTAATTATAGTATTACGGAGAACGAGTGTCTTGCCGTATTCTTGACCATATAGAAGATTCGGCCGTACTTGGAAGTTTATAGCTTTAAAGTGATAACCGACCTTAGCTCCCTCCGCTGGCTGTAAAATCTGCGGAACCCGATGGACCGCCTCGCCCGCTGGGCGCTGGGTAATAATCAGTAGCTTCGTCGAGGAGAATCACCGTGCGTGGGACGACAAGCTGGCAGAAATCATCTTCGCGTATAATACCGCAGTGCAGTCTACTACTGTATCCAGCCTGACTGCCGGAGCCGCCGTGCAACACTCGCCAACGCGTTGAACGAGCGGCGGCCAAGCGAAACGAGAAAGATGCTCTTATCGGATGGAAGAACCGTTTCCAAAGACTCCGGAACGTTCGAGAAGAAGTATGTTCTCCGACTGCTACCTCGCAGTGCTGGCACGCGGCTTACTATGACACGGACAGACGCATGATGGAGTACGCGCTCGGCCAGTGCGTGTGGAGAAAGAATAACGTCCTTTCTTCCGCCGCATACAGTACAATGGCGAAGCTCGTCCCGAACTTTTAGGACAAAGGTTAAATGGGGTGGCCTGGGAGACGTTGTTTCGGCCTCGCCTGCCCCTCCGACGACCGAAGCTCAAAGCCGCCGAGGTAGGCGCCAAGCGCCCTATCCATGACATCGAGGGAGAAAGCTGGGCATCATCCCTCCCCGAGACCGAGAAGAGGGACTACAAGAACGAGAGCGAAGATGAGCAGTCACCTGCATGGCATGGGGCAACCAATCTCAACGATGGGGACTAATCGAGCAAGAGTTCCTCTTGCTCGGTGAGGATATCCTCATAATTCAGAGAGGAGGGAGAGCGGTGTACGCTGCTTCTGATCAGTTCCTCGCGAAAATTGGCGGGGAGGGCCGTCACATGGCCGCGACTTCAAAAAAAAAGGAAACCACTTCAAAACCACTTCAAAAAAAGGAAAAGTGGCTCAATTAGCTGAAGAATTTGTCTCTTTCTTCTAGTAGGCATAACCTATACGCTTGAAGTATAGATACACAGGATAAGAAATTAAAAGAGAACAATTTTCAGGAAGGAGCTGGAATTTTTCAACTTTCTAAAGTGGAGGTAGTTGGAAATAATCACTACAATGGTAAAAATTAATTTCAGATAATTTTGTTGAAAATTAAAGATTTTTGTAAACAAATGTTATTGGCAGTTTACCTGTAGTCAAGTACAGTCAAAACTTGCTAAATTGAAAAGAAGCAAATGCCGCATTTTTTTTAAAGCCATTCATTTAACTTATTCATTAATTAATATATTGATTCATACATATAATTGCGATACTAATTTCCACAAATAGCTGCTAGGAGCATCATATCGAACCTGATTTAAATAACATGCTTAAGTACAATAACATTCCAAGATAGCACGTGTTCTTTCTTATTTAGCTATTAGATATTAAACTATTATATAATCATATTAAATAATATATCAAACTATTAAATATTAAATAACCATATAAATAATAGGAAATAATAGTAAATAATTGTATGAAACTCTTATAGAAGTGATATTAAAACTATTATATTATAATAAATATTATAAAATACTACATAATAATAAACCAGTATACAATAATCTAACTAGTGATTATTACAACAAATTATTGTAACTAACAATTTAACAGTAACTTAACCTAAAAATAAAATAATTTAGTAAAAATCATAGCTGAAACTATTAATGACAGGACAAGGAACTACATAGTGAGAGGACCACTATATATAAATAATTAACAACAATGTAATACCAAACGATTGATCACATGTTTAAAGGACCAAGACAGTCAAGTGATTTCTTATATTTAAAACCATATTCAAACAAGGAGTTCGACGTGTAATTGGAACAATGTAACATTAATATAATAATAATTACATATATGCATAAAAAGAGAGAAAATATAATAAAAATATTTGTTATTACGTTTTAATTATTAACAAGTAAATCAACTGGAGGAAATTATATAATCAGCATCAAGAAATTATAGACGTGTTTTTTTACTATCTAATTCTTTGTTACAAAAAAATCTTATCTTTTCTCTCTCTTCTCAATAATTCATATTTTAACCTTTACTACCAGCTAGAAAATACTGTGCTTTATAATAATTGATAATAAAGAACTAGCGTGGTGACGAATAAAGAACAATTATACTGAAAATAATCTAGATAATAATAATAATAATTTAACCTAAAATAAAATATTAATATAATAATAATAACAATAAATTATAAAAATATAAATAATAACAACCACTGGTACAATACAAACAACCAAATTCTTTTTTGGCATTTATTATTTTCAACAAATTTGTGATTGATACTCGACTTTATAAAATAAATCGGTATTTATTGTATACAATATAATTTTTATAATTTAATTAATTAATTATAATTAACTTTATAAATAAGCATTTTCATAATAAATTACAGTATAATAAAACTTTTTTATTATCTCTCTTCTTCAAGATTTAACTCAGCTTTTACACTCTACGTATTTTATAATTAAGATTATTTAAGCTTGCGTCACTCAGCGCGTATATTAACTAATTCTTTTTATATATAGACGAGTATCAAACCTACTGGAAGAGTAAAAATCCCTACTATTATTATCGGAGACTGCATTCACTAGAAAGAGAAGGGAACACCATTTTATTTCTCTATAGAGAAATACTTTGTTTTACTATTATTAGACATAACCAAGAACACGTCGAATGACTGTTCTTACCCCGTTTTTTTAACTGTATATATATCATTATTGTTTTTATATTTTCGCAATTGTATCGTTCCCTTTTAAGAATCTCGCCTAGAAAAAATGGAGCTTCTTTAAGAGATTAGGAATAATATAGATGAGGAGAGAGTAAGATTCAGTTGCGTCTATGCGAAATTACAGAAAGACGCGTTGCACACTGAAGCCGAAAGGATACACATCCAAATAGACAAGAATCTAACTATCCTGAGAGATAGGATATTGCGCCTCGAAATACGGCGGCTTTTCGGGCGCAATACAGCCGAATGGCACGCCGAAAAAGATGAAGCTGCAGCGACTAATCAACAAGACATCGTGAAGTTATCAAAAGATTTGACCTACACTGCACTCGAACATATACAACACGAAGCAGAAAACAACGATGCTTCGGCAAATAAGAACACGATGGAACACCATGTCGTTACTACGGCACCGATCTGGTTGAATACTGCCCCATACGTGGGATATCAGTACGGGTTATGGCCATCACCACCAGCGTACAGCACGAATACCACTGGTGATAACCATCTCCCCGCTGCTGCTAACAGCTGGCAACAGCTGCATGGAGGATGGCTGTACTGTCACCCGGCGCTGTTCCAGCATTACGCCGCAATTTCACACACGGGTATGCCTTACGCAACATCTGGAGCGCAGCCCGCGCATAATGCAGCATCAGCGATGTTCAACAACACTAATGCGAGTCGACCCTTTGAGAATACGTACTTAAAGGAAACACGTACCGGACAGTTGCTGCGCCAGTGGAAAGTGCAGTTCATGGGAGCCCCTCGCGAAGGCGTGGAGGAGTTCATCGATAGACTGGAGGAGACGATGAACAGCCTCGATATTCCAGCGGCCGATATTTTGAAGTTGATTCCATGGATACTGGGCGGTTCAGCCCGTATCTGGATTAGGCCCTGATACAAGCACTGGCATACCCTGGATGAATTTAAGGCAGCGCTGCACCGTCAATTCCGGGTGATGGATTATACTCTTCGCCTAGAAGAGGAATTGCGTGATAGAACGCAAGGCTGAAAAGAGCCCATACCTCAGGGGGTCCTAATAGATAAGATGACACCTGCACTAAAACTCGAAGCACAGGTCCACAGGATATACAGAAACCCACATCCAGCGTATATGGATAAAATTAACAGGAATGACTTCCGATCCATCGATGAGCTGCAATTGTTGGGTCAGCAAATCGAGAACAGAGAACTGCAAATCGAAAACTGAGCAAATCAAGACCGAGAACAACAAAGAATTAGAACAGCTAATCGGCAATACCGATCACCTAGCAAAGACGATCATAATTACCGATCGTACATATCACCTGATAGACGAGATCGAGAGTATCGTTTCCCAGCACAAGAAGATGTACGGCGTTCCAGAGATGGACCGCAGCGTGAGGATGACAGGCCCTGCTGAACCTGCAAAATACCGGGACACTGGGCAGACACAGGCCCTGGCAGGCGGAAAGTCCACTGTTACAACTGTGCCTAAAACAACGTCACAACACTAAACTGTACCCGCTGCAGCACAGGAAAAAGCTCGGGAAATGAATAAGGGACCAGGACATTGGAGTCGAACTCGACAATCCCTTTAACACGACTCCACATATCATCAAAGATACAGGTAACTGCCCCAGAGCCAGGGATGTGATAAACACATACCCCAAGATCAAGGCGCCTGAGGAAGAAAACAGATTCTTCCTAAACATAGAGCTGATGGGAAAAATATTTCCGGCACTTATCGACCCTGGCGCTAGAAAATCTTACGTAGGCCATGGTCCAAGCGAGCTTGTAAAATCAGCTATCATACCTGTACGCTCGTACATGCAGATACCGGATGGCAAAATATGTCCCGACGAAGGCAAAGTCGATTTGCTGTTGACAATCGACAAGCAACAACTGAAAGCATGCTTCAAAGTATCTGCTTCCTTGAAGTATGCCATGATACTCGGCATGGACATACTTACGTCAGTCAAAATGATCATCAATTTTGACGACGGTACGTGGCACACGCCTAAAAACAACATTAGGCACTTCATCACACAACAACGTGACTCGCCAGAGGCTATTACGGCCGTCGCAACCTTCAATGAGGTAGCACAATGAAAAGACTCGGACAAGCAAGACTTAGACCGAGTGCTACGACAACTGTTTCCGGAGAATAAAGAAACGCTGCAGTTGGCACGAATGCAGCCACACTTCATCGACACCCAACGGCACTGCCCTGTAAAACAGCGTCTCCGACAAATACCAACAAACTCCTAAAGCAGACCCATGCGGAAATAGATAGACTGCTCGAGGAGGGTATTATCGAGCCATCGGAAAGCTCATAGAGCAGCTGTCTGGTAATCGTCACTAAAGAAGACGGAAAAATAAGGTTTTGTATTGACTACCGGGCAAGCAACGCCATCACTAAAAATGACGCTTACCCTCTTCCGCATATGGGTGCCCTGCTGGAAAACTTACGTGACGCGCGGTACCTGACTGAAATAGATTTTAGTCAGGCTTATCATCAGATACCGCTTGAGGAGAGAAGCAAAGAGGTCACTTTCAATATAATAGATTACCTTGTGGGCTAACGAACGCCCCGGCATTATATGCCCGTTCCCAACCAGCAAGGGACAACATAAATATCTCCTGGTGTTTCAAGATCTCTTCACCAAATACATCGAAGTACGCCCATTACGCAAAGCAAATGGTCAAGCAATCACACGGGCACTAGAATAACAGATCATCTTCAAGTGGGGTTGCCCATAATATCTAATTTCGGATAACGTTACCAAGTTTGCCAACAACTGGCTCAAGAACAAACTCGCGGAATTAGGTATTGTACACCAATTTATCGCGCCGCCCCACGCGCAGGCAAACCCTGTAGAAAGAGTAAATAGGGTCATCAAAACCATGATTGCGATTTTTGTCCAAAATCACCATAAAAACTGGGACATCCACTTCCCAGAGTTTGCATTTGCAGCAAACACAGCGGTGCACGCTAGCACCCAGACGTCGCCCGCATTTTTAAATTTTGGCCGGAATCCCCGAGAAATGTCGACGTACCCTCATTCTCAAGGATCAGCGCTGCAGGTGCAAACCTTGACACCGCTAGAATGGCAAAATCGTATGAAGAGATTGCCCGCCGCAAGCCAAAAACAGGCCAAAGATACAATAAGAGACGCCGACCAGAGACATTTGAGGTTAATAACATGGTGTGTAGACAGAACCATATCTTGTCATTAGATTCAGACCCATTCTCGGCGAAGTTTGCTCCAAAATTCGTAGCCCCCTGCAAAATTACAAAAAAAATATCCCCCGTCATATTTGAGATAGAGGATATGAGTGACGGGAAAACGACAAAGGGGCACGCATCAGACCTCAAAAGATACTACCAATCTAATTCCCACGTTAATTCCCCCACAAGTACCAACAACAAGCAAGATGTACCAAGTGAACGGACGGTGCAACTACGCAGGGTTTCCCCCAATTGATGTGGCACTACCCTCGATATGAAGAAACTGACCAAGGCACTAGAGGAAATGC
Source organism: Sycobia sp. Sy_11 (assembly GCA_018907035.1). Classification (NCBI taxonomy): domain Eukaryota; kingdom Metazoa; phylum Arthropoda; class Insecta; order Hymenoptera; family Epichrysomallidae; genus Sycobia; species Sycobia sp. Sy_11. The sequence continues at coordinate 676,631 of JACCIC010000136.1, read as the reverse complement.
AGAAATCGCGGCTCAACCTAATCCAATTCAGCCCCGATACAACGCAAGAGATCGTCGAATAAGAGCAGGCGATGAAGATCACCCCGATAGCCGACGTGTTATGCAGCCTTTCGCTGTTGGATACGAGTGTATCGACCCTCGACGACAACCAAAACCCCACCCACCCCCAACCCCATATCGATCTTGCCAATCACCCACACCCTTATACCGACAATGCAAACAATGATATCGTCTGCATGCGTCCCGAGCGACGTAAAACTCAAGACTCAATTGACTCACGTAAGACTCAATTTTCAATTTCTATAATGGAAAAAACGAAAGTCTTGATTTTTAGCAGAATGAAAAATTCGTCTATATTATGAAGCTGGCATTGGAGTTTGACTCTGAATTGCTTTCTGATACTCGTGCGCATATTAGATACGTTTTAGCTTAACCTCTTTCTGATTCAAACGAAAATAGTATCGTCGCATGGGACAGAATCGTACAGCTGTATCTATATGTATTTATTGCCTACGTCACAATTCGTGAAGTAGGCAAATACGTGCACCAATTTATGTTGACGTAGCTGTGATGACGCGTTCGTGCGTTAGTGTGACAGTTGGCCCCATGGAGGGCACACGTTCACGGCAATCGAAAATTGTTGAGCCTTTCCTATATGGCATCGACAATTTCTCCTTATTATCTCTGCTCTCAGTTCCTGCTTGACCGCTTCACGTATCAGTGGGAATTCCAGTTATTTACTTACTACACTTCAACAAGTAATATACTGCTGGCTAATATGCAGTAAGTATAAAACTGTAACTCTTCAGTAAAAATGCTTAACCATTACTTAAAATAATTTAATTGTACTTTTGTCGACTGCTTATATACAAATTATTTTTTAATTTAACCATTACTTGCTTAAATCCATTTAGTAAAAAATGGGTGTGTCGCGGGACGCACGGAAGAAGTTAAGATTTCTTAGGCGAAATAAAAAGCTTTTTGTCTGTTTCGCTCTCTCTCTCTCTCTCTCTCTCTCTCTCTCTCTCTCTCTCTCTCTCTCTCTCTAAATAATATTATGCAGGGGGACTAGAGGATTCTGCTTTTTTAATCCTATAATTTTTTTCAGCAATTTCAGAACTTCAGAATTTTTAAAATTATATATATATATATATATATACCGTCGTCAAATAAGAGCGTGGTGGTGTTAATTTATAAAAAAATTTATTTCATAAAACTTTCATATTTATATGTACATTGTACACATTACAGTCGTTGGTGCAATTCGGTCAATAATGTGTCTAGTCACCACCGACGTTGAGAATTGCCTGGCATCTCCAAGGCATGCTTTCTACTAATTTGAAGGCGTATTCTAGTGGTAACGATCTCCAGAGCCGACGAATTTGGTAAGACAAATGCTTCAAAGTGCGTCTTCCATAAAGTTTCTGTTCAATATATGTCCACACATTTTTAATAGGGTTTGTATCAGGCGACTGCGACGGCCAATCCAATGTAACGATGCCAGATTGCGTCTTCTACTCAGTACAGAGCTTGCTGCGGTGTTCAGTGTCGTTGTCCTCCTGCATAATCCAATCTTTATTTTTTCTGATGAAGCATCTTTTGGAAGATGGCTGTAAAGCCTTTTTATTATTTTCTAGGCATTTAGGTTGAGAAGCAGCCCCAACAATGCACCTTTCTTCCGTGTTTTACGGTCCACTGAACAAGCTTATAGGTAGAAGTTGAACAGGCTTGCGTGAGAACATAATATGCCCATATAGAACATTCATCAGTAAAAATGATATTTTCAAAATCTCTATTAATATTCTCATGCGCCCAAGCGAGTCGCTTTGTCACATGTTTTTTAATCAACTGAGGCTTCTTGGTTATGTGGCGCCATTTCAGGCCATGAGTATAAATATGAAGAAATCTTTTTTATTCACTTTTCCTATCCAGCCATGTTCTGGTGAATCATCGACTTTTTTAGTCACTTTATATCGCTATACCCACTTCTGTGCAAATACTTAATTGCGAGATTTTGAGACCTTTCTGGTGGATGCAAAGAAACACAGCCTCGTAGCGCGACGCATACTTAGCACTCATGGCGTTTAAGATAATTGTCGTTCAAAAGATCAACGACAACTGAATCTTCCTTAACAACGCCTCAAGGACACAGCTTCTCTCTATCGGCTCGCGAAGGAATTAGAGAGAAATCTTTCATTACCTATCAGTAAAATCGACCACGCTGTTACTTGACTGACTGTGTATAGTATTTTTGAATTCACGTATATATAATTCTGATTAGTAAAAGTCAAGCAATATTGATAATTTTTTCATCTCTGATTGAGTGTAATATAATAAATATATTTTTTGTATTCAAACAAACCTATTAGTTGGATTGAAATGAATAGAGTTTTACTGAAATATCTGAATTTACAAATTTTTTTTCAGTGCAGTAGTACAATTTCGATTATATTCTTTAGTAAATTGTATGATATTATAATGTAAATATCAATTAAATAACACTAACTGTATAATAAATGTTATTACATAATTAATTTACAGAAATTGGAATCTTTTATATTAAATTAAAAATTTTTTTTAGGAATTTAATTTTGAAAATTACTTTTTACAAAAATTTAATTTTATATAATCTTTGGCAGAGGATTTTGTTGTTGAGCATGATTTTATTATTGACAGGAAAATCTATTTCCATTTTGAATTTACGTAAACGAGATGGCAACTGTACATTAACTTCTTCACCTTAATGCACTATGTTGAAAAATTGTTTATTTATGTTTTATAGAATGCTTACTACAAATATTATCAAAACTAATCCCCAGAGGGAAGCCTGGAGATCAAGGACCTAGACTGCTGCCTGACTATCTAGGAATGCTTGAGATCAAACTTACCATATCTAGTACTGTGGAGCAGCGGGCTACTATTGTCGTTTTGAAAGAGGTCAGCGCCACGAAGCTGATGAGAATTGGCCTCGTGAATTATCGTATGAGAAGGCGGGAAATAGTAACTAGGTGCTTCTGGTGTTTAGGCTATGGTCATCGGAGCCATGGCTGTAAAGGCCCAGATCGAAGTGCCTGTTGCTATCGCTGCGGGCAGGAGAGTCACAGAGGGGTTGACTGTAAAGCCAACCCAGTGTGCTTCTTACTTGACTGACCACCTTCTCGCTCAGATCTGCATCGATGCTGGATCTGGTGTTGTTCTCATTAGCGAACAGTATTGGAACAGAGATAAACTGGGATGGTATACGGAGAATTTTGGGACGGCTGCTCTTTGGATACATAACCCACGGCGATTTTTAGTCGTGACCATGGAACTGGAAATGGCTATGTTTGGGTGAGTAGCAACAACGTCACGTACGTGAGCTGCTACCACAAGCCAAACCAAACCATAGATTACTACCAAGCCATCTTAGATGACTTGGAAGACATGGTCAGGGAAATTGGAGGTGAACTGATCGTGACCAGAGACTTTAACGCAACGGCTCTAGAATGGAGTGCGGAGCGACCAGACTCCAGAGATGAAAGAGTGATGACTTTGGACCCGCCAACCCTGACCCGTATCTCTTCTCAGAGCTGCGCGAAGTAGTCGAGGGGAATGCGCGAAGGGGGTAGTTTTTAGTGGGTTTGCTTGCACCCTAAGTGTAGGTGACTCCTACATACCCGGAACCGGTCCCCAGGATCCATAGAGGATTTTTCTCCTCTATAAGAAAACTACAAATGTTTTAGTGAAAATTAGAAGACACTCCATTTTTCTCATGAAAACTATAAGAGCTCCGTAAAAAGCTCGTTTTGGTAAAGTACGGTTATGGCCATATTTATAAAAGAGAACGTATATATACAATATATAGACTAAAAAATATGTATTTTGATGAGATGTTGAATTTTTATTTGAAATATTTGTTGAATTTTTTTGTATTTTACGAAATAAGTTGCAGCGCATCTCTGCGTCGCGTCGACCTCCCCCTAGATATATCGCGCGAAATCTCGATACTCCTACTTTCGTAATTGTGATCATCGAAAACGACGGTCACAATATATATATATATATATATATATATATATATATATATATATATATATTATTGAATATTTAATTCAATCAAATAAATATAAAACAGATTTATCAGTGTAAGTTTATTTAAGTTTAAATTAACAATATTTAATACAGAACAAAAGAAAACAAATCTTAAAAATTGGAGCAACTCGCTAAAGGCTAATACAATGCTTACACGTTCGCTTCGATACATCAACTAACTAAGGCAGAAATGCGCGCTGCTTTTAAGTTACTCAAAAAGTATGCAGGTTTATACCTGTTCGGCATTATAGGTTCGCACGAGCATAGTACAGGAACAAACACACAGGAAAATTCTCCATTTATACCGAAATCCTAATGTGCTTGAGACTGATGCGCAGTCTGGGTTTTTCTTAGTCCTTAATTACATTTAAATTACACTATAGTGGTATATACAAATACCGCTATACATTCAACATATATATATATATATATATATATATATATATATATATATATATATATATTCCTGAAAGTTATGTAGGTAGGTAGGTAGGGAGGGAGGTAGGTAGGTAGATAGAGAGAGAGAGAGAGAGAGAGAGAGAGAGAGAGAGAGAGAGAGAGACAGAGAGATAACGAGGATGCAAAGGTGTAGAGGTACCGATCAAGTACGTCTATTCTGTTAGACTTGCTACTGCCATTACGCTCTCAGATAGCTGATCCGAAAATTTTCAGTTTGGTCCTCATCCAAGTCGAGCGGAGCGACATGCCCCGTAAGAAGTATTCACTTCAAAAACTGTAATTCCCATCGGTATGTGATGTGATAAAATAGAGATTGCTAGTGTGCAAAAACTATTACCTCCGTGATTCAATACGATTGTGCCTTCTATATACCGAAGTAGTAACTTACCGCGGGCTTGTCACACTTATATATGGGCTTTACGCATCTATCTATGTCTATCATCGTTGGTAATATATTTTTATAATTAGAATATTTTTTACACATACAATAATTAGCTATTTGTTTATATATATATATATATATATATATATATATATATATATATATATATATATATGGTGATTACTCTTTATTACACCCCGCTTGCAGAGTATTGTCTCGACTGGCCTTCCCTCTGCACGCGCCTCGCAAGAACGGAGTACCGACGTTTACCGCTGTGGCACTGGGGATCAAAATTTTACTGCATTATCTAACATGGGCATCGACGATCTCCTCCTAGTATCTCTGACATTACTATTTGTTTTGATGTTCTAAGCGCCACTCTGCATGCGGTAGTTGTCATCTGGAATACACGGAAAAAGGCAATTATAAGACAGTGGTACCGGTTTACGGGGTTACATTATATCGTGTTCCACTCTCCACAAAGGAGACGGTTGTAAAATAGTTAACTGTTTATACTCTTATGTTTAGTAAATCTTACGTTGGTATATTTTACCGGAAAGAAATATTAAATTTGAAAAGTATATATTTTGCATATGTCCAATTCAATACCGAATATTCTATATTCGGTATTGAATTAATAAAAATTTATTAATATATGTAGATTTATGGCTTAGGTAAAAACGGTTAAAATTAAAGTTAGTGAGGAGAAAATTGATAATGCAAGATATAGTGGTTACCATATAGTGTAATTTCTTTTGTGGAAATTACGATGGGACAATATTAAAATTTCATTAATATTTTATAGATATTTATATTTAATTGCATTCAGAGCATACAGTTTTTTTATTTTATATTATTGGAACTGATGGAAAATTGGAGTATAAAAATTAAAATCTATTGGATGTTTAGTTCCATAATTAAAAAGACTATATGAAGAAAATTAAACATTTTCATATATTTTGAAAATTCAAAAATAGAATTTTTGTGGTTTGATTATTGCTATTAACGTTTTTTAAAATTCTTGTGTATGTTATAAATTAGCAAAAACTGTAATGAATCATATAGATAGTCAGGACAATATTCAGCAATTGAACCTTGCTACTATACCAGTGGATCAACTAGAAGAAATGGATACCCAAGAAGGTAAATTGTTAATAAATATTTTTTTATTATAATTAATTTAGAAAGAATTTTTAATTTCAGACAGTATTTGTAATATAATTTTTTCAATCTCAACAATCATTTCTATAATACTTATATGAATCATTTAAAGTAATTTTCTTTTATTAAAAATTTACTTTTTATGATTTACATTATGTTTATTACATAAAATTTTATTAAATTTATTATTTATTTTTCTCCAAAATTTTAGTCTAGATTTCCAATGAAAAAATCCATGTGGAATCCATCAAGAATCCGATGGAAATTAGATACAATTCAATGAATTTTTCACCCATGAAAATCATTTAGAAATCCATCAAAAGTGGCTTTTAATTTTTCAAGTAACTAATATCTAGTGGAAATCCAAGAAAATCTATATGGTTTACATTCTTGATGGATTAATGTTGGATTCCCCATCAACCTGTTTTCAGAAAAAATCAAAATGTATTACAATTGATCAACAAATACTTACATTTGTCTAAAATTTAAGATAACATTAATAATTTATTTTAAATTTCATCTATTTTTTTAAAAAGTTATAAATTGTATTGCATTCCTGTGGAAAAATTAAAAAATCATCATTAATCTTGTCATTGATTAATTATAAGATATTATTATAAGTACAATTTGATAAAATTTTAAGATTTCGAAGAAGAAAATTCTCAATAAATTATAATTTTTAAACAAAAATAATTTTTTATGACTGCCATTTTAGTATAAAACAGATACTCAGGCAATCATGAATACTTAAAATCTGAATATCAATACTATGATATTCATAAATTTAAAGCGTAAAAAAAGTATAAAGATTGTGAACTGTTAAAAAAATTTCACTTTCTAATTTTTTTATTCTTAGATACTAAAACTTTTTGAGAAATTATTTTCTTCAATAATACCTATTGTACATTATAGCTTGTAATAATACCGACAATAATAATAGTTGAGATATTAAAATATCTACATCATGATTTTTATTATATTTTCTATACTTATTAGTTGGTACATGCTTCTTTGAAAAAATTTTGGCTTCATAAATTTAAGTCCATCCACCCTGAAATTTTTAACTGAGAGGATTTAACTGCCATGTGGCTCCCTTACTCCATAGCCCCTGATTTTGATGATTTCAAAATGGTAATTTTAGTATTATAAATATGTGTATTGTTTGTACGAAAAGATAGTCGCAGCAAAACAGTTAGAAAAATGAGTCCTTTTTGAGAAAAAGATTCCATTATTTAAGTTTTTCAGAAAATTCATAATGATTAAATAATATTTATTATATTTTTAAAAGTCAATTGTTCCTGCTAGAATGATTCGATTTTAAATAAATTGACTGTCACTATTTATTTAAGAACTAAACATTTATTTAGTATATAAGATTCATTTGTGGTAAATTCATTATCGTGGTATTGCTTCACAGTCAAATGACTTATTTAAAACAGCGCGGACTCAACTGACTGTATATATTCGTGCACAGGCAGTTAAGGTTACATTTTTAAGTAATATAATATAAGTGTATGCCCTTACGCACTAAATACATCATACTGCATGTACACAATGATGTATACATACTTAACAGTTCCATCTCTCAAAATGAGTTCTTTTAGATGACAGTGTAATTAAAATGATTGTATGTTAAAAATTCATTCAATGTTTCAGTTTTTAAAGATAAGTTCTTTGTAAGGAAAGAGATTTCATTATTTATCTTTTCAATAACATTCATAATAATGAAATAAAATGTACTGTGTGTTAAAAATTCATTTAATGTTGTGGTCTTGAAAGAGGGTTCATCTTGAGGAAACAGATTATATTATTTTTCTTTCCGAGAAAATGAATAAGAATTAAATAAAATTTATTGAAGGATAAAAATGAAATAAAATTATTGATTTAGAAAATGAATTCTTATTCAGGGGAGGGATTTCATTATTCTGTATTCTATAAATTCATCTTAACGAAATGAAATTTAATGTACATAAAAAATTCATTAAATTCTTTGTATTTTCTGAATAAATTCTTTTCGAGAAAAGAAATTACATAATTTTTTTTTTTTTTGAAGATAATATTATGCGAGTGCATACAATATCTAATACGCGTAAACTCAGCGAGAGTCTTAATATTCGCGAAATCGTGAAGTAAAGAGAGAAAAGAAATCTGAGCTTGCGCGAAGACACTTATACGGAGACGGCGATCACATACATCACGCGCGGTCGGCTCGACGCCGCTGCGGCCGCGATATCCTTAGGTAGGTCGTACTTATTGTTGCGGGCCTAATTAAAGGTATTCAAGACGCACAACCCTTCTATTCGAGTTTTATGGATTAGACTCGTCGATTCCGAAACCCGCGGGGCTATACCGAGGCGCTGCCTGGGCAGTTTCCTAGCACTAGAGGCTGATGTGATCCGGTCGGTCCGCGGGCTCGGACGCGTTGCCGCGGTCGTAAGCGGGTGTCCCGAATACCGCCAACGGAGACTCCCGTCTTTACCTATTTTTATTAATTTTAAGTAAAATATAAGATTTATGAAGCGAGAACGAACGGCGCGCGAGACTCGAGCCTGACGACGAGGCCTGAAAGCAGGAATGAGGTAGAGAGGTACATGAGGTATAGGCTACCGAAATCGTAGGCTACCGGATGTAAAGGCTACCGAATGTGTAGGCTACAGACTATATAATAATAAACTTTGTTACCTTGAAATAAAGCGTCCTATTCTATAGTTACACACTTCGAAACCTCCTCGTATCTTTATAGCTAGTCGGAGTCATTTGAGAGAATGCTGGACGGGATTCACAAGGGAAAGGGGTTTAGATCCCGACGCGGAAGCGTCTGGCGCCTGGGTATTAACGTAAGGAACTAATCCCGTGGGCCATCTGGAGCCTTGCAGCGGTCTACTGTTCGGTTGTGGCCAGGCCGGACAAGGAAAACCGTTATAATCTTTAATTACCCTCTATAGCATATTAATTACAATTCCAAATGGTAACGACCCATCTCCTCTCTTCCTACGTAATATTTTATTTTTAATTGGAAGGGTTTTGTGAAAATGGAGAATCGTGTCGGGATGGGTGAATGGACTGGATGAATAACTCTTTATCCTAAATTCTTTTTTTATATTAATAATTATAATTCTTTTTATTAATTATTACTATTACAAAGATATTCTTGACAAATAAAAAATATATAAATCATAAAAATGTTTATTTCTTCATTTCGATTTCTCTAGAGATTTTCCATAACAAATAAAAGAAAGAAAAATAATTTATTATTTCGTAAATTAAGTGATATTATAATATATTTATTTTCGTGTATTTTCTCGTACATTAATCCCTTAATCTTATTATCGAGCTGTTCGGTCATGACCGATTTTCGCTCTCTCTCTCTCTCTCTCTCTCTCTCTCTCTCTCTCTATTTACTTGATCGTTTATTTAAATGCCTGAGGTTTCGGTTCTTCGCTGTTTATCCTATTTAATTTTATATAATTTCGAGGGGCTCCTCGTCAGTAATATAAAATTATCAATTTTTAAATAACTCAGGAGCGCCTGATCTTATTTAAAAATTGTTATACGATTTTATTCAATAATTATAAAATTGTTACATGATTTTAGTAAATACAATTTCTTATTTATTTTTCCAACGACTTTTTTATGTTCGATGGCCTTCTCGAGCGTCGCTCGGTGTGATATTTCTTGTTAGTAAGGGAACAATCTTTCCTATACAAGAAATTATGTCTTTAAACGAGTAAAGGAATGTCTTTTCCTCGTTAAAGAGTTTGCAAAGGGAGACGACGGGTCGATCCGTCGGTCGGTTGGTTCCTTTTCTTCACTTGAGATATGCTTTCCTCAGCAAGTGCCGCAAACAAACAGGTCCTCTATCGTCAAATAATGCACTTTTATACAAACTAAAAGTACATTCTTCAATTTTAAATTATAATTTCATTAATTTTGATTGGCTTATGATGGCTCAATCGCTAGAGTGAAGGACTAGTAACTTGGTTATTTGAGTTCAATTCCCGGTCTAAGGCGATTGACACGAGCATAGCTGTAATATACTGCTCAAATACGACATTATGATCTGTAGAAGCCGCGTGTTTTACACACACACACACACACACACACACACACACACACACACACACACACACACACACACACACACACACACACACAAATCAAACTTGCGTTCGTGTCGCTATCGGGTAACTTGATTTAGTTATTTACTGCCGGAAATTGTACAAATCTAGTGCGTACCTACCGCGTGGACAAAATTAAACAACTACAATGATAATGAAAAACTTTTTTTTAATCGTAGTATAGCGGAGTAGATTTCTATTAAGCATAATTAGAAGTAATATAATGGTTTAATATTGATAAAATAATTAATCGAAAATTTCATCAACCAATATCAGAATATATTGCGCTGTCGTTCGAAAGTTGCAATTCCCATACTTACCTTCGGAGCGCGACCGCGCTCCTTGATTACAGAAAGAAATCCCACAGTCCACTTGACTTTGAGTTAAGTATTTTTTTATGAATAAGTACGATGCAACACCGTGATTATTAATTTTGGTCCTTTTCAAGACAGAATAATATTTTTGAAATGCAAATCCAAATATATAATTAAGATAATTAAAAAGTAAATGATTAATAACTTTGTTTGCAGAGGCACCCAATGACATTGAAGAAAATCATCAACGGCGACGAATTAATGGCGAATCTGAATTACATTGCATTTCGCAAGATCAAGATATGGAGCAAGGTAATTATTTATTTTGAGAAGATCCAAATTCAACTTGAAATCTGACATTTTTATATTTTAATAGATTATGAGAAATATAATTTTTTAAATACATATTGTAATTCAAATTTATAATTAACAAACTTAACTTTTTTATATTATGAATTTCTTGAAAAAAATGCTACAAAATTTTTAAATGAACTAATGGAGATATACACTTCATCATAATGATAGTTTCATACGTATTTTATCTTCTATGCTGCTTTTGCGGACAACTTACCTATACTTCTATAATATATTCAGTTAGTACTTTCTATAGAAAAAATTAGTACTTTCTATTGAATGAATTCCTCTAATTTAATGGTTTCATAATGAACCCTCTATACAAATTACAAAATATATTATCCGAGTAACTATAATAAACGCTTGAGAAACTATAATTGAACTACAAATAAAACATTTTCACAATGCAATATAAGTCCAATTTTTTAGTTATCGTTATCACCACGTAATAACTGCTTAATTCTCGTTTACTTACTGTGTTGTTATAATTCTGTGTACAAATATGAGTAAGACTTTATAACTTTTGAAATCTTTATTTATTCTTAGAAATCTAATTCGTCCCTCTAAAAATAATCCTTTCCGCCGGATGCAACGCAACTATGCCAAAGTTTTTTCTAATTTTCAAAATATTTTTTATTCTCGTATTCCGGAATGGCCATCAGTTCCTTCTTCAATTCGGCTTTTATTTTTTCAATCGAATCAAAACCGTGTTTCCAAGTTCTTTTGAGTTTGCTCAACAGTCAGAACTCATACGTTGCTAAATCAGATGAGTGCGGTGGTTGCGGAACGATATTGGTTGAATTTTTGGCGATATGTTCACGTAAAATCAATGCAGTGTGAGCCCGTGCATTATCGTGATGCAAAAACCATGAGTTATCTTTCCATAAATCTGGCCTTTCGAGATGAATAGCTTCACGCAAACGACGCATAAACACTCAAATGATATTCTTTGTTAACCGTTTCACCGATTGGAAGGAATTCATAAACCACCACACCATAATAATCGAAGAAAACTTTAAACGTAACCTTGATTTTGGAGCGACTTTGGCGAGATTTTTTCGGTTTCCGCTCCCCTTTGACACGATATTCACTCGATTGATCGGTAGTTTCTGAATCGGAAGCGTAGACTCAAGCCTCATTTTCACTTATTTTTTTGTTTCATTTTGTCCTGATAGTCCGAAAGCATCGTTTCATAGACTTCCGTGCAACGCTGTTTTGTTAAAAAAAATTAAGTGTTTTTGGCACCAATCGAGATTTCATTCTTTTCAGAATAGATTTCAATTCTTTGTCTTTGTCGACGTGTAGCCTATCAGTAGATGTTCTTGGTCGTTATTATGTGATTCGTCTTCAACGCGTTCTCAATCTTCTTTGAATTGCTTGGTCAATCAAAAACAGTTGTACTTGACTTCTCACCAAAGGCCTTCTGCAATATTCTGAACGTTTCGGTGGCCGATATTTCATTTCGCGCACAAAATTTAATGCTACTTCTTTGTTGAATAATTTAAGATATTATAAAATCCGAAGAGACAACTTTTCCTTGTTCACGAAATACAAGCGTAACTATATGACAAACGAAGATAATTGCGTGGAATTTGGCACAGATAACTCTGGTAGTAGTACCAACTTAAAAATAAAAATATTTGTCCGAATCGATAAACCCGAGAAATTTGAATTGAAAAGTCTTACTAATATTTGTACATAGTTCTACGCGTAACACGAATTTAATAATCTTCCTATAGCATTAGAAACCGTTTGATAAGTATTTTAGTCCATAACGGAAAAGTGACCGTTTATATATTTAATAGAAATTGCACTATTGGAAAATGTATGTACTGGAAAATTACCGTTTTACTTTCGGAACATACCCCATTTTGCTTAAAAAATAATTAATTTCATGAGATTTTCAGTACTCCAGCTTTTTAGGGGTGTCTCCTAGCCATCAAAATATAAGTGCACGTTTGTTGGCGATATATTTAGATACGGTTAGGTGATTGATTACAAATTGAAAAGAATTATAAAATCAAATCTATATTGTATATTTTTTACAGATTTTATCGACAAAACTTAACATAATAAAAAAACGGCAACTCAAAAGTTATATAGAATGGATTTAATGCTAATTTCATTGATTTCACGATTAATTTTTTACGCTTTTTTTAAATTGTGCATGCTTACAGTAACCTCGCTGTGATATAAATGTCGCAGAGATTTTATGATCATGCAGTCTTGTTCCAAGGATGCTGCGATCATTCGGAAATCTAAAAGCGTGCTCGCAGCAAGTACTCTATGATAAAAATTGTTATGTGAGTACCATAACGGAGATCGCGGATAAACTTTCGAAAAACTAACATAACTGATTTCTTGATTTTTTTTTTGGAGACTGATTAAAATTATCTATTGACCTTTAATGGAAATTGAATTTTCATATCAAAAGCTATAAATACATAGTCTTTTGAACATATTTCGGGGAATATTAAATTTACAAAAAAAAAAAATGTCAGAAAATGGTACATCTGAATAAAATACATACTTTTTATAAAATTAATAGATATTTTATACTAATATTAATACACGTCAATATAATTAATTAACAATTCTAATACCAGTCAGACTGTCGTTGTTTAATATCACCTCAGTAGACTAATCTGAAATAAAAATTTTAATTAGTTGAAAAAATTATTTTTATTAGCAAAGTTCAATTGGACTGCCCCTACCATTTTTAGCCAATTAAAGTTACTGGTGCTGTTGTCCGACGTTTCGAATCACTACGGTTCATCCTCAGGAACTAAACTAAAATAAAAAAAACCCAGTATGCAACTTTATATAAACCACCCTCCTCCAAATTATAAAACTCAATAACATGCATATATAATCCCTCCTCCACAAGGAATGTTCAAAATCAATTAATTTAATGAAGAAAGATAAATATTATCTAATTTACTTGAATCTAACACTACGGAAAATAGATGTAATGTAAGAGTTGATGTTAATAAGAGCTCTATTATTGTTTTACCATATGTTAGAGGATTGTCAGACAGAATTAAAAGAAGTTTTAGGAAATATAACATTGCAATTTTCTTAAATTAATAAATATTTCTATTGGTCTTACAGTCCAATTAAACAATTTTAATTAATACATAATAATATCAAGATATATTTATATCAATACTTATACATGTGAATATATAATTAATTGAAAATTATAATGACAGTCAGACTGTCCTTGTTTAAAATCATTCCCTTATATTAATCTGAAATAAAAATATATTAGTTGAAAAAAATTCTTTTTTAGGAATGTGCAATCTGACTGTCCCGACACCCTTTACTCAATTGAAGGTTGACTGAGGTTGTCTAACGTTTCGAGCTCTATATGGTTTCTCATCAGGGACTAAACTAAACCTTCTATTAATATTCTAATTTATGCACCCTTATCCCCACTAATCTAAAAATTTAGTAATTTCAATTGCTATTTATGTTGTGAGTATGACAGCATTTTATTCGTAATAGTAGTTGTGTTTTCGTAATAGTAGTAATAATAGTAATAGTAGTATTTCGTATATTCGCAATAGTAACAAAAAATTTTTTTATGCTGCCTACTTTTGATTTAAAACTTTGAAAAAATTGATATTGGTAAATTGGTATAAAATATATACTATATAGTTTCTTTTTGTTATTGTTTAATTGTAGTTTGAAATTTTCAAATAAATTTATCTTAGGTTTTGTTTAGGGTGGTCGGCACCGAATAGTATCTACATATTCTCGATGAGACAGCAATTAGGTATTACATCCAAATTTCTCTTTTAAATACGATGCATTTTAGATTTATCAATGAGACTCGTTAAGAAGGGAAGTGCGTTTTCTCCATAGTTGAAATAAATAATCATACTTTATATTCTATTTTCTCACGGTTGAAAAACTTGTATTCCAAACAAAATATATATTTTTGTAGTTTCTAAACATATTGAGAACTATTGGGTGTACAAGAAAGTTTCCAGAGTTTGTCAAAAGATGGCGTCATCAGTGGATCCTGGACAGAATTGTCAGATCTCATGTGTTATAATTGTAGGTTGTGTCGTTTTGTTTATCGAGCAAAATCATGGCAAGTTTCCAGCCAAATAAACGTTATTTGCGGAAAGCGCTGCTTATATGCTTTAATATAAGGAAAAGTGGAGCTGAGGTCTATTGTTTGCTTTCGGAAACATTTGGGGAGGAATTTATTGGTAAATCGACATAATACAAGTGGCTCAATCGATTCAAAAGTGGTGATTTTGAAGTTGAAAACAAGGATTGCTCCTGGGGCTAAATCATTGGGATTCATTCAAAGGTTTAGAAACTGGGTGCGGTGCGAACTAAAGCCGAGAGACATCAAACGGTGATTTTGCATGTTCGACGTGTTGTTGCGTCGATATAAAAATAAATCTTTTTTGCATCATAATGTCGCTGATGATAAAAAATGGTTTATTATGATTATTACAAATGCAGAAAATTGTATACAAAGTCCGGCGTTCCTGCCCTATCGAAACGCAAATAAAATATTCACGTAAATAAGGTCATGCTCTGCATATGATGGGATCAAAAGGGTATCGTATACTATGAACTGTTTACGAGTGATCACACCATAAAAGGACCATTGTATGGAACCCAACTTACCACGAGTCCGTCATTTTCCATCACGATACTTCTTAGCCTCACGTTGAAAATTTGGTCAAACACTATTTGGAGAATAATGGATGGACAATTTTGCCTCATCCACCTGACAGTCCAGATTTGGCACCATCTGACTATTTATTGTTTCTATCAGTGCAGAACATGCTTACGGGAATACGCTGGAATTCAGTAGAAAGATTCAAAATTTTGCTTGATTGGTTCTTCGGCGCAAAAGCGAGAAATTTTTTTTGTTCTGGAGTCGAGTATGGGTCGCTCTTTTCTGAAGCCATATAGCCTAGGAGATAACTGCGGTTGAATTATTTCATTCATTTTATTCAGTATTAGAGGTTCTAGGACTTTCCCTATAATAAGGAGAAAGCATAAAGGCCTGCAGGATGTGGCATCCACCAGTTTATTCTTTTCGCTCTTCCTGACGGTGACTACTTGGTCAGTTTTTCACTAATTAGCAAAAACCGAAAATCTCAAGCATAAATTGTCAGTTAAAAATTAAAAATTGTCGACTGTACTCAAATAAGTTAATAAAATTATTTTTCTTTCCTTTATTATTTTTCTTATTTCATATTAATCAAATTTAATTTTATTTTTAGTAGTAATTTCTATTTCAGATTCAAAATTCGAAATTGTACTTATGTCGACTGATCTGAATAAAATTCATAAATATATTTATTGGTCTTATAGGCTTTATATTATAATATATTATACTACAATAATGACAATCAGTCAGCTTGTCCTTGTTTATGATCAGCCAGAAGAATCTTAAACGGAACTTATTAAAAAGAAATTAAAAATAAAATAAAATATGGATAAGACAAATAATAAATTATATTCTATGAAAGTGTTTCGAAACGTCAGACATCAATGGTAAATTTAAATTTAAGGTCATGAGGGCAGTCAGGTTCTTCTTTGCTAAGATACAATATAATTTATTTATAACAATTTAATTGTACTTATGTCGATTGATCATATACAAATTAATAAATATTTTTTTATTGGTCTTACAGTCCAAGCAATTCAATCTAAAAATAAAAATTAAAATTAAAATAAAAATAAAAATTAAATTAAAAATTAAATTAAAAATTATAATGAGAGTCAGACTGTCCTTGCTTACATTCACCCCCGTAGACTGATCTGAAAATAAAATATTAGCTGAAAAAATTCTTTGTTAGTAAAGTGCAGTCTGACTGCCCCAACACCCTTACCTAATTGAAGACCTGTCCAACGTTTCGAGCTCGCTACGGCTCCTCATCAGGGACTGGCGTCTAGCATGTACATTCCAAAGTACTGATACTATAATCTTGCCGGCCAACTGTTGAATCTACCCACGCTTTGGAGTCGATTCATCGCGATAAATCGAATCGGCGGACTATTGATTGAACTCTAGACTGTAGCGAAGATACTGTGTTTCATCAATTGTAATATATAGACGGAGAATTTCGTCCTTATTAGGTTGAATATCGTTTAACATTGCTCCGAATCATCAACACGTTATGCTTTTGATCGGTTATAAAACTTTGTATTGCTATTATTATTGATGCATTTACTAATAAATAATGATCGATATTCACTTTTGATCACATAGTAGATGCTGCGGCTTGAAATAGCAGCCAGTCAAAGTCTGATATATAGAAGTTTTAGAGTGGAGAAATTGATGTAATTGATATAGAAAAGAATGATTATAATGAAAAGCAAATTTTCCAACCTGTATATTTTTATCTATCAATCGCATATTTGGTAGGTAGTTCTGGAATACAATAGATGGGTACAGTCTCGCCAGCTTGGCTTGACTATTCGAGATTTTTCCCTAACTTTGGCATTCCCGCGGCATTTTCAATAAAATGGCGATAGTATCCGGAAAAACTAAGGAATTGACTTGTATTTTGTGTATCATTCGATATTAGAAAGTGGTTTATACCTTCTACTTTTGCAAATTTCGTCAAAAACAATGGTTTTTGACGGGCACATGTTTCTTATAGCCATGTTCTTATTATCTGCGTATTCATTTTCGTATATTTCAGTATATTTTCAAAATATATTTCAGTATACTTCAGTTCAGTATGTTCAGTATATTTCAAAATAGGTTCATTATTCATTTCGTATATGACAAATTCAACAATGCCTTAGATAAATTAAATTCTATAGGATACTCTAATAAGGTAAAGTTTCATATTTCCATATTTGTAATAAATGATTAGTTCAAAATCTATAAGATATTGTTCTACCAATCTCTCACTATATGAAATATGGAAATTAACGGCTATAACGTAAAATCGGGAAACTCCACTTAACACGTTGAGCTTCATTACTCTGAATGTTACAAATAATTCAGTACTCGTTCTTTTTAAATTGACAAAATTGGTTTCCCTTATGCTGAATCAGGAAAAAATTTCTTTTCTTTTAATTAGGTTTGCTCCAAAATACTCGTCAACTAGAAATAGGGTATATACAGTAGTTACAGTAAATACAGTCTCTAATCTCTTAGATACTGTAAGTAAAAGTTCTTGTTCAAGTTGCATATTCATTATATTGTATATTCGTTTTTGTGCTAAAAACGGCATGATGCAGAGGTTTCACTATTTTGCATATATTGGATAATTAAATAAAATGAAATTAAATAATCAAATAAATACAAAAATTATGCCAAGAATAATAATAATTTATTGGTTTTTTCGAATAAGTCTAACAAGGAATAGAAACCGTGCGAAATTTATTACAATGATTTATGGGTAATTAATTGATACGCATCATGGGTGCTGTTAGAATTTGCATTGGGTACTTTCGCGCTATGTGTTGGGCGCCATTATGCTATTAGGAGTGTGAATAAGTCTTTCCCGTTTTTTGTAAGAGATGGCGCCACCAATACTGTGCGAGTATTCAATGGTTACATATGTCATAATCAAAGCTTATTCATATGTCAACAATTCCATACTAACACATTAGTTAAAATTTTTTCGCATCATAAATTTTTGATATCGTGAAAATGTCGAAATTTGAGCCGAGTCGACGTCATTTGCGGGAAGTTTCACTTTATTGGTTCAATTTGAAGAAATCTGCTGCCGAGACGCATCGATTGCTTCAGGAGGCTTATGGAGAAGGTTGTGTCGATGATTCAAGTGTTCGCGGATGGTTTCGACGCTTCAAAAGCGGTGATTTCGACGTGGAAGACAAGGAGCGTTCCGGGCGGCCGCAAATTTTTGAAGATCGAGAATTGGCGACTTTGCTTGATGAAGATTCTTGTCAAACGCAAGAAGAACTTACTGAAGCATTGGGAGTTGACCGAACAACCATTTCCAAGCGTTTGAAAGCCATGGGAATGATCCAAAAGCAAGGAAATTGGGTGCCGTACGAACTGAAGCTGAGAGACGTCGAACGGCGTTTTTTCACTTGCGAACAGCTGCTTCATCAGCTGTTATTTCAGCGACATAAAAGAAAGGGTTTTCTGCATCGTATCGTGACTGGCGATGAAAAGTGGATACGTTACGATAATCCGAAGCGAAGAAAATCATGGGGACTACCCGGCCATGCATCATCATCGACGGCCAAGCCAAATATTCATGGCGCCAAGCTCATGCTCTGTATATGGTGGGACCAGCTAGGTGTGGTTTACTATGAGCTTCTGAAACCGAATGAAAGGATTACAGGCGAGGTCTATCGATGACAATTGATGCGTTTGAGCCGCGCACTGCGAGAAAAACGGCTACAATACTCCGACAGGCACGACAAAGTTATTTTGCAACATGACAATGCTCGCCCATATATAACAAAAGTTGTAGCTAGCGATGGCCAATATTTTCAATAATTCATTTGTAACCATTTTTTCACAATAAAGGCTCAAAATTTGAAAAAAAACGGGAAAGACTTATTCACATACCTGATATATATGAGAATTTTTGCGCTATGCATTGGACGCTGTCGCGCTACGCTTTCAAGTATTTTTATCTAAGATGGGGCTCAGAAGTTTAGATTATTATATGCTTTCAAATGAATAATATGAATATATTTGATTGACGAATTTAACAATAATTAAATGAATTAAAATTATATATATATATATATATATATATATATATATATATATATAGCGATGAAGAAAAACCCGTGAATAATCACAATGAAACTTATACTAAAATATTAAACACGGCGAAATTTGCAATTTTCACGATCACTTGTCGAGATCAGCCCCACTTGGAATTTGACGATAATTAGATATTGTGCTGCGGTATAATCAAATTCTTAGCATAGTTGACATGTGTATATTATGATAATAATGAGTAGAAAGATTCTTCTAGTATATTTGGTATTTCTGCCATAACTATCAGGACTACTTCAAAGTCACTTGTTTTCCCAATTGCCCCGTCTTATGAAAACGAACTGAATTTCAAATTTCTATTTGGCTGTGAAAGATTGGTACAAATTTGAAAAATTATTTGTAATTAACGAAAATTGATATTCACTATTACACACAGTCACTCCTTATTGTTATTGATCTGCAATCGTGCATCTTTATATTGACGCAATGAATACTCTAAATACAGATAATTAGATTTCGAATGATAGAATATTTCTTTTTTTTCAGATGAAGCGAGATCAGAAGCAACCTTTCGTTATACTGTCGATAATGTATCGAAGATGAAGGAATCTCAATTATCTCCTCCATGTTTTGTGAGAAATTTGCCTTGGAAAATAATGGTAGTGTCTCGATCAAGTCAAACACAGGAACGTCAACCACAAAGGTCTTTAGGATTTTTTTTGCAGTGTAATGGGGAAAGTGACTCTTCATCTTGGAGTTGTTATGCAGTAGCAGAATTGCGTTTAGCATCTTGCAAAGAAGGACAAGATCCTTTTAGTAGAAGTAAGTATTTTTTCTTTCTAGAAATCAGCATTAGATGCTTATTGACAAATCTATCTTAAATATATTTTTTATTTTCTTTTGATATTCTATTACATTATCTTCTGAGAAATATAATCGTCGATATCAATATATATGTACCATTGTTATAAAAAAAATCTAAGTAGTTCAAAGCTTATATTTTTAAACGGCAAAATTCTTTATAACATTTTTAGGAACATTTATAAAATGCATCCTGTAAGAAAATAAAATTTTCAAATGCAGTAACTGCATGGTTCTCGTTGTTGCAGTGTAGCTTTCATAAAACATTACTCCAGTGTCATGCGGCACACAGTATAATTGAACGACTTGTTCACATTTGTAGGTGTCTATTTAAACACAGGAGGACTCGATATAGTGATCAAATAGATATGACGGATGTTTAGCTATGCGCTTTAGCTATGCGCCACTCATATCAGTTTTTGGCGCTTTCCGGGTAATTCTTGTGTCGAACTAATGCTTATGTTACTAATCTTATGTATCTAATTCTTATATAATTAATATGTAGAGCAATGATGAGCTAGTGTCTCAATTAATGTTATTTATCATATCTTGTATAAAATTTAGCTGGTTCATAATAGAAGCCGAGCTGGTCCCACCAAATACTGAGCATCATCTTGAAACCTTATATTCGGTTTGACCATCGACGTGGAAGCATGGCCGGAATGTCCTTATGATTTTCTGCGCTTCGGATTATCGTAATGACCATTTTTCGTTCCCATTCACAATGCAATATAGAAATCCCTTCCGTATTTGCTTTGCAAGCAAACAAACCCGTTTCACATCTCTCAGCTTCGATTCGTACACCACCCAAATTCCTTGTTTCTGAATCATTCCCATGTCTGTCAAGCATTTTGAAATTGTTTTTTGCGTCTCCTCTAATGTTCCTGCCAATTCGTGTTGTGTTTGATGAGTCTTGATCAAGTAATACCTCCAATTCTGCATCTTCGAAATCCTTCTCTCTTCCACCGCCATGCTGGTCTTTGACGTGAAAATCACCGTTCTTGAAGCGTTGAAATCACTCCACGTTCTATTACTAATAGCGGCCTCACCATACGCATTTGATAGCATACGATCTACTTATTTCGACTACTACTTACCACTACACCATTTATTGCACAACGGCGAAAGCAAAGTTGTATACCTTAAACATATGAGGTTGTCAAATATCTCCCTTCCGCTTTTTTGCTCTTCATTCAATGCTTTACAAAAAGTATTACAGTGGTCGGATTTACTTCACATATGCGCCATTTTGTTCGATAATCAATTTCCATCTAGACAGCAACTTCATAATACCCCTCTCGTAGAAACCCTTCTCTTTTTTGCTAAGAACTCGGACAGCCACTTTTCACAAGTCTCTTTTGAGTCCAACTTTACACCACCAAGGGCGGTCGTCATGGACAGGAACAGGTGGTAATCACTTGGAGCTATGTCCTTATAAAATAAAATATAAGATAAAACCTCCTATCCGAACTCCCGTAGCTTCTGACGAGTCATCAACGAAGTGCGTGGTCACCATCCGCTTCAAAAATGGGTCGAGTTTCTTTCTTTTCAGCAGCACATCGCAGGCGTTGATTCGGTCCGGAAGGTTTTATTGCTTCAAATCATGCGGCCCCTAAACATAAACCTTTTTTGTATCCAGTCCTCTACAGATGGTTTAAAATGGTTTGGTGACTAACTCATCTCCTGGGCGATGTCACGAGATGCCACATGCCGGTCTAACTTGATCAATTCCATGATTTGATCGGTATTCGTCGTCACAGGTCTTTCGACGGCTGGCTTATCCATGGTCTCGTATTCACCGGCCCTGAATCGTCGAAACCATTCCACTGCGGTTCGAAGTGATAGCGTGCCATCCCCTGAAACACGATTAATCTCATGCAATGTTTGTCTAGCGGAGTTGCCTTAGACGAAGGAAAACTTTAAAATAGCGCGAATTTCAGCGTTAGTGAGCTCCATGTTTACACGTCTATAACTTTTGAACGCAATATCCAAACTAATCATGCATAACGTCGTTTTGTACATTATGTCAAGATCTTTCAAATGATATACAGTATTGCTAGATACGAGCTCTGTAGCGCTTTGTATATAGCCGCGAAATTCATAAGAAAAAACGCAATGTGTTACTTGCACAACGTTTTATTCACAGGCACTGTCGCCATTTTAAGATGCTTTAATAAAGAAAAATAATGTAGAATTAAATTAATAAATATTTTTATAATATAATATATTAGCTAAAATAATGACAGTCAGACTGTCCTTGATTATGATCACCCTCGCTGAATCTGAAAAAAAACTTATTAATACAATACATTATATCAGAAAATTAAAAAAAAAACTAAATAAAAGAAATAATAAAATAAAAATAAAAATACAATAATAAGTAAAAAGGAAAATAAAAAATAATAAAAGTATATTCTATGTTAGTAAAGGACAACCTGACTGCCCCGACCACCATAAATTTAGGATCACCTTCTTGTCTGACATTTCGAACCGCTACGGTTCATCCTCAGGAACTAAACTAAAATGAGAAACCCAGCATGCTACTTTATATACCCCATCCCCACATTGAATTTATTAGTATAACATTTATAGGACACCCTTTTTTTTTTTTAACTTAAATGCGAAATACAAATTCTATATTAATAAGGAATAATAAGTGTTCTCCAATTTACTCGACTCTAACATTCAATTTACATTATTGGGATTTTTCAACATATGAATATTTTCAAGAGTTTCTCTTTTATATTTATTCTTAATATCGTATACTAAAATATTTACATTTTCAAAGTCGAAAGAATGTAACAAGTTTCAACTATGTTCTTTTAGCCCGGATGTACCATTTATGCTGCGTAAGCTATATTGATGTTCTTAATTGATCTTCGGAAGCTATATATATTCTTTGTTCTGAAATCTTCTTGTTTGCCCAATATAATATTTGTTACAATCTTTACAATTTATTTTCTATACCACTCCTGTTTTCAAACATTTATCATCCTTATGTTTACAATTCTTAAATAGATTTCTGATATTATTATTGTTTCTAAAGTAATCTTGAGCATTAAGCCTTTATAATGCACTTCTAATTGTTTCGAATAATTCTTTTACATATGGTAATAACACGATTTTATTATTATTATCCCTCTTCTCCATATTACGTTCTCTAGTAATTAATTAATTAATTTATTATTTCTTTAATTTAAATTTATTATGAATTATATTAATAAATATTTTTATTGGCCTTTTTTTGCGGAGTCTGTGAATGCTGTTTATGCATCTCCGATGGTCGTTCAGCATGAATGGTCCTGAAAAACGACCATTGGAGTATGTGCGACTCGACAGAAAACCCCTGCCACTATGCACTAAACACATATTTCCGTGTTGCACCGACACCAGCCCGAAACTGTTATACACATTACTTCAGCCTGGGCGGCAGTCCTTGCGTGGTCATTTCACGTTCATATCTTTCATTCCAGATTCTCATGCATACTCGATATTACATTCACTCTTCATAGACTTTCAGTCGTCCAGACATCCATCTGCTTTTTTGCTCTGAAGCACATTCATAACGTATTTTGCGATCAACCACTAGCTGTCCGCGTTCGTCATCATAATTTTCGTTACGTTTTCTGGCGTGATCGCTCCTGTCCTCGTCTGTAACTCTAGTCGTAGCTCAGTCCAATGTCCGCACACAAAAAATGTGTGCTCCGCATCGTCCCAAGCTCATCCACAGTACTTGCATTCTGAAGAGGCGACCCTCTTCATCTTGCAGAGGTACTTACGGAAATATCCGTGTCCGGACAGAAATTGGGTAAGGTAGAAGTCCACCTCTCCGTATTTATTCTCTTTCCACGGGCCGATTTCGGGTATTAGTCTTTTCGTCCACCGTCCTCTTTCGTCCGTCGTCCACCGTCTCTGCCATGTCTCGATGGCCTTCATCCGTTCTTCTGTCACAGCGTCTTCCTTTCCAACGTTCGGACTCCGCTCGTAAATGCGCTTCCGTTCGGCCGCGAGCAGATCGGTGGGAATGACCCCAGCAATCACGAAAACGGCACTCTCAGACACGGTACGATACGCGCACGCGATTCTTAACGCGCCCAACCTTTATATGCTTTTCATTGCGTTTGCGCGTTTCCTGATATTCATCGCATCGGCCTAAACCTCCGACCCGTAAAGCAAAATCATGTGGGTAACGCTCATCAGCAGACCTCGAACGTTCTGTTTCGGTCCGTTCGTATTGGCCATCAGTCTACTTATAGCCTTGATCTTTTCTGCTGCCTTTCTCGCCGCGTTTCGTAGGTGGGGCCAGAAGCTCAGCTTAGTATCCAAGGTAACGCCAAGGTACTTGACTTCGCTCCTGGTTTCCAGTCTTTCCGTCCCTAACGTCATCGGAACCACCCTCTGTATACGTCTGCGAGTCAGCAGCAACAACTCAGTCTTTTGCAGCGCGAGCTGCAGTCCGTGATCTGTCATCTATTCGTTCACGCGTCTCATGACCTGATTCAGCTTTAACTGAATCAAGTGTTAGTCGCGTGCGACTATCACGGCTGCCACATCGTCGGCATAGGCAGTGAGACGCGCGTCCGAGGGCATGTCTAGTCTCAACAAACCATCGTATTGTACGTTCCAGATGTCGGGGTCTAAAATGGAACCCTGCGCCACCCCCGCTGTCGCGCGTTTCCATTTTTTTCCGTCCAAAGTATCATACGTCAGTCCTCAGTCTTGTAAGTAATCCCGTCTGATACGAAGGAGGTAGGAGTCAACCTTGAAAGTCATCTCCAACGCCCCCAGTATCTCTGTCCATTTTGCAGAGTTGAAGGCGTTACAAACGTCCAGGGTCACCAACAGAACCAGTGGTCTGGTTGCATGACAGCCCCTGTTCGCCACATGAAAGATGTTCGTCACGTCACCTATAGCTCCTATTGTCGACCGACCTTTCCTAAATCCGTGTTATTGTTCGGATAGGTCTCCAGCGTTTTTATTTGCCTGTGACAGTCTTGGTCTCAGCAGAAGCTCCAACAGCTTCCCTGCCGTATTTAGTAGGCAGAGAGGCCTGTATGGTGAAGGCAAATCGGGGTTTCCCTTAGACTTACGGATGAGAACCAATCGAGCCTCCTTCCAGAGCTTGCTAAAAACTCCCTCCACCAGACACCCGTTGTACAAATCCAAAAGGATGTCCAGGCGGCGCGAAGCGACCACCCGTAACACCTCACTAGGTATGCCATCGGGACTCGGGGCCTTGTTAGGCTTCAACGCATTCGCAGCTCTGCGGAGCTCTTCCTGCGTGAAGAGAGGGATCTCTATATCTTCCATTTCATTAGTCGCGTCCGTTCTGTTGGGATGGGTAGGGAAAAGTCTCTGAACTATCCGCTCCATTACTTTCGCGTCTCGTAGTTCCGGCGGACCCCGACCTCCCAGGGCGCATGTTACAATTTTATAACCGTTGCCCCAGGGATCCGAGTCCACCTCGTCGATTAGTTTTGTCCAACACCGTTTCTTACTGTCATTGATCGCGTATCTCAGTCGCTGTCTGGCGCGACTATACTCCGTAGAGTATAGTCCCACTACGCCTCGACTTCGGGCTCGTTGAGCTTTCTGTCTCAGCTTCAAACAATTGCTTCTGGAATCCGTGATCTCGGCTGTCCACCAGTATTTTTGTCGTCTGTTTCGTACTTTCCGTTTCCTGGGCATGGTGGCATCGCATAGGCGCTGGAGAAAGCCAGTCGTTGCGGCCGCTAACGCCTCCACTCTGTCCCGGTTCTTCAACTCTTGAGGCATCTCTCGTAAGGGAGGTTCTGTATTTTGCAGATACCTTTCGAGTTCGTCTATGTCTAGGCGTTTGGGGTTCCACCCCGTAGATCTTGTGCCCCGTCTCTTCGTCTGTTTCGTCGCGTCTGTCAGTTTGAAGGCCATGTACTGGTGATCACTGGCCGTGTAGTCCTGGATCACCCGCCACGCCCTTATCCTTGTCCGAATTCTGTCCGAGGTCAGAGTCACGTCTGGTATGGAGTTACCATACCCCGGTTGTCTGTACGTCGGTATAGTTCCTTCGTTAACTACTGCCAGGTCCAGCCTTGCGGCCATCTCCAGCAGCAGTCTTCCCCGTCTGTTGGTCAAGGGCATTCCTCACTCGATCGCCTGCGCGTTAAAGTCGCCCGCCACGATCACGTTACCAGGGATTTTCCGCACCGCGTCCTCGATTTTTCCAAGTTGAGCCGCGTACTCCTCAGTCCCGCTGCGTACGATATTCGACGCGCCCTTTCCACGTAACCAAACTGCGGACTTGCCCGAGCTGCTTGCGAGCCAAGTCGGTAATCGTCTGTCTCTGTATTGCTCACTGATAATCAGCACATCGATGTTCAGTTCCGCCGCAATCTGCGGGAGCAGTGCGTCTGCCGCGTTACTCTCGTTCATATTGCATTGTCATTGTGTGACTGTCTTTGTCTTCTGTTCTGTTAGTGCTATCCTGAACGCGGCACACGAGGAGTTCTCTAGTAATTAATTAATTTATTTATTATTTCTTTAATTTAAATTTATTATGAATTATATTAATAAATATTTTTATTGGCCTTACAGTCTTTATACGATAATATATTATGCTAAAATAATAGTTAGACTGTCCTTGTTTACGATAACCCCGAAGAATCTGAAATAGAAATTACTACTAAAAATAAAATAAAATTCGTAAAAATTAAAAATAATAAAAATAATAATTTTATACTCGGTGTTTCGATTCGTTAGTGGTTAATTTTCAAGGACTAATCGTAGTGTGTAATATATTAAAAATATATATAGATATATAAATATATATTGTATAATATGTTAGTAAACGTAGTATACAATATATTATAGTATAAAGACTGTAAAAAAAAGAACAATATACAGTGGCTTACAAATCCGCATTAAATATTCCGCAATTAAATATCCAGTTTATATACTGGTCAAAGAAACTATAAACTCTAGTTAAAAAGGAAGAACAACAGCAATATTCAGTGGTTCTAAACCCACTATAAACTGAAGGTTCACAAAAATCGCATTGATGTACGGATCTGCACTTAAAAGAAAAGATAAGCAAACATAAGATGTTTTGGAACACAACCGGCCGATAAAACTAAAGCTAGGCGCGGCTGGGAATATATATGTGTAACAAAATATAACTGAGCGACGATCGAAAATAGTCTACCAAAGGTCATAGGCAGCGTCGACCTTCTAAGACTACCATTCAGAACTATCTCTCATTACCTTTCTGTGATCCCAGCAGAGCTTGGCTCTCATCAACACCATCTTGGGAGTCGACGATATTACGTCATTATTGCGTCACCATTATTTGACATTCCATTTTCATCAGATATTTGATTTGTATTGGGTGTAAAACTAAGTTTTCAGAGTTTTCTTCGAAAATATGAGGTTTCATTATGAAAACATGGTTACATCTCCTTTATTCAAAGTATTATCCAACGGAAGCTATAACTTTTTCGCATTATTCTGATAATAAGATAGTTCACAATTTTCAGATATTTCTTGCAATATATTCTAAATGATAAATAGATAAGCAGTGATGTCAAGATTAGTTACAATCATGTCAAAATAAATACAGATAGTTGGGTCTTGCCAAAAATTCAGACTATTTTTTTTTGTCTAATGTTAACATTTTATCTACATCTATGTAAATAGTGTATAACGATTGCGCTATTATAGAATCTTAATTTTACCTTCATGGCGGTATCATGTCACATGATAATTCGTAGAATTCGTAGAATCATTAATAATTAAAAAACATATAAATTAGATTTTACTTAAAAAGAAAGTTATCTACTCTTTCACTTATAATGCTATGTGGCGCTGTTTATTAATAATAGATAAATACATATTATTTTCAGAAATACAGCATTTATTCTGTAGCAAAGAAAATGACTGGGGTTTTAGTCATTTTATGACTTGGCAAGACGTTTTAGATCCATATAAAGGATATATAAGAGATGATTCAATTACTTTAGAAGTAAGTAATATTTTTATGAGTATTTAATTGAAATTAAAATATTTATGATTACGGCCTTTGTCTTATGTTCCTTTATTGGTGATTGTTGGATTATCGTCCTTAATTCTCATCATGATTAGTATAGATATTTTACTATTCGCATAGTAAACTATTCCTTTTCATTAAGTAGCATACATATAAAGGTGTATATTTTTCTTTAAATGAACGAGCAGCCAATATTTTTGGTGGTTTTTAAAGTAGAGAAAATTTTTATTGGCCCTTGATTTTAAGTACAAGTATGATATATACGGCAGATGTGTATATGGTGTATATGATGCAATTTTCTTCATGACCAATCTGATTTGAATTCTTAAAGATAGTATTCATCAGGAATGTTATTATTTATTTTATAATGAAGAAACGGAAAATGCAACGGATTTTGTATAAAAGGTATGCAATTTATTATTTAAATAAAGGATACTTCAAACTATTATAGGAAAGCACGCTTAATTGTCCATTAATAATGTAATAATATATGTTAATTATCAATTAAAATTCCATCTTCTTTGACTTCCTCCTTTTGAATCATAAAAAATGATATTTTTAATTTTCTTTTTATATTTTGTTCTTCAGAATTATACTTGCAAAAAAATGGACAAATCCGTATTTAACAAAAATGGGGAAAAATATTAAATTATTTGTTGTATTTTAAGTTATCGAAAATAAAAATAAAATTGACTTAATTCTACAACGTTCTTAATGGGAGCTCTTCTCTCTGTCTCAATTGAAGCCCGAGGAAGTCAGAGCTCTCTCGTATTTTGGAGCTAAGCAGGTGCCAAGCTGCCAACAAGGGGGTCTGTCAAATCCATTCTAATAAATTGAACTGAATAAAAGAGTTTAATAAATCAAAGAAATGGTGCGCTTTTTAGAATTATGCTTATATTAAGTATAGTATAGAACCTTAGCACTCCAAGAAGGCTACAAAAAGGTAGTTGTAGTTAGTCATTCGCTCAATAAATTTTGAAATACTGAGCGAATTTCTTTACTTTCATAGTGGTGTTGCTCGTACAAATAATAATAATTAGCCCTCATTTTATAGAGTTAGTTTGAATTCATTTATTAATTAATTAAGCAGTTCTTCTTTACGGTAATATATAGAAGTATGAGATCACATCAGAAGTAGAATTTATTATACTACATATTGCCATTAGACTTGCTAAATAAATAGTATACATTACAGACCATGTAAGTAAGCCGAACTATAATAACTGGAACAATACATAAGCTAATATGAGTTATCATATGTTAAGATACTATATAAAATAAAAATACGAATTTTTCTTGAGCAATGAATAGTAGCTTCCTTTTTCGTACTTATAATGTACATAACATTTGTGTCGACGAGTCAGTGCGTTACTATCTTAAGTAAAAGTAATATACGAGGGTGGATTGATAAGTTTCCGACCTAACCAAGAGATGGCGCCACTAGGCCTACCTTGAGCTGGCGTTCTATAGTACCATCCTTAATAGTTTGTAGCTATAGTTTCAGTCCAATCACCATGTTAGTTTAAGTTTGAGAGCACGCTGAACAAGACGCCTCTGTGTTTTTCGTAAAATGGAAAAGCTGAAAAATCGTGCTGTCATTAAATACTTTTATTTGAAGAGGTTAACGCCGAAGGAAATTAAAGAAGAGATCGACTCAACACTGGGGACATCCTCCCCATCATATTCAACCGTTAAGCAGTGGGTTTCCGAGTTTAAAAAGGGTCGTGTGAGCACATCTGGCTCACTCGTGCAAGTTCTTTTAAATTTCCGTTATTATTTACACTGTAGGCTTGGTCTACGCTCAGCCCGCGTAAATCCTTGCTCGCTCGATTTCGAGGCCACTCACATAACGAATTTTACATCCAGTGCGTCGCTATTTAAGTTTCGAGAAAGACAGAGAGAGAGAGAGAGAGAGAGAGAGAGAGAGAGAGAGAGAGAGAGAGAGCGGCCCCCACTCTGCAACAGTTGCCCTCTCACCGCTCCGCACCACAAAGCTCGCGGTGCTTGCCCCTTACCGCGCTGCACCACGCCGTAGTACTTTCGTCAATCCCTTCGTGCCGCGATCGCCACACCGCCTACTGCCCGCGGAGCTCGCGTAGGCCCGTAGAGAGAGAACTTTTGTTTGAGCATTTTCGGGCGCGCTAGGTTTTTGTTTCCCTCGCTAATCTTTTCGCTATTCCGCGTGATTCTTCTCGCGCGGTCATTGACTTTATTGGAATTATATATTGTATTATAATACAACATATAATTCCATTACTTTAAGCAAATTTTTAAACACATTTTTAAAAAAGGTGCGGGTGTTATCTATATTAATAATGTTGAAAATATAAGACTAGTTTATTTTCTTATGAATCAGAATCTATTTTCTTTTTTTTCTCGCATCAATGATCAATGTTAATAATAGTAAAATTTAGCAGTAAAATTTAAGCGTTAAAGGAAATGCATACAAGTAGAGTACATAATATTTAGATAAAATAAGTTATTAGATAAAATATTAGATAATCTAAGTACAAGACTTCTACTATTAAATATAATACATTAGTTATATTGACAGTGATTATTCTATCTATAGTAATAAATCAGTTATAGTTTTGTAAAGATTCCTGACTAGGTTTGATTAATACAGTAAGAAAATTAAATATTCATATAAAATAATACCTCAAACATTTAGTCACTAGTATTAGTGGACCTGATCCACCATCAATAAATTTTTTTTTTATACAAGACGTTGAGATGGTTGAATAAATCTATGCAAGGGATGGAAGTACTGATAAATAAAATAGAAGAGGTGGACTGTATATTTCTGCCTTTTTCCATAAAGGCGCCAAGATAAGGTAGTCGTCAAGCCACCCAAGGCCCAAAGAAGTCCCCTAATGCTCGTCAGCGAGCCCCTGCGCCGAAACAGCCTGCTTCCTCTGCAGACACCCAGGGTGTACAACTCCAAACTCCCTTAAATACGCAGAATAGCGTTTACGAAGGTCGAGAAATGGACGAGGAGTGGCTTCTGCGAAGCGAAGAGGATTTTCCAGACAATGAACTATACTCCAATGGACCAAGAATATCCAGGCCCAGGGCTGCCTGGAATCTATCGTCCTCGTAGGAGACGGCGAAACTCGATATTTCGTCTGAATAGAGATCCAAGGACAGCAATTGTTCACTCTCATTGATACCGATGCGCGTAAATCCTATTTAGGAACCACTCCAGCGGATCTGATACGAAGGTACTGGAAAGCAAGTGCCACATACATCGTTATGCCCAAGGGAGAACTATGCCAAAACGAAGCAGAGGGAATCTGAATAAATGGAATGCGGATAAGTGTCCCATTCCAGATATACAGCAAATTACAGTACGATGCTCTGCTTGGTATAGATGTTCTAAAAAGGGCCCAATTTAAGATTGACTTCGGTAAAAATACATGGGCAACGGCCACGAATGTTCAAAGACCATTTATGAAAAATGGCGGCGAAATAGTAGCTCGATTATCAGCTGTATCAGCTACAGGAGGCGTGGTTGAGATAATAGTTCACCAACGCCAACAGCTAAACGAGCTGTTAGACATAATGTTAAGAGAGAAAGAGACGCTGAGAGATGCCGATGTGTCTTGACGTGCAGGGGCACCTGAACAACAAGCAGAGACTGCGAAAGATTCTACTACCATTACTAAATAAGGCACACGCCGAGGTCGACAGGCTCCTTTGCGAAGGTATTATTGAACCCTCTGAGAGAGCCTGGAGTAGCTGCCTGGCCATTGTACCGAAGGTCGGGGGCAAGATAAGGTTCTGTATTGATTTCTGTGCTGTCAATAGCATCGCAAGAAGGATGCTTACCCCTTCCCAATATGGATGCTCTGCTTGGGGACGTTCAATACCTCTCGAAGATTGATTTGTCGCAGGCATACCAATAAATACCCTTGGCGGCAGAAAGCAAGAAGGTAACGGTCTTCGCATTCCCTCAGAAGGACCACTTCCAATACTGCTGGCTATCATAAGGACTAGCCAATGCGTCAGCTAGTTTCCAGAGAGCCGTGGATAAGATCTGTGGGCCAGAGGGTATCCCAAAGTATTCGTGTACATGGATGATATCATCGTGGCTACGAGCACCGTTGAGGAATACCTGGATCTCTTACACTGTATGGTCCACAAACTAAATTACCATTGGTTGCAGGTTAAACGTGAGGCATTGGAATTCTGCTGCCCCCAAGTTAAATACTTGGGGTACATAGAGGATCCGCTTGGCCTCAGAACTGATCCAGATAATGTCACCCCCGTGCTAGAATATCCCCCGCCAAGGAACATGAAGCAGCTACGTTCCTTCCTTGGTATGGTGGGATGCTACGCGAGAATTATCCTCACTCTGGCTGACATAAAGCTCGCCCTGGCCGCCCTTTTAAAGAAGGATATGAGATGGCATTGGTGTCCTGAGCAGCAAGAGGCATTCGAAACCATCTGTCTTAAACGCACGCAAGCCCCTGTGCTAACCAGACCCACACGAAAATGCCATTCATTATGCAAACATACGCGAGCTAGTACGCATTAGGGTCTGTGCTATGCCAGGAAGTGGCTTCATATGAAGTGGCTTCATATCCTCAAAAACCCAAGCGGCCGTCTGGCCAGGTGGGCCACCTCTCTCCAAGCACATAATATAGAGATTATGCACCGAAAAGGAGCGTTGCACAAAGTGCCGTATGCACACTCGCATTCCTCTGGGAAAAACTACCATTAGCTGTCATAGGCCAGGTGGCGAAGATAAAGTAGCATCTAAATCTCTGAATAGTTTCTTTACACCTGTCGAATTTTTAATTCGTTATTCATGTATCTTGAAACTTATATAATATAGTTAACAGGTTTAAGCAAATTACTATAAGATTATCAAACAATCTAGAAAAATCTATATTTATTCGTTATTTAGAGAGTATAGAATTCTATGTCTAGAGTCTAAAGTCTAGTTTGTAGTTTATATTATTCTGAATTGATTAAAGTCTTTCATTTTTAGGTACATGTAGTAGCAGATGCACCTCACGGAGTGAGTTGGGATAGTAAAAAGCATACTGGTTTTGTAGGATTAAAGAACCAAGGCGCGACCTGTTATATGAATTCTCTATTGCAAACTCTGTATTTTACTAATCAGGTAAATGGTTTACGTATATATTAAATAAAGTGTAATGATAGAAAATAAACATAGAAATATTTAAATTGTATTAAATATTGTATTAAATAATAAGCTAACCTGTTTAAATTAAATGTATATAAAGGACTCTTAACTGAATTGTATTCCATATTGTTAAGGGCATTGGTGTCAACTGTAATTGATGTCGGACTTCATTATTGAGGCTTAACACACTAAAAAAAGCGCAGCTGCTGCATTGTACATATTTGAAATATTTTTGGATGTTATATTTATACAAATATATAGTTCCGTGTTGCGAATGTCCTGCTATGCATCGCGTACGAATACATTTACTGGCGCCCCCTATGTACTTTTTAGGTGACTTTACATATTAAGTCGTAAGTTCTTCATCAAGTCAATATGTGTCAAATTGTAAAGCACTTCGTGATCGTTTTCATAACCCGTGCATAATTTATGAAATTTCTGAACTCATTGACAAATATGCCTTATATAAAAAAGAACTCTTTAGAAATTCGATTAGATCAGAATCCAGAAAGACGTGGAATTTGGACTTGATAGTAAGAGACCGTGAAATATACGCTTTCACCCAATTATGAATTTAATGATGCATCGCGCTGTCTGAAATCTGAGAAGTGAAGTACGTTTTAAAGAAGAGCTGAATCTTTAGTCGTGATTCATGCAGAGAAATATGATAAGAAGGCGTCGAAGTATTAAATTATCAATTTTAGCTGAAGCAAAAATATTATTATTTCATCGCTAACAGCTGTTGTGCAAAATGGTCAATTTAACGTCTCTATGGATCTTTCGACGAAATATACGTGTTGCTCTCCAGGAAGTGGATTCTTCATCAAGGCATTGTACGCCCTGTCTTTGTATGAATACATGCCCTGATGAATCTGTCAATCATCCTTTCTGCCAGGAAAGGACCTTTCTTCTAGAAAGACGTCAAGCTAATACTTTGAAAATCCTTTAGCGATGTATAACCACATTTACCTGCTTTGGGTATGAATAGCACTCTTGTGCCTAGCTATCTAGATGGGATATGACACAGAGTGATACTTGCCCTAGCCATTTTAATCATCGGTCCGATAATGGTATCTTCGGCTCTTTGCAAAATGGATGGATAAACTGCATCCTGTCCCGGTGTGTTTTTAAAATGGAAAAAAGAACATAATGGCCCATCTAACTCTGTCGGGTGTAATAATCTGGTTTACTATTGCCCGGTTAGCACTGAGTCTAGCATACCTAGATCAGACTCCCTCGTGTACTGTTATGTTCTCTTTTTGTTTTGCATCACAGAATTTAGGAAAGTGTGCTTTGATGAGATATTTCAAAGTTTCTTTATCCGATGTTGCATAACTGCCGTCGTGATGTTTCAATAAGCCAAGGTTGGCATCAGGATTGTTTAAAAAATCCTGTTCAACCTGGCTATCTCTTTTCCCTCGCAGATGCTTTCACAGTAATTCCTCCAGCTGCTCTCTTTGGACGTCCTTACTGTATATCTAGATTCGTCCCTAGAGGATATGTATGCGTTCCAAGTAGATTATCCACTTGTTCACCTGGCCGTCTTACGAAGACGCTTGGTTTTTGCTTTTAGATAACCTAGTTTTCTATTCCACCAACGGACCTCGACTTTGGGCTACGCTTGTTTAGGGCGAGAGTTTTCCTCAAAGGCGTATCATAGGATTTTGAATAAAAAATCTTATGACTTTACGCACATAATATAGAATATATATTAGAATTTCAGATCAATAATTTCAGTAGTTTTTCTGTTTAACGTGTAAAACAAAAACACGTTTCGTCTTCTATGAGTACAAATTTAATATGAGAAACCAATTGTCCATATTCGGGTTGGAGTTTATGAATATTTTGATTCTTTAGTCTGAAAGGCTAACCAAAAAATCCTGTCCCTCTTGAATTCCTTTGTATATTTAATTCTATCATTGATGGAATTAAAAACATCCACCATTTTATCTACACACATATCTGGTACAATTGTAAAGATGTCATCAACATATCTTCTATAGATAATTGGTTCAAAATTTAACTTATTTAATGCAATTTTTTCTAATTTTTCCGTTATTAAATTAGCAATCACCGGTGATAGCGGTGATCCTATTGAACAGCCATATTGCTGTTCATAAAAATTATTTTGAAAAGAAAAAATGGTGTTATTGAAAACTAAATTGATTGTCTTTATAAATTCATTTTTTGTTAATGTTGTGTGTATGTTAATTTCCGACCATTTTTCTTCTATAATTTTTTTAAATAAGTCTAATGGTATATTTATAAATAAAGATACTACATCCAATGAAATCATCTTATAATTATTCGGAATATTAATATCTTTAAATGCTTCATAAAAACTCCAACTATTTTTAACACAAGACTTAGTTTTTCCAACGAATCTGAACTAGTATATTTGATAAAAATCTTGCAATATTATATGTTGGAAAATTAATTGATGATATTATTATTCTATAGGTCAATTTCTCTTTGTGAATTTTGGGAACCCCATAACATTTGGCTATTGTACCATTTTCGCATTGTAAGTGTTTAAATATAATTTCATTAATATAAGATTTATTTTTCCATTCTTTTATTAATTCTTTCAATTTATTTTGTAGCCTATTAATATGAAAATTCTCATTTTTCTTGTAAGTTCTGTTATTCTCTAAAATGATTATAATGGTATTAATATATTCTTGCTTGTCAAATGCTACTATTACATATCCTTTATCTGTAAGATACTTAAAACAAAGAATATATGGAAATCAATATATCGTACGAAGCATGAATGGTACATCAGGGATAAACGAACATAGTTTAACTTGTTACATTCTTTCGATTTTGAAAATGTAAATATTATAGAACAAGGTATTAAAAATAAATATAATAGAGAAATTTTTAAAAGATTCATATTTTAAAGAATTCTAATAATGTAAATTGAATGTTCGAGTCGAGTCAATTGAACAACACTTATCATTCCTTATTAATATAGAATTTGTATTTCGCATTTAAGTTAAGAAGGCGGGGGTCCTATAAATTTTATACCAATAAATTTACAGTGGGGATAAGATGTTTAAAGTAGCATGCTGGGCTTTTCAATTTAGTTTAGTTCCTGCGGATGAACCGCAGCGGTTCGAAACGTCAGTCACCAAAGGTGAATCTAAATTTAAGGTGGTGGGGGTAGTCAGGTTGTCCATTACTAATATAAAATATTGTTTCTATTTTA
The DNA here is from genome assembly GCA_018907035.1 of Sycobia sp. Sy_11. NCBI lineage: Eukaryota > Metazoa > Arthropoda > Insecta > Hymenoptera > Epichrysomallidae > Sycobia > Sycobia sp. Sy_11. The sequence goes on along the minus strand of JACCIC010000136.1, from coordinate 639,833 downwards.
TTTTGTTTATTATTTTATTTTTATTTTTATTTTTATTTTATTATTAATTTTATTTTAAGTATATTTTTAATTTTTAATTTATTGTAGTAATAAGTTTTGTTTCAGATTCTACGGGGGTGAACATAAACAAGGATAGTCCGACCGTCAGTATTTTAGCTCATATATTATATTATAAAGACCGACAAAAATATTTATTAACTTAATTCAGCACAGTCGACATAGTTCCAATTCTAATATTTACTTAAGTTTCATAAAGTGACATAGCGGAATTAAATTTATCATATGAAATTTAATTGTATCATATATGCATATTATTCACCGTTTCATCCATAAAACATTCGAAAGCAATTGTAAAGACGTCATATACGTTTCAACCCGTTTGATTGAATATTCATCTTAAACACTGCAATATTCCCTATGTTTTTCATTAGTAAAGTAGCTATGCTTGGTAGCCAAAATGGACCCCATGGTCAATGTACTTTTGTTTATACAGAATGATTTTAAAAGAAAACTATTATTGGAAACTAGTTATACTTTAATGAATTTATCTTTCATCTATTGGATGTACACTTTCGTTTCCTGAGTTTTTTCCCCCAAATGTTAGATTTTAATAACAGAGTAGGTTACATATGAATTAATAAATATTTTTTTATTGGTCTTACAGTCCAATCAATTCCATCCAAAAATAAAATAAAATAAAAATAAAATAAAAATAAAAATAAAAATAAAATAAAAATAAAAATAAAAATTAAGAAATAAAAATAAAAAATAATAAAAATAAAATAAAAAAATAAAAATTAAAAATAAAAATTAAATTAAAAATTAAATTAAAATTATAATGACAGTCAGACTGTCCTTGTTTACATTCACCCCCGTAGACTAATCTGAAAATAAAATATTAGCTGAAAAAATTCTTTGTTAGTAAAGTCTGACTGTCCCCAACACCCTTACCTAATTGAAGACTTGTCCAACGTTTCGAGCTCGCTACGGCTCCTCATCAGGGACTGATGATTTATAGGTAGGTTACATATGATTTATTCAAAGTATCGTCCATGGAAAGCTATAACTTTTCCCGATCTTTCTGGCAATTTATGAATTCCGGATCGAACAAATTTCTCCTTTTTGAGTCTCAGAACGTATCGAGCCAATATTTGATTCTCCGTATTGAACTGAAGATTATTCTCGTAAGAGTATTCTGCATTAATTGAAATAAGTAGTAGTCAGATGGTATTTAGTCTGGACTATAGCGGATGAGGATATTCCATTCACTATTTTCGAAATAGTTTCTCAGCGAAGACACAACATGTGGGCGAGAGTTATCGTGATGAAACATGATGGCCTCATGCCTAGTCTCATCTTCTGGCCGTTTTTCCGGTAATACTGGCATCAAACGAGTAAGTTGAGTTCGATAAAATTTTTTTTATCTTTGTTGGTTCTTTCATGGTTTGCCCACCCAAAAGCAGTTTGTAGTATACGACACCATTTGGTACCCCACCCTATACCTGAATTACGTGAATGTTTTATTTGGGCGTTGATTTGACGAGCTCGCCGGGCTTTGGATACAATTTTCTGCATTTATTATTATCATAATAAATCCATTTTTCATTACCAGTGATGACCGGATATAAAAATGATTTATTTTTATAACGCTGCAGCAACATTTCGAACTTGCAAAATCGTGATTTGACGTCTCTCGGCATCAATTCTTAACACATAATTTCGAACATTTTAAATGAATCCCAATGCTTTTAGGCTGACGGAACCGGCTTATTGCGTAACGCTCAATGACGCAGCAAGTTATTTTTTAATCTGATACTGCTTCTCATCCAGTAAAGCGTCTAATTCTTAGTCTTTAAAAGATCGGCTTTTAGAAACGATCTTTATTTTTTAGAGTTATCACAATAAATCCATTTTACATCACCAGTGGCAATACGATGCAAAAATAATTTTTTTGTGTACCGCTGTAGTATACATTCGAACATGCAAAATCGCCGTTCGATGTTTCAAAGTTTGTACCTTTCGAATGAATCTCTATGCTTTTAGCCTCAGGCAAATAGCTTGTTATGTGACGCCCAAGGATACAATAAGTTCTTCTCAAGTCTTACAAGGATCCTTATCCAGCAAAGCGTTTAATTTTTCATCTTCAAAACTTTAGAGCATTCCGAAGCAATCCTTGTCTTAAGGGGGGAAACTCCTTTACAATTGTCAAAAAATCAAATTTTTTTTGCATAAAAAATTAGTTTATCCCTTCAAGAATATCGTGCAAAAGTTTCAAAGTGAAATTCAAAGTCCTATGAGAGCTACAGTTTATGAGCGTGACTCAATTCAGAGCGCACTGCCCGTGCGTCGCAGGTATACGGAGCGCTAGAGGCATATCAACACCTCTTTCATAATTTCTTTTGTGTACGTCGGTCCTACCTTTAATTAAAGCAACAAGGTCTTCAAGAAAATACCTTATTTGATGAAGCTGAAGGAATATTGTATGCGCCAGCGATCGCAGATTAATCGGTAAGTCATTAAAATCATTAGTTTTCATGTGTAAAAACTTTAAACGCGTTTTTCTAAAAACTACATTTTTTGAATTGGCGTAAGTCATCATTTAAAAACTAAAAGATAGAAATTGCTCAAACTTTTGACAAAGTTACTTTATAGTATTGTTGTCTATTCATACCTAAGGGTTTAAATGTTTCCCATTAAAAAAGTAATTTTTTAAACAAAAATATAACAAAAAAAGCGGTGACAAATTGTACTTTTTTTAAAAAAAGATGTCGAATTTACAATTTTGTAATTTTTTATGCATTTGTAGGTAAGCATAGAGCGAAATTACACTACTAATCGTAAACTGTTTCTTTTTTTTGTTTCAGATCACCCAAAAAATTTGAAAAATTACGTCAATTACAAGTTGGCTCGTCACGTTGCAAACTACAGCGCCGCATAGCACCGCCATTTTGTCTCTTCAAAAAAAATTCTTAAAAAACCCATAATTTTTTCGTTTCTAAAGGAGTTGCCCCCCTTAAAATTAAAAATCATCACTTTGTACTGTTGAAACCCTACGTGGAACGTTGGTTCACCAATGCATTCCGCACCATAAGTTTTCGGAAGCAAGTTATGGCTGGATACTTGCCATGATTTTGCTGGATAAAATAAACGTTACCGAAAGAAATGCTCAAATATAATACTGCAAAGTTGTTGACATACACAACCTGCAAAGATAACACATGAAGTCTGACATTTCTACCCGAGATTCACTGGTGACATCATCTTTAGACAAACGCTGAAAACTTATTTGTACACCCTATATATATATATATATATATATATATATATATATATATATATATATTCGAAATTACGACGCAGGTAATGAAACAGTAGCCTCAGAAAGACACGAATATATAAATAAAATGAAAATGTTATTATAGACTATAGAATTGTAAGAAAAATGGAAATGCTTATATCAATAGACTTCAAAGTAAACTGAAAGAATTATTAAAATATTATAAATTGAAAGGTTATATTTATCATAGTATTTTAAATATTTAAAATATCAGATTTTCCCAGTATGTAAATATTAGTTTAGTTTTTGCAGGTGAACTGGAGTGTTATGTGGGACATGAAAAGTACATTTAGGTGGTAGGTCCGGTTGTCTTTTATTGACATAATGTAGATTAATTTATTTTATTTTCATTTCAAAGATTTAATGTAATTTAATGTTTTTAGTAGTCTTTTCCATTTATATAGAGATGATTATAAGCAGGGAAGTCTTAATTTAATTGAGCTTTAATAAAATTGGAAAATTTCACAATACAAATATTTTATTATATTCGACATTTGAGAGGTTTTTGATGGCTTGATCGTTAGAGCGAAGGACTTGTAACTTGATGATCCGAGTTAAAATCCCGGTCTTAGCCGATTGACACAAATACCGTTGTAATAATTTCCATATGTTTTGTTTACAAACACATCGTAGATCTCCGTCGTTGGTGAGCACTGATATTTGGAAGCATAAATAGAGTGACGTTAAAGAAAATTAAAAAAAAATATTCTACAGTACTGTTTTGACGGTTTAAAACATAATAATGTGAAAATTACAAGATTAGAGAGATCTATGCAAACATAACGGTACTTGACCAATAATGTGCATGACGCAAAGCAAGTCGATGCAAGTACAAAGTATATGACATGTGAGAATTTTCTGCGCTTCCTTTGCCGCGCAATTTGTAGGCGCTCTTTTCATGCCTCGATCTCCCGCTCGATTTTCCGGTTAGGTTTCTGATGCCTCTACGAGCTCCTTTGCGACTCTCGCTCTATTATCATAGGACACAGCGCAACAAATAGTGAGAGCTTGCTATCTTGCGCACATGCCCATCACCATCTAACCTACAGAATCACGAGGACAATGCATGGATCCTATGAGTGAATCGAGAATTATCGGCTGAAAGAGAAGAACTCTTTGAGTCAACTATAAAATGACCGAGGAAGGCGAAGATGACCTTCAACATCGACGGATCTCTGCAACCCAACGATTGCAAACTAGTAAAGGTCGCAGGCGAGAGCTGTTTATAGGAAAGGACGATCGGCTGTCATGAGCTTAACTTAAGAAAAATAAATTACTTTTAAGGCGTATGTATCGTATATGAGCTAGTTTCCCGTTTCCACTCCCTTCAATTTCATACAATAATTTAACAAGCGAATAATTAAATTTTAATTTAACAAACAAATGATCAGCATTAGATAAACTTAGATCAATAAGGTAACTCGATACAACTTTCTTATTTTTGTAACTGCTACGAATATAGTCTATTATCTATCTACGTTATTGACATCATCCATATTTTTATTGTATGTATGGACACACTGTGATTTTGCAACACTTTCATTTGTTCGATAGTGTTTTTTAATAATAAGCATTATACATTTATTTCATCAAATTGTTTAATTCTAATAAATAAATTTACAACTTGTTTAATTGTAATAACTAAATTTATAAATGTTTTTATTGGTCCTGTATTCCTATTAAATTTTTAATGTAAATTTGATTAAATAAGAAGTTTATTTTATAAAAATAACGGTGTATTTAATAAACATGAATCTTCATTTTGGAACTAAATTTGTAGTGAAAGAATAACAAATGTAATTATGATAATTAAGTTTTGGTTGTTATTTCATGATTTCATAATTTCAACTTTTGGGGTCTGCGCCCAATGATCATACTTGAAAGTCATGACATCCTTCGTAAATCCCGAGATTCATTTCCTGTGCATCATTGGTATCTTCGTTGTAATATTACACATTACATCGTATTACTTATTTTAAATTAAACAAATTATAAATAAAAGAAATATGTTTATTGTAAAAGATTTTGTGTATCATATTTTAAATATTAAACATGTTCTTATTTTATGAATTTAGTTGTAATATGTTTTCAGCTACGCAAAGCAGTTTATAAGATGCCTACGGAAAGTGATGATTCTAGCAAAAGTGTAGCTCTTGCCTTACAGAGAGTATTTCATGAACTGCAGTTTTGTGATAAACCAGTTGGAACGAAAAAGTTAACCAAGAGTTTCGGCTGGGAAACTTTAGATTCATTTATGCAGCATGATGTTCAAGAATTTCTACGTGTGGTAATGTGATATATGTTATAGAGGCATTATTATATATAATAAAAATATATTTATTGTATTTTCGCACTATAAGTATAAGTTATTAATTCAATACATATTTGTATCATTTAATATTTATTGATTCTATTGTGCTTTAAATAGTTTACTTCAATTGGTCCTCACGTAATTAAAAGAAATAGTTGTCAAAAAAATATTGAATAATATAAATATGTAGATTATCAGCAGAAGATTAATATTATAGAAATGACCTAATAACGTAACTGAATTTACATAAAGCTTTTCATATAAGTACTATCTCTGCCTTAATTTAATTTAAGCAATCAAGGATATGCTTAGGAATTACAAGTTAGGAATAAAATATCTACGATTCTATTCTCCAAATCTACTATAAAAAGTAGGGGCTCCTATTTAGAAAAGCATATTTGGCTATGAGATTACCTTCATGGTCATGGTAAGTTACGATCAAGGTCATATTTAAACATAAAATTTTCCCTTCTTCCGAAATCCATAATAAAAAATAAGGATTCCAATTTTAAAAATTGGGTATAACCTTGGCGATTATAGTGCAGGTCAAATAGAAGGTCATAATCGAACAGCCAAAGAAAATTGTTAAAATTTTTATATTTAACATTATGCTTTATCATTAATACATTTCCAGTAATTCTAAGGATTGCAAACTTTCCTAACACCTGATATATTGTTCATATATGACATTCATCAACTAAACGATGAATAAAGTTCGAAGAACTACAATAAATAGCACTCGCGCTGCACCTCCAATTTTTTTCGCAAAACCTTGTCTATATCTTTCAGTCATAGTTTGTTGGATGGAAAGGAGAATAAGTAATGTCGTCTAAAGATATTGAGCGGAAAAGAAAATGTCATTAAAGGGATGTGAGCCGGAAATGCAGCGATTAAAGGCTATTATGTCCTGTAGGAAGATGCCTAGAATTTTTCTTTTCCTTATCCTATTTCCAATCTTTAATTATAGGTGATATAAGAGATTCTGACTGGCTCGAGTAGTGCATATATAAAACCTATACTTTTTTTATTTTTTACATTCGATATTGACAAAAGCAATAACCGGGAAGAGGTTCATACCGAATCTCCGTCCCGCTACCCCGGAATACCCAATGATACCTTTCCACGTATAGCCAGAGGTATAAACATCTAGAATTGTTTTAACAATTAACTTGTTGTAACATTAGTTATACATACCAACGTTTATATACGTTGAAGTACGTAAATATATATATATATATATATATATATATATATAGAAAATTTGTTTGAAATTGGGGAAAACTTTTACCAAAACATCAAATGATGCAACAAGTTTATGGTAGTGATTGTTAATCTCGTGCACCAAATGTTGGTGTGCGTTTCGTTCCCTAAATGTTAAATGCGTCCGAAAAACCGCTTTGAATTCACCATTCTAGACATCGTCAGAGAATAGAGACCAAAATAACTTTATTCTATCGTAACTAGTAAAGAGATATGGTGTTTTCGATGTGATGCCGAAATTAAATGTCAATGTGCCAAGAGAAAGAGCGCTTTGAAAAATCGAAAGTCAAAACAATGCTCATAGCCTTCTACAATTCTAAGAGCATTAATCATCAAGAATTCACTCCATCTGTCAAAACAATTAATGCTGTGTATTATCTAGATTACTGGAGCGTTCACTAGCCTGTAATCGTCGTGTTTGGTCAGAATTTCCTGAAAGTAGTGGCTGGCATTTGTTTTTAACTTTGAAGTATTTCTGTATAACTATGTATAAGTATATAACTATATAGGCGTATCATAGTATTTAACTTGTTTGTTTTTATATTTGCAACTGATTCATTTATCGTAAATAATACAGGTCGAATTAATAAATGTAACAAAGTTATATATATATATATATATATATATATATATATATATGACCTGTAAAAAGTTGAAAATACTATTACAAGTTACTACTAAAAGTTCTATTATTTAAATAATATTTAATTATATGGATAATATCCTTTTTATAATGTATATAATATAATTATCTGTCTCGACGAAAAATACAATAATTGTGATTATTTTGATGCTTAAGTCACAAAATAATTATATCGAAGGTACTTAATTGAAACGTTATAATAGCGTGAGGAGCAACGGGCTCAGATCAACAATAAAAAAGGTGGAAATAGCAATTTTCATCTCCAAGCGACGGTAGTCCGATTTTTCTTTCGGTGTAGAATTATATCTTAGTTTATATCTTAGAATTATATCTTAGCCTCGTAAAATTATTATTTTAAGAATAGTTTGGATGTGTGCATAATTTCATTTTTAAGCACGCATATTATTCATTCGAAAATGTAATGGTGTCTAGTATGAACGTTTGATGCAGAGGATGTTATATATGGACGTGTACTGGTAAATCTTATGCCTGTAATTTCTGATGTGCATACATCTAAATGGTCTTTATTTTCGTATGTAAAGGCACAGCGTTAAATGTTAAAAATCAAAATTATTACAGTTTTTCTCAATAGCACAAAACAAAATTTATATCGATAACAAACCATTGTAAAGGAATACTCGAAAACTTTGAGTGTTAATTCTATGCAACGATACATTTGCTGTACAGATCGATCGGCATCAGCGTCATCCTCAAGTCGGCACGGTTTTTCCGCTAGCTCTAAAGTCCTTCGATAAAACTTATATACAAAAAATAAGAAATGAATGACCCGAACTGGACGCTGAGGACAGCTCGACAGTATTTTGATAGCTCTCGTAGCATATATACACTTCTCCTTTTGTAGTTTCAATAAAAAGATTCTATACCAACCTTTAACTTGGTCATTTTTTTTACGAAACTTAATTTCTTCGGAATAACTTCCATTAAAACGCACTAAATTAGGTACAAGTATGTTTATAAACAATGCGTCATCTGGCAGATCTGTTGCGTGGTCGGTACAGCGAAAATACAATTTAAAGTTAATCCTTTAGCACTTAACATTAGTAAGTGAGTAAGTAAATGAGTAAGATTTTTCTATACTTACATTAAATATTAAAAGTTCTGTGGATTTGCCTATATAGATATAGATATATAAGTTGTACTGGCACTAGGGTGTTTGTGAGAAAAAAAGTGTACAGAATAAATTTTTAGAGTGCCGGGATTTCAGACATTTCCAAGGCTTCGCCTTATCTCTTTAAGAGCCTTTGGCAGATCGTAGCATGACGCTTCCAGGCGTTATCCCGGCCCGGCACTGTCATGCGTATGGTAATTTTTTATTACTATGACCAAATTGAACTACAATTGGTTTTTTGACTTACGTATTGCCCGATTTAGTATTGATTAATCTTTCCAACCAAGAATCAATAAAACAATTTGTTTTCTAAAATCTGGAAACAATAATCGAGCATTGTTCATATTATATAAAGCATGAGCATTTAATAGAGATGGAATGATTGGGTGGAATCTCATTATTTTGTAAATACAAAAAACTGAATAACTGACAGTAACGATTACGACTCCTTCTTTGAGAGGATATAGGAATTGATAATATAGGTGAAGCACTCCAATAATCTTGAAGGCATCCTTTCTTGACATGTCGCGTTAGAATAGAGAAGGAAAAATATTTTTCAAGTACTTTTCTGTCGAAATCTTCCCATTCCTTCATATTTACAGGCTTGAATTGAGGGTTTTGATCATAATAATGATCGGATTTCTCCCAAATAATGTCGAGACAAAAACTATCCAAAAATAATTGGAAATAATGAATTGCGACATTTTCACCTAGTCCAATATCTTCCTTCATACGAAAACGTAAAATGAACGGTTTTATAGAGCGAAAAAAAGATTTGTCCCGAAATATAAGGTTGTCAAATATCTACTTTCCACCTTTCTGTCTTACGAATTTCGTGTCTATGTACAAAGCGCTACAGAGCTCGTATCTGGCAATACTATACATCATTTGAAAGGTCTTGACACAACGTACAAAACGTCGCTATGCATGATTAGTTTGGATAATGCGTTCAAAAGTTATAGACATGTAAACATGGAGTTCACTAACGCTAAAATTCGCGGTTTTTTAAAGTTTTCCTTCGTCCAAGGCAAATCCGCTAGAGAAACGTTCCGTGAAATTAATGGTGTTTTGGCGGATGGCACACTATCATTTCCAACTGGAGAGGAATGGTTTCGACGATTCAGAGCCGGTGAAAACGACACCATGGATAACCCAGCTGGCGGAAGACCGTACCAATTAGTGGCCAAGCCGGGATTGACGGCCAGGAAAGTTTTGCTGTGTGTTTGGTGGGATTGAAAGGGAATCATTCACTATGAGGTGTTCCCATATGGCCAGACGCTTAATACTACCATCTACTATGAACAACTGGACCGGTTAAAGCAGACTATCGACCAGAATCGTCCACAATTGGCCAAAAGGAAGGGTGTAGTGTTTCACCAGGACAACGCCAGATCGCACACTTCGTTGATGACTCGTCAGAAGCTATGGGAGTTTGGATGGGAGGTTTTATCGCATCCATCATATAGCCCGGACATAGCGCCAAGTGATTACCACCTGCTCCTGTCCATGTCGAACGCCTTTGGTGGTGTAAAGTTGGACTCAAAAAAGGCTTGTGAAAAGTGATTATCCGAGTTCTTCGCAAATAAGGAGCGGGATTTCTACGAGAATCTACTTCACATTTTAATTCAGACTCTCCACTACATAATAATTTGCAGAAATAGCAAATTCCAACAATTACAATCGAAAATTATGTAGATTGCTTTAGCTACAAGAGCTATATGGTGAATATAAATAGTCGTTTCATTATAGTTCATTATAGACTTATAGTTGCCACTAAATTTTTTTAAGTGTGAGTATGTTGATAGTAACTAGTCGCCACCTAGCAGATACACCACCATATCGCCCCCTCTACGGACTACGGACATATCCAATATATGTTTGAGTAAAAAATTCGAAAATGTAATTATCTAATATAACGGGTGTACGTTGAAATATTCCACCTGAATATCTCAGAAATAGCCGCGCGGATTGATTATTGGCGTAATACGTATTCCATGAATTTCAGGAGGGTGAAAAACTGTATAACTAGTTTTCTACCCAAATCGGGCACATTGACCATATTGTAGTCAACTTGGTTTTTTTAATTGAAATATTATGATTTATTTTACCAGCGTGTTCTAAGCAGAAAAAGAATGAACTTCAATCTTTTGAGTTATTGCGTGTTTTTTTGGGAAATTTCTATTTCAGTATCTCAGAAATCGTGGAAAAGGTCAATGATCCTGAAACAGGAGTTCAACCGAATGCTTGCGGTTTTTCTGAGATATTGAGTTAGAAATTTTGCAAAAAACCACAATTTACAATTCAAAGTTTCCCGTGCTTAAACTTGAAACTTTGGGGGCGGAGAACAATTTTTCCTATATAAGTTAATTTTCTTCTGCCCAGAACATGTTGCGAAAATAAAAAATTAGATTTCCTTTCAAAAAAATTAAGTTGACCCTAATATGGGCAGTTTGCGCACTTTGGGTCGAAAACTAGATATCTGGTTTTTCGCCCCCCCTTAAATTCATGGAATACGTACTTCGCCCATTTTCAATTCGCACCGCGGTTTGTGAAATATGTAGGTGGTAAGTTTAAAGAAAACACTCGGCATAGATTCAACATATTACTTCCACCATTTTGAAGTTTTATTTTTATGACAGAATGGAGTTCAGATATCGAAATAACGTTAAGGATCCGCTGAGTTGTGCTTCTATAATGAAAAAACATGGGACGTCTGTACGCGTCATCCTGGTTCTCGAAGGCTAATAAGAAAACGAGCTGTTAGTTAAACTTTTGTATTATTACATACATCTCATGCCCAAAACATTAAAAAATAGCAGTTTTTGATGTGCGAGGACGTCCAGGGCGAGATTTCTCTTTGACATCCTCGCGGCCTTTAAAGTTTAATGGGGAAGTAGGAAACATTTTATTTCAGTATTATTAATTAATTTGATTAATAAAGTATAATTAATTCGTATAATTAATCTTTCCCATAGTTTTTAAACAGTCATATACTTTTTACTTTGCAACATTGAAAATTTCTGTGATTTTAATTTGACTGAAAATGTCATCCGATATCTTTTAAATTTCGGTGTCTTCATACTTGGACACATTGCATCTGATAGCGTATGATTAAGGGCATATTAAAAGTATTCAAAGCGTTGAAAAATTTTCTGTTTTAACATAAGGAATAATATATTATTATATTAACAATAATAAATACTATTGTTCGTTCAATGATTTAATCTCTACTAAATATGCTTGATACTGGTCATAGCAATCATATAAAATGAAAATCAAGGCTCGTTGACAATAAATATTCACTATCGAGATAATTTTATCGGTCTTACAGTTGTTATACTATAATATAATATAATATACTAAAATAATGCCAGTCGGACTGTGCTTGTTTATCTTAATTATGTTATTATTTATCCACGTTTCTGTATTTGTGTGTGTCACTGGAAAACAGCAACAGCAACAGGTCAGAAGCTATTATTTCATCTGTTAATACTTTATTTACATGTAAATATATGTAAATTGATCAATTTTCAACGGTACTTAGTTTAACAAAATAATTTTATCTTTATTAACTCCCTCTATATTTCATTTTGAGATTAATTGGTTTTTATTAATACAGATCGCAAGAATATTTAGAAATAGTTTATTTAGGAGTACTTTAGGGAGCGTAAGAAAAGCTCTCCTTATCATAAGAGTGAATTGAGTATGTAGAACTCAGATGGGGATGAATCCGTCTAGCTTGTCAAAGTAATAGAAAAACTTGTGATGTGGCATGTACGAAAGGGGAATTAGAAAGAATATTATAAAAATAATGCTGATGAAGATTTTATAATCCACCGAGAGGGTTCAGGGATTATGAACCCTTAAAGACACCACAGATGACGAATCGATTTGAAAGTAGCGGCTTTATCCCGCTTCTATTGTAAAATTTAGAAGCAAACACGCCTATTTTCAGATTCTTTTCAAGGAAAAGAGCATGAAGAAGAGGGCTTTTGAGACCGATATTACGGGTCGGTATTGTCTCAGTTTCGAAGAATGATATATGTGTTGACACACGCCCCAATGACATTCCAAAGACATATAAACGCAGTCTGGAATACATTTCGCTCCATACAATTTTGTGTATCTGGATCACGTAATAAGAAAATATGGAAGAGACCTCGTCGATCATGTGTGGTTGTATGTAGTATTACAAAAAGTAGTTGCCGTAGAATTGGTAGTGAATCTAGATAAATTTGAATTTGAATGCTCGAAGCTATTCTATTTAGGATTTATTTTGTATAACGATGGATTGCATAGAGGCGATTTATTCCATATAATCATCATAATTATGCTTAGAAAACCATAAACATGAAATTCTGATAAATAAAAAGCTTCTCAGCTTCTAGAGGAAGGCTTCACTAAGGCCTCAATATCAATAAGGCCGGATTTGTTTCAACCGTTTACTGTTTCGTATGATGCAGTGTTGCTTAGTTTTTGGCCTTCGCGTTTAGATGGCGATATAAATTTTAGTTTTGCATTTTGGCGTTTAGATGGCGATATATATTTTAGTTTTGGCATTTACCAATAAAATTCAGTTAACAAGCGCCATAATTTCCGTAAACATTACAATTTTTTGGTCAGTGAAAAATGAATCGCGGGAAATCATTTTTTCGACATATCCTTTTACACTATTTTGATTTGAAAAAAAGTATAACAGAAATTTATCGATTGCTTCAAGAATGTTATGGCGAACAAGCTTCATCGCTTACAACGTGTAAAAAGCAGTTTCAGCTGTATAGAAGTCGAGATACTGATGTTAATGACAAAGAATGTTTTGGACAACTGAAAAAGTTTGAAGATTGTTAGAACGATCCGTTTCCTATCTTCTTCTTGCAGTTTTATATTTTTTAATTGCAGGGTTCTTATGAAGATGGAAGGACCGGTGAATGGATTAGGTGAATAATTCTTTTTTTAAATGCTTTTATAATCTAGTATAAGTAACTGTATCTATTCAAAAAATTTTACGAAAATCAATTTAATAAAAACAAAATATAATGATAACTGTCAATTCCGCTCCGATTTCGCTAGTGACTCCCTATAACAAAAAAGTTGTAAAAAAATTATAATAATTTACTATTTCGTAAATTCTATTATATTTAATATATATTTCCGCGTATTTCATTGGGAGTTCATCCTGAATCCTATTATTGGCTATTCGGCGTTGACCGATTTTCGCTCTCTCTCTCTCTCCATTTACTTTGGTCATCAATTCACACAGCCGGAACTTCGCTTCTTCGCAATTTATGGTATTTTAATTTTATTCCCAGGAGCTCCTCGTCATTAATATAAAATTATTTATTTTTAAACAATTCAGGAGGATTTTATTAACTAATTATAAACTTGGTACAATTTTAAGTAAATACTTATAATTCTTATACATAATTATATTACTTTAAATTTTTTATTTACCTCTCTGACATATATTATTTTCATTCGACGTGTCTCGCTACAATTAATTTCGGTGAAACGTCGCGCCTTTTCCTAGTACACTTTAATTATATGGATTTTCCTATCCAAACGATTTATTCACATTTTTTGTTACTCTACATTAGTTTAGATGTATTAATTTGAGGAGCTCTCGTCATTAATACCTCTTTAATTTTATCTCTGACAAAGAAGCGCCTTTTCTCAGAGATAAAATCTGACTTATAGTTTTTTTAATATTTGGCGGATTTTATGATTTTTCGACGGTCGGTGTGTATTAATTCGAGGAGCACCTCGTAATTTCATTCTATCTCTGATAAAGGAGCACCTTTTCTCAAAGACTCTAAATTTTAGCGGTTTGATATAAAGAAAATGCCTGCCGGAGTTTAATTTTTATTTCGAGTAGCGCCTCGTAAATAATATATTTTTTAATTCTATTTCGGACAAGGAACGCCTTTACTCAGAAATATAATTTTTCTCTTTTCGTTGTCATCCTCGAGTGTCGCTCGTTGCGATGTTTTTCGTTAGTAAGGGAGCACCCTTTCCTATACAAGAAATTTTATCATCAAACGAGCAAAGGAGGCCTTTTCCTCGTTGAAGAATCTGCACCGGTAGACAACGGTTCAGTCGGTTGAATTTTGCTGTTTGCCTTTCTTCACTTGAGAGGTACCTTTCTCAACAAGTGCCGAAAACGAACAGGACTTCCTTCGAAAAATAACGTACTTTTATTGGAACGAAAAGTATGTTATGTCATTTTGATTTATAATTTTGTTATTTCTTATCAATCGCTTATTGATTCTACTGATCGCTTTAGGTATCTAGCTATATTATTATATACTACAAATAAACTAGCTTCTATTTAACATTTAACTATGCGCGTTATTTACTTGCTATACTATATCTGTATGTATATATATATATATATATATATATATATATATATATATATATATATATTATCTCTTACTCGCCGCTGAGCAAAAGTTAGGAGTCAGTGACAGAGCAGTTGGCAGAAGTTTACATGCGATAGAACGATTCATAAAGAAGGAAAATTAATGCCACACGAGTTAGCCGAATGTGCCATTGTTAATCGATACAACATCGCACTGTCTTGTCTTGCCAGACAAAAGAAGATGAGGTTTTTGTGGCGTATTGTGACTGGTGATTAAAAATTGGTCTACTATGACAATCCTAAGCGTAAAAAGTTATGTATGGACCCAGTCCTACCGTCCACATCGACACCAAAACCACGGCCAAAAGGTATTCCTGTCCATTTAATGGGACCAAGAGGGCATGTTGTACTACAAGCTGCTGAAACAAAATGTCACTGCCGTGGTATACAAATGTCAACTGAATGATTTTCAATCGAAATTGATCAAACATAGATCAGAAATCACGATAAATAGGCGCAAAATCATTTTCTTACACGACAACACTTGGCCACATGTTATGAAAATCGTCAAAAATGTTGAAGTTCGAATGGGAAGTGTTGCCGCAGCCAGCGTACTCGCCAGTCATAGCGCCTTCTGCTTACCACGTATTCAGATCGATGCAGCATGACCTTGTTGATACGCACTTCAACATGTTTAAGAAGTAAAAGAATTTGTGGATGATTGGAACGCCTTGAAATCACTATCGTTCGTTTGCGACGTTATCGCCATATTACCAGAAAGAAGAGAAATAGTAGTAGAAAATGACGAAAAATATTTTGATTAAGCTAACTTGAATGTTGTTGTTCCGTTGGAAAAGGTCGCAATAACATTAATATTACTTCGTGGCACGCTGAGTGACAAAGGGCCTACGCCGGTTGAATATAGGCCAATCTGCAGTGTAGCCAAAGCGAACATTATTAAAAAGAACATTACAAAAAAGGACGTGCACTAGCGAGTCTGACGGCGGGTTGAGCGGTCAGTTGCCGAGGCGGGTTACAAACAGATTTTAAATAACAGGTAGTGTATCGATTATTTTTTTATATTATTTTTGTGTTTTTATAATTTTATTTATAATCAATTTTTGATTAAATTTTTTATAATAAATGTCATTTAATATAAATTATTCATTTTACTCCATCATCGCGGAAATGTATCATGCGCTTCGCCTAGATAGTAGATGATAAAACCAACCTGGAGTGGCATCTTAGGTGGAATCAAAAACTCTTGTAGGATCATATACTCAAGGTGCTTGATCACATTTTAGGTATAAACATTTAGGAATATTGAGTTATATACACTTAATAATGGTATTGAAAATAAACAGACAAATTATTCTATATTCCATTTAAGTTGTAGTATATATAAACTGTACTTAACATTTTTATATCAATTATTAATATTAGTTAATTATTACAATCAATTAATAATATTTGTTTCATCAATTATTTATTTTCAATGCATGCATTTTCTAACTATATTAATCTAATATATTATGAATTTTTCAGTTACTCGATAAATTAGAAAGCAAAATGAAAGGAACATGTGTGGAAGGCACTGTTCCACGTTTATTTGAGGGTAAAATGGTATCATTTATAAAATGTAAAAACATTGACTATACATCAAGAAGAGTAGAGACATTTTATGATATACAGCTGAACATTAAAGGAAAAAAGAACAGTAAGTTTTACATTTATTACAATATTTTAATTTTTACAATCCTTTTAGTATATAAACAATTTAATGTCAAACATTAGCATACTTTTAATTATTATAAAGTCCATTGTCCATCCAATTCCGCACACTATAAGGTACTAATTTAATCCTAATATTTGTTGTACAATGTAAAATAATTTAGTACTGTAAATGAAATACTCGTTATGATATAAGTTTTTTTTTATGTTAGTTAACGTCGCTCTATTTATGCTTCCAAATACCGGTGCTAATCAGCGACGGAGGTCGCTAGCGACGATGTGTTTGTAAACAAAGCACATGTAAATTATTATAGCGGTGCCTGTGTCAATCAGCCGAGACCGGGATTTGAACTCGGATCACCAAGCTACTAGTCCTTCGCTCTAGCGATCGAGCAATCGTAGGCCTCAATTATGATATAAGTAATAATTATATGTAGTTGTCTCATTTCTCGATCTTTATTTAAAATAATTGGTCGATAAGTATTATCATGAAACAATTATGATTTACTATTAGTTATAAATCCCTTGATCTTGTTTTTACTCCTTTTGAGCGTATATCTTTACTCATTCTAAGGATAATTTCTGATTTTGCATTATCATTTGCTTAATTGTCTAGTTATATAAGTAATACTAAATCAACGTGGATCAAGCACAAAGTTAGTAGAGCCCCCTTAGGTCTTCTTAGGGCCAGATACATTACGTCCGAACAAACGAAACATGAATAAACGGAACATGTGAATAAACAAAAATTTCATTATAATCCCGATCGATCTAAAGAAAAAACAAAAATTAATTAACAATTGATGTACTCTGTTGTTGTTGACAGTTTAGCAGACCCAATATCAATGTTAAAAGAAAAAAATTCTGGGGTAATATCCAATTTGTGTTCCGAACATATAATTAATTACATTTGATATTTTTCTCCAAATCTGAAAAAAAGTTAGAAAAATTAAATAATAAATTTTTCATTTTTTAATAAAAATTTTATTGTGTACCACTGCTGCAAGGTAAGAATTGGTAGTAGAAGAAGATACAAGCCTTTTTTATTAAAAACGTTACTTTCATTTCATATTTTGCTTATGCTTTTTTCTGGATTTTGGAGTACAAACCCCCTAATTAATCACTGCCATTTATGCTCTCACTTCTATTCGGCGTTCTTTCGATTGGAAATTATTTTTACGCTTCAAGCACTAGTGATATGGAGCGACTCTGCTAGGTTAAGATTGTCGCTCATTTCTTGTCACGACATTAGGCACCCTTCAACAGTAGTCGACGATGACGGTACTTATTCATCTGAATCGGGGAATAGGTGGTTGGTGTTGCGATTTTGAGTTAGCATACCTACTTTTAGATACTGTAACTTTCTTGGGTAACTTTGCCGCTATGAAATTAAGCCATAAAGATTTTTGCGTCTTCCATCAGCCATTCCTTATATAATTTCGAGTTTTTTTTTATGGTTTTTATTCACTTCAGATATCGAGAGTTTCCTATCTTTAACTGTTTGATTTTCTATTCCGGAATGTCTGGAGAGCGAATAAGGTACGAGAAATTCACCTTTTTTTGTATATAATTTAGAAATTATATGGAGCTAGGGCCTTTGCCCACGGAGGGACTTTGCTTGCCAGTATGTGATACTGATACATACATGTCAAACTATGGCAATCTCTTATAACTTTAAAACGATACTTTCACAGGCAATCTCTAAATTTTTGTAGGGTGCATGCAATTGTGACAAAGCGTCTTTCTTAGTTATCGAGTAGTTGGCTTAAGTCCCATTTAAGGTGCAGCTGTCGTACTTGATCACTTGATTAAGGATTGCTTTTAACACTTTCAAGGACACATTTTTGTACGATATGTGTCATAAAGCTAATGACGGTTCTATAAATATTTGATCTCTATTCCGAAATTGACCTCAAATTTTTGATCTTCAATATAGCGAATCCAATATTGCCTAAAATTTTGATAAATACTGTGTTTTTAAAAAATAACGTATTTCTATGTTTTGATATCTGGTAATTACGAATCAGGGATCGAATGTGGTAGAAAAAAATTTAGGAGATCACTTAAAGACATATTTCAATAAAATTGTCGTCGAATTGCAGTTTTGCAATTGTATTTTCGAATTGGAAAAAATTTTTGCTACTCTCGGCAAATGCATTGCTATATTTATGCTATTCAACCAAATAGCTTCGACTGCTTGCATACTAGTATGATGAATGTCTGACTGTCCTTGTTATAATCGCCCCCGAAGACTCTGAATAGAAATTACTACTAAAAATAAAATAAAATTAGATTAAAAAATTCAAAATAATAAAAATAATAAAAATAAATCATATTCTATCTTAACAACGGACAACTTGACTCCTCTCAATATCTTATATTTTAATTTAGCTAAGATATCCAACATTTTGAACTGCTACGGTTCATCTTTAAAGACTAAACAACAACTGTAACAACGACAAAAATAACTATTGAAATAGATGTGGTAATGTTTATTTTTCAGGGTTTGAGACAAATCTTTTATAACTCTCTCACAGTAATATTACCAGGTTTTCCGTAAGTGGACACACGCACGCATGCACACAAACACACACACACACACACACACACACACACACACACACAAAATTATATATATATATTAGAACCATTCATGTCTAATCTAACCATACCTTATATTCTCGTTTTATGGTTTTCTCAGGGCTAGTTATATTTCAGTCTTATGTTAATAATTGAATTCTTATTTATTGTGAATACACTTGACCAACTGTTAAATTTTTCGAGCTCATATTTTTACTCTAAATCGAATTCTCATGTCAGCTCGATCGACGACTATGTTTAGTTGTACGACCTTGTTTAGCCTGCCAAGTGTATTTAGTATGTCTAATGTTGTAGGAACTTCCTCTTATAATATTAATTGATATTCTTGAATTATGTTATTAAGTAAATTGTATTGCGATAAATATTGCGAATTATTATATCGTACCTAATTATTTATTTTTAATCTAATTATTTATTTCTTTATTAATCATTGAATTTTTGTCGTTCGACGAGATCTTACTACATATATTCATATTTCTATTTATTATATCTATATTCACGACTGCTGGTAATCAAGTGCCTACCATCACCCTAGTGACATTCAAAAGCAGTCGGCCGGCCGGCCTGTCTACAAGAAGATAGAGAAACCAACATGAATTGGTTGCCATAGCATTAAACTCGAATGGGGGCTGCGCATTTGCAAAAATGAGTAATTATTATCTGCCAGTGGGCAATTGCACCTATAATATCAGGATCAGGAAGCACAGTCTTTCAGTTCACTCCATCACCCACAATCTCCGTTCTGTCCGCTCATAATCGCCCACAATCGCCGTCCCCAATCTGGGATTCACAGTGACAAAAGAGTTCCATTTTTCGACCAATAAAATACATCAAAAGTCTGCACTACTCGGTGTGATGGAGAGTTCTCGAATAATACTTGATCCTCATGTAACCGGTGAACAACCTTACCCTGGGAGCGTTTATATCTCTAAGGCTAGAAAGTATTCGGAAAACTTAAATATTTATGATACTGTTAGGGGAATAAGGGGAGTGTAAATCCCTTGAAGGTATTTATGAATTTATGATTCGACGCCGACATTTGCCTATCTTGTCTACGCGGAGGGACCTCATAACGACGCACCTACCAATTCTATATAGCCTAAAATTTCCATTTTCAAAGGTTCTTCTACACACAATTGGATATATTTTTCACTACGCGCTATTTTCTTTTTCGATTCTGGTATCCGGGTATAGGAGCCTGGGCAGTAGGGAAGTGATCATAATCTACGGAATTGCAACCATAATTTGTTTTTAAGAAAATGGGTGTGCCACTGGACGCACGACAGAAGTTAATACTTCTTAGGCGAAATAAAAAGCATGTGTTATCTTATTCTCTTTCTCTCTCTCTCTCTCTCTAAATACTATTATGTAGGGTGGATCAGAGGATTCTGCTTTCTTAATCCTAGAATTTTATCTACAACAATGTTTTTAAAGAATTCACACCAATATACAATACGGAGAATACATATATTTATATTATATTTTCTTGTAAATTAATAGGTATATAGGCTTACTTTTTTAATTAAAAATTATATTTACAAAATTTTTTAAATTATTTATATGTATATATATAGTATTTTTGAATTCACGTATATATAATTCTGTTTAGAAGAAATCAAGAAATATATATAACTTTTAAATCACTGATTAAGTGTAATCTAATGAATATATTTTTTGTGTTCAAATAAAGATCTTTGTTGGATTTACAAAAAATAGATTTATTTGAATTTGTAACTTCTTCTATCAGTGTAGTACAATTTAAATTATATTTTTTAGTTAATTGCATGATATTATAATGTAAATAGAAAATAAATAAAACCTACTATATAAAAATGTAATAAATATTATGACATAATTAATTTACAGAATGTGGAATTTTTTATATTAATTTAAAAAATTTTTGGAGAAATTAATTTTGAAACTTAAAACAATATTTCAATTAAAAAATCAATCAGAAAGAATAAATAAGGAAAGAGGGATTGCATTAATAGAAGCTGAACAAAAATCTATGGAAACTGAAGATAATTTAGATGTAAAATTAATAAGTTTGAAAAACTACTTAGAACAAGGAAATACACTCATGAATTATTTACAGTTCAAAAGTATATTAAAGAATACGAAAAGTATCAATAATTCTATTAACGATATAAGAAAACATACAGAAGACCTCGAAATTTTTTTGAAATTTCTTAATGAAGAAATACACTCGAACGTTTGAGATATCGGTATTAAACAGAGATGTACTAGTCTATTAAAATGTATTAATAAGTTTGAAAAACTACTTAGAACAAGGAAATACACTCATGAATTATTTACAGTTCAAAAGTATATTAAAGAATACGAAAAGTATCAATAATTCTATTAACGATATAAGAAAACATACAGAAGACCTCGAAATTTTTTTGAAATTTCTTAATGAAGAAATACACTCGAACGTTTGAGATATCGGTATTAAACAGAGATGTACTAGTCTATTAAAATGTATTAATACTGAAATAAACAGTGTTCTGGATGCTCACATAAGTAATCATCTATAAGCATATATGTACAAAATAATTTATTAATTAACCATAAACTAATGGCTAAAATATTACAATGGAATATAAACGGTCTTAATGCTCATTTTAGAACACTACTAGCAATAATAACCGAGAGTAATAGTAATATAGTATGCCTTTAGGAAACCAACCTCAAAAATAGCAAGAAAGTTAACATTAAACATTTTGAGACTTATAATAAAAACCGGACGGACTGCATATCCGCTAGTGGAGGTGTAGCTACAATAGTAAGTACCATATACCACAGTGAATAAATACCAATAAAAATCGATTTGGAAGCAATAACCGTTAAAATAATATTAGGGAACAGTACTGTGTGCGTGTGTAATGTATACCTAAGCAACAGAAAAAAAACTAGATCTAAAAGCACTAAACGAATTAATCAGGCAGCTACCACCTCCTTTCGTAGTTATAGGTGATTTGAACAGCCATAATAAAATATGGGGTTCTAATAAAATTGATAAAAGATGTAGAATAGTTGAAAAATTAACTAATGATTACGATTTAGTATTACTCAATGACCTCTCGCCTACTTATTTTAACATAAGCAGTGATAAAACTAGTGCAATCGACCTCGGGCAATGTAGTAAAGACTTGAAGGTAAAAATTGATTGACAAGCCGCAGACCACCCTCACGGCAACGATCACTATCCAATATATATCAATATTAATATAACAAATGAAGCATTAGAGATAATAACAGCTAGGTGGAAATTCCACAAAGCTAATTGGAACAAATTTTCCGAAACTGTAGCTAAGAAAACCAAAGAACTGATTGAAATCGACAGTATTAATGAGAATTCAAATTCATGTATTCGCAATGCAAACATAAATGATATTGTAAAGAAATTCACAAAGATGATACTGTCAGCAGCCCAAAACAGCATACTAACAACAAAAACAAAATTACGGCAAAAAAATAACTCATGGTGGAATGAATCATGTAAAAAAGTCATTAAGCAATATCAAAAAACGTTTAATAAATTAAAAAAAAGCACGCTAGAATTAGAATATAAAGATATTGCCAAAAGAATAATAAAGAGTAGCAAACAAAATTCATGGATCAAGTTTTTATCTTCAATCAATAATCATACACCCACAAGAGATGTATGGAGAAATATAACGGCTATAGAGGAGCAATACAGGCAAACACAAATCCTCGCTATTATCGACAATAATAAAATTATATATAAACATATAGACATAGCTAATACACTAGTTCAAAAATTTGCTGAAAATTTGAGACACCATAAATACAATAACACATTCCTGAAGTATAAACAAAAGGCAGAAATGCAAGAACTCCAAAATGTTTTACAAGAAAGTAAAAATACGAGCCCAGGACCTGATAAAATTCCAAATACCTTCCTCAAAAAATTACCAATGGTAGCAATTAAATACCTATTGAACATTTATAATATTATTTGGATCAATAAAAAATTCCTCGACGAATGGAGGCTAGCCACGGTAGTTCCAGTACTGACGCCAGGAAAAATAAAAGCTAACAAAGACAGATACAGGCCAATATCATTAACTTACTGCCTATGTAAGTTATTAAAAAAAATTATAAACAAAAGACTTAAACGCTTTCTTGAATCAAATAATATACTAAATAATGCACAAAGCGGTTTCTAGATTGCCTAGTTCACTAGAATCGAATATATGCGACGCTTTTGCTAACAAACAACACTTGCTCGCAGTATGTTTAGTCTTGGAAAAAGCCTATGATTTAATATGGAGACAAAGAATACTAAAAATCTTAAAACAATATAAAATAACTGGATGCATTT
The DNA here is from genome assembly GCA_018907035.1 of Sycobia sp. Sy_11. Classification (NCBI taxonomy): domain Eukaryota; kingdom Metazoa; phylum Arthropoda; class Insecta; order Hymenoptera; family Epichrysomallidae; genus Sycobia; species Sycobia sp. Sy_11. The sequence goes on along the minus strand of JACCIC010000136.1, from coordinate 616,115 downwards.
ACCATTTTATAAAAAACTTTTTAGCGCAAAGAAGAATACAAGTCAGAATTGGACAGGAAATGCCTTACCCTATAAAAATACAGAACGGAGTACCACACTTAGTGTCACACTTTTTTTATTAGGTATTAATGAAATACAACATTACGTAGTTCCACCTATGCAAATTACGATGCATGCTGACAACATTACACTTATGATACGGGTAGCAATATAAAACCTAGTATAAAAATAATGCAAGAAACCCTTTACAAAATATCGGATTTTACTAACACCTCAGGATTCAAAATTTCCAAAAGTAAAACAAAAGCAATTCTCTTAAAAAAAATCACAAAATATCTGACGAACCGAGACTATATCTTAAAAAACATAAAATTGAAGTTGTTTAAGATATTAAAATCTTAGGATTAACGTTTGACGATAAATTAACTTGGAAAAACCATATAGAGACTCCAAAAACACACTGCTATAAAAAACATGAATATTCTCAAAGCCATTTTTGCGACAAACAAAGAAAAATAAAGTGTTAAACATTTACTCACAGAACGTCTGAAATACAGTAAAGAAAGAGATCACATAAAACACAACTCAGATGTGAAAGATATATTAAACCTACCTATAAATTTTAAGAAGATTATAGAATATATAAAAATAACAGATTTAAAAAATCTAATCTAAACAAAATAATCCAGGAAATAGATACTATGTTATGTACCAAATGTATCATGTATCAGTATGTGTTTATTTTTTTGTTGTAACTGTATAAAATTGTAACTTGTAATACGTTGTAAATAGATGTAAATAAAGTTAATTTGTAGTCACTAATACCCTAAACAAAGGGGTGTGACTATAAACCCTAAGTAAAAAAATTTTTGAAAATTATAATGTTTTACAAAAATTTAATTTTATAAAATCTTTGGCAGAGGATATAGTTTGTTAAGCATTCTTTTATTACTGACAAGAAAGTCAATTTCCTTTTTGAATTTACGTAAATCAGATTTTAATTGTCTATTATATTAGTCGGCTTATTCCACTATGTTGAAAAATTATTTATTTATATTTTATGGAGTGCTTACTACAAATATTATGCTGAAATTAGATGAAATTTCATTTTTCTCATGAAAATATCAGAGCTCCGTAAAAAGCTCGTTTTTCTAAATTATCTTGTAAAATACGAAAAATTTCAATTGTTAATAAATGTTATAGATGTCCTCAACATATTTATTTCTTATTCTATGAATTTTGCTTACCAACAGTAGTTCTCAAAAGGAATTTATTAATCAGATTCTATATTCTGTATTCAATCAGAGGATATAGAATAGCCAACAGTAATATTACGGTTAAGCTCATATTCTTAAAAAAAACCTATATAAAGAATATATAAAATTAAAAATATGTAGTTTGATGAGATGTTGAACTTTTATTTGAAATGTTTGTTGAACTTTGTTGTATTTTACGAGATAAGGTAGAAAAAAGATTTTTTACTGGGTTTTAATGTGATCCTAAAAAAGATAGATATACAAATTTTAACTCAAAATACATGCAACGACTTTTTATTGTCAAAAAAGAAATTTATTTGATATGCTGTTATCATATCTTATAACCAGTGATTTGTTGTTACTATCCATATAGTTACAACAAAACACTGGTTATAAGACTGGCGAACACTCGGGATTTTAATCGGACGCATAAATATGCGACCACCAATGTTGGGGGGTGACGAGACTACTCCATCGTACTAAGTCCATCAGGGTCGGTAGTGCTGTTTCGGAGCTAGTAGTATTATTGATCGTCGCCTATACATCGTTAAATGTCTCATTGACGCTTACGACGGGCGCAGTTTCGAATTACTCTTCAAGTGGTGAGATTCTGAAGGGGTTCAAACCTTCATATACTTGAGGTGGCATGTATCGTCGTGGCTGTCTAGAGATTTATCTGGGTTTCATTATTGCACGTCTCATCGTCGCCGGGGATTGGTACTTGGACAGTAAGATAATCCGTTCTCTCTCCTCTGTGTCTCGAGTACCTTGGAATTTTAGATGAGTTTTTCATCGGCGCATACCACCGCCTTCCCGTTGTAGACGGACCTCGAGGACATCGGCTCACTATTTGTAAGTGGCAGCCCGTATTATTCTCTCTCTCTCTCTCTTCCCTGCCTGAGCGAGCACTGTCACTCCGACGGCCTTCGGCTTTCGCAGCGCCTCTGTTACTTTTATATACCTATATTTTATCAAAGACGAACTTTGACTTATTTCTTTTGCAGTTCATTTTGCGGTACTGATTCCCGCTCCCTTTTATTTGCGACACTTTGCCCCTCGCGGACCGCCCCTTTCCATCACCGGATTGATTCGGGGCTCAGTCCAGCCGGGCACTCTTTTTGCAACAGCTGTGTCTGCCGTCCTTGTGCTCGAGGCGGACACGCACACCGTTGCAATACATTGTACACATTACAAAAGATGATTCAATTCGTTCAATAATGTGTCCAGTCACCACCGGCGTTAATAATTGCCTGGCATCTCCGAGGTATGCTTTCAACTAATTTGACGCCGTATTTTTGTCGCAACGATCTGCAGATCTGACGAATTAGGTAAGACAACTGCTTCAAATCGTGTGTGCGTCTTTCACGAAGCTTCTGTTTAATATATGCCTACACATTTTCAATAGGTTTTGCATCGGGCGACTGCGACGGCCAATCAAATGTAACGTTCCTAGATTGAGTCTTCCACTCAATACAGAGCTTCCTGCCGTATTTAGGATCGTTGTCCTCTTGCAGAATCCAATCTTCCTTTTTTTCTGATGAACTTTTTCAGATGAATTATAAAATTTTTTGTAGTTTTTTTATCATATTGACGACATTTAGGTTGTCAACAAATAGGTTTATGTGCCGAATCTTTATTATCATTGAGATAAATTATTTTCTTACTTTTCAATTAGTATTCAAGCTACTTCTAATTAAATTAAATATGGAATAGGGCCCAAAATGCTCTTTCCAAAAAATGGCAAGCGCTAATTTTGGTGTCGACTTTGAAGACACAATAACAGTTCAAGTAGAAAGATTCTAATGTCCCGGAAATATGGAATTTCTTAGTTAATTGAAGTTTCAATTTAATTGAAGTTAAATATCAATTATAAATAAAAATATACCATATAATCGGAATCTGAGAGCATAAGATTCTAAATTTTTGTAACACTCAATGTAATTACAGTTACCTTACTCTATCTGGATCAATACTATTAGGAGTGTGAATAAGTCTTTCCCGTTTTTTGTAAGAGATGGCGCCACCAATACTGTGCGAGTATTCAATGGTTACATATGTCATAATCAAAGCTTATTCATATGTCAACAATTCCATACTAACATATTAGTTAAAATTTTTTCGCATCATAAATTTTTGGTATCGTGAAAATGTCGAAATTTGAGCCGAGTCGACGTCATTTGCGGGAAGTTTCACTTTATTAGTTCAATTTGAAGAAATCTGCTGCCGAGACGCATCGATTGCTTCAGGAGGCTTATGGAGAATTCGCGGATGGTTTCGACGCTTCAAAAGCGGTGATTTCGACGTGGAAGACAAGGAGCGTTCCGGGCGGCCGCAAATCTTTGAAGATCGAGAATTGGCGACTTTGCTTGATGAAGATTCTTGTCAAACGCAAGAAGAACTTGCTGAAGCATTGGGAGTTGACCGAACAACCATTTCCAAGCGTTTGAAAGCCATGGGAATGATCCAAAAGCAAGGAAATTGGGTGCCGTACGAACTGAAGCTGAGAGACGTCGAACGGCGTTTTTTCACTTGTGAACAGCTGCTTCAGCGACATAAAAGAAAGGGTTTTCTGCATCGTCTCGTGACTGGCGATGAAAAGTGGATACGTTACGATAATCCGAAGCGAAGAAAATCATGGGGACTACCCGGCCATGCATCATCATCAACGGCCAAGCCAAATATTCATGGCGCCAAGCTCATGCTCTGTATATGGTGGGACCAGCTAGGTGTGGTTTACTATGAGCTTCTGAAACCGAATGAAAGGATCACAGGCGAGGTCTGTCGACGACAATTGATGCGTCTGAGCCGCGCACTACGAGAAAAACGGCCACAATACTCCGACAGGCACGACAAAGTTATTTTGCAACATGACAATGCTCGCCCACATGTTGCACCGCCGGTGAAAACATACTTAGAAACGCTCAAATGGGAAGTCCTACCCCACCCGCCGTATAGTCCAGACGTTGCTCCGTCTGATTACCATCTCTTCAGATCGATGACGCATGGCCTGGCTGACCAGCACTTCCATTCTTACGAGGAAGCCAAAAAATGGGTAGATGACTGGATAGAGGCCAAACCGGTCGAATTTTTTCGCAACGGGATTCGTATGTTGCCAGAAAGATGGGAAAAAGTTGTAGCTAGCGATGGCCAATACTTTCAATAATTCATTTGTAACCATTTTTTCACAATAAAGGCTCAAAATTTGAAAAAAAAAAAAACGGGAATGACTTATTCACATACCTGATAATATATTATGGCCTATCTTTATTTAATTTTAAATAATTTCTCGATATTCTAATAATATTTTTCCTAGATTTATGTTTATTATAAAGAGTTTTTTTTTTAGTTTACGAATCCTTCAATGATTATGTGAGTACAGAAATTCTAGATGGAGATAATAAATATGATGCTGGCGAACATGGTCTTCAAGATGCTGAGAAAGGAGTAATCTTTTCTTCATTTCCTCCAGTTTTGCACTTACATTTAATGAGATTTCAATACGATCCAATAACTGACTGTTCTGTGAAATTTAATGACAGGTAATTTATATTTATTTTTTAAGATATAAAAGAATTGGATTCCATTTTTAATGATTTAGTTAGATTAATTCTGTAATTTTCCTTGACTTTTTTCACTGTACATTACTATTTCTTTTTACTGATATAAATTCTTGCTCAAGTATTGTATTACATTATAGCTTGACTATAATACTTGACAATACTCTGAAAGTTTTGTAGAATTATAGCTATATTCTAATAAGACATATATGGTATGTGTACGTGTAAATCCGAAATTTTTCTGTAGGATGGATTGCAAATTTCGGAATGGAAATATCTCCTAAAGGAAAAAAGGCGGGACTTAAATATTGTACTCATATCGACTGTTCTAAATTAAATTACTAAATATTTTTATCGGTCTTTTATATTTATATATTTTATATATCTTTTATAGTTGATATATTTTATATATCTTTTATAGTCTTTATAATATAATATATTAGTCTTATCGTAGCGGCTCCAAACGTCGGACACTAAAGTAATTTTAGAATTACTAAAGTTAAGGTCGTGGGGGCAGTCACAGTGTCCTTCACTAATACAGAATATTACTTTTATTATTTTTATTTTATTATTAATTTTATTTTATTTTTAATTTTTAATATAATTTATTGTAGTAATAAGTTTTATTTCAGATTCTACGGGGGTGAACGTAAACGAGGAAACTCTGACTGTCATTATTTTAGCTAATATATTATATTATAAAAACTGTAGAACCGATAAAAATATTTATTAATTTAAAAAGGAGTGACAATCGAAACAGAGTAAAAGAATGAAGATATTTTAGTATACTTTAACGCAAATTATTGTTAACGTGTGTACTCATTTTTCTTGGTCGATTTCTTTTCACCTCTGAATATTATAAAATTATTATTAGCTTGTCGCCTTGTTTATTGTGTAAAGTCTTATATTCGAGCATAAAAACAGAATATGAAATACATCTACTTCTACTTCTACATCTACTTCTACTTGATAAAAATTAGATTAACTGAGAAGATAACTCAGTATATGGATGAAATGACGCATCCGTATTATCTACGTAGGATTATGAGTACCGCGTGGATACTCTTTATTATATTGATATTCTTTATATTCTTTAGCGCTGTAAATTATATCGAGTTTATCGTTATTATTCTATATCGCTATTATTCTAGCATCGTATTTCTGAAATTATATATTACCAAAAAATATTTTGTAATTGTTATTTTTGGGTTTGAATTGCGAATGCGAATATGTCATTTATAGTAGATAGAATATGATGGATTTATAAAATCGGAATATCGGTAGATCGCGGTCAGCGTATTTGATCCGCGGAAGATCGCAGTATGACACGTATTCGCAAGGTGGCTCTTCTATTAATCTTTTTATGCAACAGAAAAATCTTCTATCGCACCCTGTGTGTGAAGATTAAGCGTGCGTTAGTTTTTACGGATGCTACAAGGTAGTAATATTTTTAATAATTATTATATTTTTTTCATAAATAATAAATTATTTTGTTTAATAAAAATTTATTTATCTGTATTTATTGAAACATTTCGATACCATTTTCTTTTATATATTTTTTCGTAATTGATTTTTGTATACTCATTAAAGAAATATTTATAAATACAAAAGTATTATTGCAGCTGAAAAAAGAGGCGATCACTATAAGCTTAGACCAATTAGGAAGATCTCCCGGGTTAACAACGTTAATTAGAAATTAACCGTTAATTAGCCGTTTGAGTTATCTTGCAACTAATGATAACGAAGATCTATTATCTTAAAAAATTTGTGTGCAAGATGGGTGCCGCGTTTGCTAACAGTCGACCAAACATTGATTCAAAAGAAAATTTCTGCCGCCAATTTGTCGTTGTATAAGCGTAATCCAAGCGAAATTTTGCGTCCATTCGTAACTGTTGACAAAACTTGGGTTCACCACTACACTCCTGAAACCAAACAACTGTCTAAATAGTGGATTGGACCAGGGGAACCAACTCCAAAGAAGGCAAAAAAAATTTTTTCGGCGAACAAGGTTTTGGCTACTGGTTTTTGGGATGCAAGAGGTATTATATACATTGATTACCTTGAAAAGGGTAAAACTACCACTGGTCAACTATCAATCATCAACTATCGCAGACTTATTGCAACGTTTGAGCCACGAAGTGAAAATTACACGACCTCATCTGGCGAAGAAAAAATCTTGTTTCATCACGATAACGCACCAGCGCACACGTCAATCGTTGCGATGGCTAAAATCAACGATCTGAAGATTGAATTGATGGCGAGCCCTCCCTACTCTCCAGACCTAGCCCCGAGTGATTATCTGTTTCCTAACCTCAAAAAATGGTTTGGCGGTAAGAGATTTGCGGATAATGAAGAAGTAATTTTAGCTGTAAATGGGTATTTTGAAGAGTTTGACGAATCAGTCTATAGAGATGGCATTACTAGACTAGAACACCGCTATGAGAAATGTATCAGCCGTGGAGGAGATTCTGTTGAGAAATAAAAATAAAATTTTTAAAAACGTTGTTTTTCTTGGTTAGATATATATTTAGATAGATTGCTATGCTAGGCCCCATACAATATGTCTATCTCCCACTCTCGCTCTCAAAATTTTACTGTGTACAATTATATATTCAATTTGTAGATGTAGATAAATGCTGACTATGGTGATTATGATTATTTCAATATTCAGTGAATTTTTTCAAAGCAATTTTGTTGCAATAAAAATGTTTTCAATAAAAGTTTTTAATTTTAATTTAAACAAAACAAAATGGAACTGTAGTATCTTAATTTTTTAGGCCGTCATTTTTATAATATTTAACTATATAAACCTACACTATATATTATATTGTAATAAAGAATAATTATATTTACATATTTGTCTTACGTATTATATTAATAAATATTTTTATCGGTCTGTACAGATATGATAATAAAACATATTAACAAAAATCATGACCGTCAGCTGTCGTTGATTATTATCACCCCCGAAGAATCTGAAATAAAGCTTATTACTAAAATAAATTAGATTCAAAATTAATAATAATGAAATAAAATAATAATAAAAGAAACTTACATAAAAATAATAAACTATATTCTATAATAGTGTAGGAGAACCTGAAACACCGAGCACGAAAGAAGAATAAGATGGTGGGGGCAGTCAGTTTGTCGTTCACTAATGTTACGTCGGCAACCGACTAATGAAAAAAAAATGAGAAAAGTATAATATTAAAATTTGATAGAAGCCGAGCCGGGCTTGGTGCAGTAACCTTCGGTGTCGCAGCTTTGCGCGACGAGGCACGGGTTCTTGAACTCATACTGAAAATAAAAATTTTCCTATGAGATACCGCTGGGCATCGCGGCGCCGAGCCGCGTCACACCGCTCCTTTGAGGCGCAATACCTGGCGTGGCTACCGATATTCTTAACTCCGAGATGTGCCCTTATCTGCCCCACATATTTTTAGACAGAGTCAACAGATTAGAGAAATTCCAAAGAACTTTCTCTCATCTTTTGACTCTAACTGGAGAATTAGAAAAATAAAAATATAATTCAAAATATATATATATATATATATATATATATATATATATATATATACGCTTATAAATATATATACTTTTATAAATTTATAAAGAAAACTGCGCATTATAATTTAAATATATACATGTGTACATGTGTGTATGTACACATAAGAGATTTGAAAATCTATTTAAATAAGGTAATAAATCTAAGATTTTTATACATATAAAAATCTTAAATATTTATAAGCATCTAGCTGTATATATACTTATATTATAATAATAATGTCACATAGACATGTTTTTATGTTGCAATTACAAGGCTCAATTGCACATACGTATATGGGTATGTCTCCATGCATGTATGTGTATGTGTTTATACGTATATATATTTATATGTATATATATGCAGATATATACATATATAATAATAATTATAATAATGTCATCTAAACATGCGTTTTTATATATCACAATGCATAATTGCACATGCGTATATAATATGAGTATATATTATATGCATGAATATATATATGTGTATATGTATGTAAGTAAGCGTATGGCTCTATGTATATATATGTATGGAAAAATAAATAAATTATATACGTACAATCTACATATATTAATACATATGGATTAGGTAATACACATACACATATATATATATATATATATATATATATATATATATATAAGAAAAAAGAATATTATATGTATGAATATATATATATATATATATATATATATATATATATATTTTTACATACATGGACTCATGTGCCATCCCACGTGAAGAAAATGTATAAATAGATTTATAAATATAATAAGTTTAATATAAATCCCTGCGTACATTTATATTTAATAGAAATTAATAATAGAAATAAATATATCAGATAAATATTATATATATTATATAAATATTATACATATATTAATAATAGAAATAAATATATAAGATAAATATATAAAATAAGTAAGTAAATAACCATGCAAATGCACATATATTATAAACTATTAGATTAAAATAAGAACATAAAAAGAAAAAAAAAAAACTTTTAAAGGAATCTGTAGTTGCAATAATAACATTATTAATACTAATAATGTTCTTATTGTAACTACAACATTTTCACCGGAAAGCGAAAAAAAAAAATTATTAATAAAAAAACTTCCAACTTGAACTTGTAATTCGATACTCCCAATGCCATCTAGGAGAGAAAGAGAGAGCACAATTTTTATCAGCTACGGGCCGCCGAATTTTCCGGGCCGCTCCACTATATAAGGAACAGGTTTCCACGCACTCGGACACACCTTTTTTTCAATCCACTCAAGAGACACGTTCTAATCCATTAAAGATACGCACACGTTTCCCACTCAACACAGATAATTCAGCAGACAGTCCAGTTCGCAGTTTTTTCTACTTTTTTCTACTTTCTTTTACACACCACCCTCTTCCTATCTAGTTCTATGAGTGATCCTCTCCAAGTTGGAGGATCTAAGGAACTATAATCCCAGTCACTTCAAAAGTTTTTAAAAAACCTTTTTTTTTATTATTGAGTTAGGGAACCTGATCATTCAGGCTAAGGCGGTTTGAATTGTTTTCTGAAAGGAAGACGATTCAAATCAAATATAAGCCTTGGACTGTGACCAGGCTTAAACCCAGTTAGAAAAATAAAATCAATAAAAAATTATATTAATATAACCTAAACTCTCTTCCTAAAAAAAAGATAAAAGTATTTAATTAATAAAGTAGCAGAAAAATCGCGCGAGATTCCCGAACCCTTGGAGTTAATTCTTCAGGCTCAAAAACTGCTCAACCATACCTGCGTGTGTACCCAGAAAGGTGCATTCGCAGGTTAATAAGGTAAAAGGACGACGGCGTTCTAATTCCGACATCACATACCTTATTATAAATTTTGGGGGCTCAGCCGGAATTTCTTGAGCTGCTTGCGTGTCTATCTGCTACTTTAAAATTCTTTTCATATTCATTAATTATAGGAGTAATATTTAATAAAAAAAAAAAACGTACATATTATTTCATAAAAATAGCAGTAACAAAAAAAAATATAATAATTATATACTAGAATAACGAATTGAATAATAAAAAAAAAAACAACTAAGCTTTTAGATTATAAACCATATAATAAAAATTATAATAAAAATATATAATTAAAATTCATTAAGATACTTAATATAAATTAATGAAATAAGATTCATTATAAATAAAAATATATAATTAAAAAATTTTTTTTCTCCTTAAAAAAAAAAAAAAAAAAAAAAAAAAAAAAAAAAAAAAAAAAAAAAACAAGATAAACCAATCTTCTTATAATGCTAAAGATTAAGATTCTAAAATTAAGAGTCTAAAAAATTAAATTTTTGTAAAAACAAAAAAAAAAGAGAAAGAAAAAAAATATAATATGAATAAAGGATCTTGATTTTAAAAGACAATAAAACAATATATACCATCTAAACGGAGGAAAGTTTGGTGTAAAATCATTCTTAGTTGAACAAAAAAAAAGAGAGAAAAAAATACATATATACATTTAAAATTAATCACACATCAAATTAAAATTTCAAAAAAGGTTTTTTTTTCTTTCTCTCTCTCTTAGTGGAAAACCGTGGGTATAGCTCCATTAAAACTAAAAAGAAACCATCTCAGAAGAAGAGACAGCGAGCACGCAGGAAGGAAGAGGCCAGACTAAGAGTTGTCAAGAGGGAAGAGAGGTTAGGCTTCTCCACCTCAAAAATTCAGAGTGCCTTCTCGGAGGCCTGTAAAAAACTCACCATAAACGAGAGAAAATATTTATTCTCCGGAACGCTGTGCACTCTCTGTTTGGGCGGGAAATTAATAGAAAGGTGTGGTGCGTGTTTTCGGAAGAACTTTAAAATTCCCCACACAAAAACAAGGCCCACTGCAGCTTCACTGGATGCATTAAACAGTGATGAAGTAAGGAAGTTGTACGGCATCCCTGCAACACTTGGAGACGTTTCAGTACAGCTTTCTTACAAGCAATTGGAAGTGGACAAAATAGTCCAAATCCAAGAGAGAAGTGCTTGCACCAACTGCTACGAGGCACGCCATCTTCCAACAGAGGACTGCCTTCAATGCATTGCCAGACAATACACGAGACCCAAGGAGGCTTATCGTGTCCGTCGTCAGGAAACCTGGGCTGAAAAAAAACACGTATAAGTAAAAAGCAAAAAAAAAAAAAAAACAAAAACACAAACAAAACTTTTTTAAAATCACATTAAAACATACATAAATTTATATATATATATATATATATATATATATATACACTGTAAATTTGATAGAATAAAATATTTAAATTAAAAACTTACCATTCCTTTTTTTATTTTGCATTAACACCTTACTGCCAGTACATAAAGAAAACATTAGTATCTAAAAACAAAAATTAATACAAAACAACAAAGTGCATTATAGGGAATCACCACCTCATATATATATATATATATGTGTGTGTGTGTGTATGCGTGCACTCACGCTTATGTACGGCACGCCACTTAATCATATATATATATATAAAAAAAGAAAAAAAAACACAACAAAAAAATAAAAAGGGAATTGTAACAACAACAAAAAAAGGCAACTTGTCTGATGATTCTCGTGTCTGCATCCGTTAAAACATTCACAACGTTGTTAATGACGCCGAGCTGGTTCAACCGTCTTCCATGAAGGAAAAAGGAACCAAACTAGACGTACGCACTCTTTATCATACAAAAAGATTTCAAACACGAACTACGAAGATAATACCGACAGCGCCACTAACGGACACTTAGAGAAACACACTCTACGTTTTCAGAGAAGCATTCTCGGCCTCTAAAACAGAGGGACAGCTAATAGGAGAATTAAGCATCGAATATCAGAGGAAAAATGAAACGGTACTATCCTATGTTAATAGATTAAAAAACATAGCATCTAAAATTTTCGAAATCAATAAGCGTACGACTCGCGCCGTTCCCACAGCCGCCTATAAAGCTACTATTGATAGCTACATCATAGATTGTTTTCGAGCTGGATTAAGATCTGACTTACTCCCATGTGTAAAACAAACCGCAACTCTCGACGAACTTTTTAAAAACGCCATAGCCGCGGAAAAAGAGCTAAAGAGAAATAAAATATTAAACGAAAGAGAAGCTTATTTACCGAAACCAATCGTTAATAGACGACCGATGCCGGTCTGCGGATTGATCGAAGAATCCATTCCTAAGGACCCCCCTGTGCTTATTGTGGGATAATGGGTCATACAGCTTCGATATGTCGCAAAAGGGTTAACGCAGATCGAACATTAATATTTCAGATCTGTAACAGGGCAAACCACACTGCCGCCCAGTGTCGTTCTCTGATTAAATGACAAACCTGCAATAAACCAGGCCATACCGCTCGAGATTGTAAGAACAATTATCGAGTACCATTAATAATATGTCAACTGTGTAATAAATCAGGGCATACGGCTAATTATTGTCGAACAAATCAGTCAGCATCTCAACATCAACCTAAATGCCAGAAGTGCGGACGTATGGGCCACACGTACACGAATTGCAGAACCCATGATGCAGCGCCAATAAATACTAATACATCCAATAGAGCTGTCTGTGCCTACTGCAAAAACATAGGTCACACGATATCGGAATACCGAAAAAGGCAATACAACCAGGGAAATGGCCAGAGTCTCCGAACACCGAGCGCGAACGAGGGGACTCCCATAGCACCTGTGCGCTCAAACAATACTACCCAACTGACGGAAATCCTAGGCGAGTTAATTCCATCGGAACCACAATTATAAGGAACATACCATGTGTTAATGTTCGATTCAGCGAAGAACGCGCCCTTACTTTTATGGTAGACAGTGGATCAGAAGTCAATACCATTAGAAGAAGCGTAATACCAAAGGGAGCTTACATAGATAAAAGTAAAATATACACCCTTATCGGTGTAGGAAATACTAAGGAAGTTACGCTGGGGGTTGTATATTTCAAGATTGCTGGTCAACCAGCCGAATTCTTAATCACTCCAGATGATTCCCCAATCCCATTCGACGGAATAATAGGTTCAGAATACTTGTTAGACAACAACGCAAGAATTGATTTTCGAGAAAAAAAACTGATCATAGGCGACCAAACAATAGAATTAAGTTTAGGCAACCAATGTTTACAGAAACCTGAACTCGTCATTAATATACAAATCGAAAAGGACAAGGAATTACTTCCGACATTAACTACCAGGAATCCGAACGGAGGAGTCTGTAGATTTCTAATTGATACGGGATCGGATGGAAACCTAGTAAAGAAGGGAACGATATCGACACAATTTGAAATCGATGAAACACAAATGGCATATTTGCCGTTATTGGGGCTTGGGCGAACAACAATTTTCGACGTTAGGAACCGTAAAAATTAAAGTAACGGGCGGGATTTCATATTTCCATGTGATACCCGACGATTTTCCAATTCCATACTGCGGTATCCTAGGAGCCCGCTATTTGAACGACGCCCACATAATAATAAATTACGAAACTAAACAATTGGAGTTACCTACATCAAAGCAACCCATTGAATTTATTTCTCCCTCAAAATTACTTGAGGCACAAGAACGAAATTCGAAAGGAAAAGGAACCGAAATCTTGCCGGATTCAGTATACACGAATGCCTCAACTGACGATCAGAGCAGCGACAACGAAGTCAACTACGATGATCAGGAATTAAACGAACCAATGTCATATATCGGTGATGAAACCGATTGGTTCCTAAACCATTATTACGACGACGAGAGTATAGCTACCAAGACTTTATATACACTTACGCAAGAAAATGCATCGGAGGATCAGGACATGGATCCCCAGGAATCAGACTCAGAAACTACAGGATCCCCAGTAAAACACCTAATGTGTACACGAACCTCCTCCATACGAGACCTAGTTCGTACTGAACACCTTAATACTATAGAAAAGGAATACGTACAGACATTGGTTGAAAAAAATCGTGACGTCTTTTTCTTGCCTGGAGATTCATTACCGGGTACAGACATTGTCATGCATAGAATAAAAACGTGCGACGACGATCCCATTAATACCAAACAGTATAAATTCACCCATGCGTTAAAGGGCGAAATCAACAAACAGGTCAATGATCTATTAGCCACCGGAGTAATACGAGATTCAAACTCCCCTTGGAATAGCCCTTTATGGTTCGTTCCGAAGCGAGCAGATTCTGAAGGCCGCCCTAGATGGCGTATGGTGCTCGATTTCCGAGCCCTTAATGATAAAACTATAAGTGACGCTTACCCCTTACCTAATATAACTGAAATATTCGATCAAGTAGGTGGAGCAAAATTTTACACGGTGCTAGATCTTGCGTCAGGATTTCATCAAATCAAAATAGATCCGAGAGATGCCCATAAAACTGCATTCAGCCCACCATTCGGCCATTACGAGTTCGTTAGGATGGCTTTCGGACTCAAAAATGCACCTGCGACATTTCAAAGGCTAATGGACAGCCTTATAAAGGGATTACAAGGTATTAAACTCTTTGTATACTTGGACGACATCGTCGTATATGCCAATACATTAGAAGAACATGATGAAAAGATGAATTTATTATTAGACAGACCAAGACGAGCAGGGTTAAAATTGCAATTTGATAAATGCGAATTCCTAAAGAGAGAAGTCAACTATTTAGGACACCGACTAAGCGAAAAGGGGCTCAGTCCAGACCCCAAAAAGGTAGAGGCTGTAAAAGGCTTTCCCCATCCCAAAAACGTGAAGAACGTTAGACAATTCCTTGGTCTAGCTGGGTATTATCGCCGATTCATAGACAACTTTGCTGCGATATCAAAACCACTGACTAAGCTTTTGCAAAAAAATACTGTATTCCAATGGTTAGATAAGACAGAAAATGCGTTCCAAACGTTAAAAGAAATACTGTGCAACGCACCCTTGTTACAGTTTCCCGATTTGACGCAACCATTTAATATAACTACAGACGCATCAGGATACGCTGTAGGAGGCGTTTTGTCACAAGGAGAAGTTGGAAAAGACAGACTCATCGCATACACTTCGCGCGTGCTACGCGATGCGGAATTAAAATATGAAGTATACGAAAAAGAAGCATTAGCCATACTACACTGTGTAAAAGCATTCCGATAATATGTTTATGGTAGGAAAATCACGATCATAACAGATAATCAATCACTCGTATGGTTCAAAACGGCCGATTTAAACACTTGTGTACAGAAATGGCGCTTTAAGCTATCCGAATACGACTATACAGTCCTGTACAAACCAGGGAAGCTTAATTTAAACGCAGACGCTTTATCTCGCAATCCACCAAATATCATAGCAACAAACGATGTCACACGTTCCGGTCGTATTCACGAAACCATTCCGCCTCCTGCGAACAAGCTAAAGCCTAGCACACAAACTAAACAAAATTCTGCAGAAGAAACATCCCCACGAAAAAGAGGGAGACTCAAGAAAACGACTAAGGAAGGGATACGACTAGAACCTCAATTCAAAGAGAATAGGAAACCTACCTCTAGTAAACAGGCCACGCGGAAGGTTAAACAAACCACGCCAAACTATGCTGAGAGCGAACTAGAAGAGGAAGAATTTGAAGCTGAACCAGAGGCCCTTCCACAACTTCCAGTACCACCAGACAGAGACACTGACACTAATTCAATTTCCTCCCTGGAATCAGAGGAATCAGCCTTTTCCGACGACGAGGAAATAAGAAACAAAGAGAACCCAGATATAATCCATTAATCGAAACCAAGGAATCACTATGCCATCGAAAGGACAATATAATCCTTTTTGTCGATTGTAACGGAAACCCGTGCGGTAACGGGACTAAAAAGGTGATAGAACTACATAAATTAAAAGCAAACGCGATGGAAATTTGTGAAGTTCAACAAGTAAAAGGAAAAAATGCAAAAATTACTTTCTGTTGTGTATCAAAAGCGAGCAACCTGACTCATTAAATGCCATAGAAGGAAATATTTACAAAACCCTTGCTACGCTGAATCAGATGTTGTCTAAGACAGAAGAAACAATCATAAGTATCGCAAAAGAAAAGGCAATAGAAAATTTGGAGTGGTCACACATACACGAACAATTACGAATAGCATTCAAGAACTCACACGTGAAAATCATAGTTTGTACCGACGCCCTGAAATACGTACCACAGGAAAAAAGAGACGAAGTATTTTCCGAATTACATAAATCTCCTGTAGGTGGACATAGAGGTGTATCCAAAACCTATAATAGAATAAAACAGAAATACTTTTGGGAAAACTTGAAGGACGACGTCCAACGTAGAATACAACAGTGCTTGGATTGCCAATTAAAAAAATTGGTCCGGTTGAAAACCAAACAACCTATGATAATTACGCAAACGCCCGGTGTGCCTTTACAAAAGATAGCGTTAGACGTCGTAGGACCGTTGAAACGCACAAGAAACGGAAACGAATACATTCTCACCATTCAAGATCAGTTCACAAAGTTCTGTATGGTAATACCACTGAAGGATACCCTGTCTAAAACAATTGCTGACGCTTTCATAAAAAGATTCATTTGCATATTCGGGACACCAAAAATAATCCTTACAGACCAAGGCACTAATTTCCTAAGTAGCCTGATGACACGGATAGCCAAACGTTTCAAAATTAAAAAATTGCGCACTACAGCCTTCCACCCACAATCGAATGGTTCTTTAGAACGATCACACCACGCTTTGGGAGAGTATCTAAAACAGTATACGACTAAAGACGAGGAATGGGATAATTGGATTGATTTGGCAATGCTGAACTACAATACCTGTGTTCAAGAAAGTACGAAACACACCCCTTATGAGCTCGTTTTCGGTCGACTAGCAAGTCTACCCTCAACTGACCCTTTAAGAGAAGCAGACTTACTCCCAACATATAAAGGCTATTTAATTGATTTGGTAACACGGTTGAATGGTCTACAAAAAATTGCATACGAGTCTCTAGTTTGAAATTGAAATCTAAAAAGTATTATGATCAAAAATTAAACCCTAAAAACTTTAAACTAGGCGACTATGTATTCCTATTATCCGGTCCGAAACCCGGTAAATTTAATAATCATTACTCCGGGCCGCATAAAATATTAGAAATCCTAAAAATAACATACGGATTCAAATAAATAAAGGTAGTAAAATTGTACACGCGAACAGACTTAGAATATCGCACATTAATCGAGAGTCATCAATAAAAAAGGGGGGGAAGAAAAACTTTAGAAACTAATCCGTGCTAAAAATTACATAGCATAACCATTAATTTCATCAATTCACTTTCACCAACTTTATTATCTTACGACCTACTTCTATTCTTAAATACTATTTTTAAGGTAATTGAGATCAGGAAACCTGTTTTTTAAAACATGGAAGCTAATTTTATTTTTGTTACAGAGAAGGGAAATCAAAAAAAATAAAGGAAAACATATTTTATAAAAATGTTAATGATAATGGTATATCTGTTATCAATTACTGGCTATGATTGTGGGTCACCGTACACTAACATCACTACGGTAGCACTCACGGAAGTGGGAGAATGTTCCGTTCCAGATAATGAAGTTAACATCACACACAAATATGTCCAACTATTACAAATTAATAAATACACCGAAACTAAGGTATACTAATGTAAAATTCAAATGGAAAGAACGATTTTCTATTGCGGCTCTTTTTCACACATATCACTTGTAAGTGGGAGTAGAGCCCAATACATACGCGAAATAGGACAGACTAGCTGCGAAAACGTGCACACGACAGGCACATTATCAATAGGTAATCGAATAATCACGGACTTAAAGGTAAATCGAACCTCGTCCCATAGTTTAACGTTAGCTGGCAATGTCAATACTGACGGCAAATGTGACGGCGCTGGTTATAGCGACCCCTATGGATCATGGGATTCCGTAGTTGTGCAGGCCCTAGCGACAATAATGCTCATCGATGGCTTGGGCAACGTAGATTTAGACAGCAATGTAATTCGTCTCAAATCTGGAACGGTATGCCCATTTTCTAGCGGACACTGTATCGATCAGGAGGGAGGGTACACGTTTTGGAGTCCGATGCCTAACGATGCTTGTAAATTTAATAGATTTAGTATTTTGTATGAAGGACTCGCACGGAAAATAAGTGATCCTGAATTCGAAGAGAATGAAGTTGTGTACTCCCTCTCCTCTCGCGACGTGACATTTGCTCTTACCAGTAAAGGGCATGAATACATCTACGGTTACAAAATAATAAGGACGGAACACCCGAAACTCGTAATCTTTGAAACAGTCAGAGGACAAACATTTGTAAAAACACAGAAAACCAATACCGCAGACTTAGATTTATTCACCTATGTAAATTCGAAATTTGTATACGTGGAGAAATATATACGCACCCAAGTGAAAAAATTATACCAAGATGTAGTTTTCCAGCGTTGTAACATAGAAAGACAAACTATTAAAAACGCTCTTGCTATCGCGACTCAAGCTCCCGACGAGTTCGCGTATAATCTCATGAAAGGCCCCGGTTATATGGCGGTTCTAGCTGGAGAAGTTATCCACCTGGTGAAGTGTATACCAGTGGAAGTAAAAGTACATCATAGTTCCAATTGTTATACAGAACTGCCAGTCTTAAAGGGGAATACCACACTTTACGTGACTCCTAGGACACACATCCTCAAAAGCAAGGGTACCATAGTTACATGCAACCCCACTCTTCCGGCAGCATACCAAATAGGCAATCAATGGTACCAAATATTGCCTAAACCTATAGCAGGAATCAGTCCCGCCATCCTAAAACCACATTCCGAACCTACTTGGAAATACACAAGTCCTCAAGATCTTCCCACGGATGGAATTTACACTCAGGAAGACCTAGAAAGACTTCGGGAATCCATCATGTTCCCAGTCGAAAAAGCAGCATTCCTCAATGATGTGGCGAGGGAAATCAATGGACATGCAATAGAAGAAGAAGAAGGAACCATGGAGAAACTACTAAATAAAAACGCAGTAGAGAAGCTAGTAGAATCCACATGGGGAAGAGTATGGCAAAAACTCGTCTCCTTCGGAACCACTAGTGCTGGCATTATTGGAATCTTATTCATAATCCAAGCAATCAAAATGTTAATTAGCGTTTTCATAAATAGTTACGCGCTTCACCAAGTTTATGGATTGTCACTTCATCTACTTGGAGCAGTATGGACTGGCCTAACGCGCCTATTGATATCAAAGAAAAATGATCAAAGAGCAAATAATCAACAGTTGGATGTCGAAGCCGCACACCCACTCGACCCTATGCCATCATCACAAACCGAAAACAAACCGCGTGGTTTCTTTGAAATAAATACATAGAACGACGTCGAGATATTGAGAAACCATAGCAAGAATAATACCTTTTCACAACATATACTATATATATTTCCTCTCACTTGAATGCCTACATATTTTTCCATGTCAACCACATACTTGTAACCAACTGAGGCAGAACGGTTTTTTCATACCTCAACCACCGTTTTCACGCTGGGGGTGTTACGTCGGCAACCGACTAATGAAAAAAAAAGAGAAAAGTATAATATTAAAATTTGATAGAAGCCGAGCCGGGCTTGGTGCAGTAACCTTCGGTGTCGCAGCTTTGCGCGACGAGGCACGGGTTCTTGAACTCATACGGAAAATAAAAATTTTCCTATGAGATACCGCTGGGCATCGCGGCGCCGAGCCGCGTCACACCGCTCCTTTTAGGCGCAATACCTGGCGTGGCTACCGATATTCTTAACTCCGAGATGTGCCCTTATCTGCCCCACATATTTTTAGACAGAGTCAACAGATTAGACAAATTCCAAAGAACTTTCTCTCATCTTTTGACTCTAACTAGAGAATTATAAAAATAAAAATATAATTCAATATATATATATATATATATATATATATATATATATATACGCTTATAAATATATATACTTTTATAAATTTATAAAGAAAACTGCGCATTATAATTTAAATATATACATGTGTACATGTGTGTATGTACACATAAGAGATTTGAAAATCTATTTAAATAAGGTAATAAATCTAAGATTTTTATACATATAAAAATCTTAAATATTTATAAGCATCTAGCTGTATATATATTTTTTATATATCACAATGCATAATTGCACATGCGTATATAAGTATGAGTATATATTATATGCATGAATATATATATATGTATATGTGTATATGTATGTAAGTAAGCGTATGGCTCTATGTATATATATGCATGGAAAAATAAATAAATTATATACGTACAATATACATATATTAATACATATGGATTAGGTAATACACATACATATATATATATATATATATGTATGTGTATTACCTAATATATATATATATATATATATATATATAAGAAAAAAGAATATTATATGTATGAATATATATATATATATATATATTATATATATATATATATATATATATATATATATATATATATATATATATATATATATATATATATATATATATATATATATATATTAGGAGTGTGAATAAGTCTTTCCCGTTTTTTGTAAGAGATGGCGCCACCAATACTGTGCGAGTATTCAATGGTTACATATGTCATAATCAAAGCTTATTCATATTTACGAAGCTTCTGTTTAATATATGCCTACACATTTTCAATAGGTTTTGCATCGGGCGACTGCGACGGCCAATCAAATGTAACGTTCCTAGATTGAGTCTTCCACTCAATACAGAGCTTCCTGCCGTATTTAGGATCGTTGTCCTCTTGCAGAATCCAATCTTCCTTTTTTTCTGATGAACTTTTTCAGATGAATTATAAAATTTTTTGTAGTTTTTTTATCATATTGACGACATTTAGGTTGTCAACAAATAGGTTTATGTGCCGAATCTTTATGATCATTGAGAAAAATTATTTTCTTACTTTTCAATTAGTATTCAAGCTACTTCTAATTAAATTAAATATGGAATAGGGCCCAAAATGCTCTTTCCAAAAAATGGCAAGCGCTAATTTTGGTGTCGACTTTGAAGACACAATAACAGTTCAAGTAGAAAGATTCTAATGTCCCGGAAATATGGAATTTCTTAGTTAATTGAAGTTCCAATTTAATTGAAGTTAAATATCAATTATAAATAAAAATATACCATATAATCGGAATCTGAGAGCATAAGATTCTAAATTTTTGTAACACTCAATGTAATTACAGTTACCTTACTCTATCTGGATCAATACTATTAGGAGTGTGAATAAGTCTTTCCTGTTTTTTGTAAGAGATGGCGCCACCAATACTGTGCGAGTATTCAATGGTTACATATGTCATAATCAAAGCTTATTCATATGTCAACAATTCCATACTAACACATTAGTTAAAATTTTTTCGCATCATAAATTTTTGATATCGTGAAAATGTCGAAATTTGAGCCGAGTCGACGTCATTTGCGGGAAGTTTCACTTTATTGGTTCAATTTGAAGAAATCTGCTGCCGAGACGCATCGATTGCTTCAGGAGGCTTATGGAGAAGGTTGTGTCGATGATTCAAGTGTTCGCGGATGGTTTCGACGCTTCAAAAGCGGTGATTTCGACGTGGAAGACAAGGAGCGTTCCGGGCGGCCGCAAATCTTTGAAGATCGAGAATTGGCGACTTTGCTTGATGAAGATTCTTGTCAAACGCAAGAAGAACTTGCTGAAGCATTGGGAGTTGACCGAACAACCATTTCCAAGCGTTTGAAAGCCATGGGAATGATCCAAAAGCAAGGAAATTGGGTGCCGTACGAACTGAAGCTGAGAGACGTCGAACGGCGTTTTTTCACTTGCGAACAGCTGCTTCAGCGACATAAAAGAAAGGGTTTTCTGCATCGTCTCGTGACTGGCGATGAAAAGTGGATACGTTACGATAATCCGAAGCGAAGAAAATCATAGGGACTACCCGGCCATGCATCATCATCGACGGCCAAGCCAAATATTCATGGCGCCAAGCTCATGCTCTGTATATGGTGGGACCAGCTAGGTGTGGTTTACTATGAGCTTCTGAAACCGAATGAAAGGATCACAGACGAGGTCTATCGACGACAATTGATGCGTTTGAGCCGCGCACTGCGAGAAAAACGGCCACAATACTCCGACAGGCACGACAAAGTTATTTTGCAACATGACAATGCTCGCCCACATGTTGCACCGCCGGTGAAAACAAACTTAGAAACGCTCAAATGGGAAGTCCTACCCCACCCGCCGTATAGTCCAGACGTTGCTCTGTCTGATTACCATCTCTTCAGATCGATGACGCATGGCCTGGCTGACCAGCACTTCCATTCCTACGAGGAAGCCAAAAAATGTGTGGATGACTGGATAGAGGCCAAACCGGTCGAATTTTTTCGCAACGGGATTCGTATGTTGCCAGAAAGATGGGAAAAAGTTGTAGCTAGCGATGGCCAATACTTTCAATAATTCATTTGTAACCATTTTTTCACAATAAAGGCTCAAAATTTGAAAAAAAAAAAAACGGGAAAGACTTATTCACATACCTGATATATTTTTACATACATGGACTCATGTGCCATCCCACGTGAATGTATAAATAGATTTATAAATATAATAAGTTTAATATAAATCCCTTCGTACATTTATATTTAATAGAAATTAATAATAGAAATAAATATATAAGATAAATATATAAAATAAGTAAGTTAATAACCATGCAAATGCACATATATTATAAACTATTAGATTAAAATAAGAACATAAAAAGAAAAAAAAATAAACTTTTAAAGGAATCTGTAGTTGCAATAATAACATTATTAATACTAATAATGTTCTTATTGTAACTATAACATTTTCACCGAAAAGCGAAAAAAAAAAATTATTTATAAAAAACTTCCAACTTGAACTTGTATTTCGATACTCCCAATGCCATCTAGGAGAGAAAGAGAGAGCACAATTTTTATCAGCTACGGGCCGCCGAATTTTCCGGGCCGCTCCACTATATAAGGAACAGGTTTCCACGCACTCGGACACACCTTTTTTTCAATCCACTCAAGAGACGTTCTAATCCATTAAAGATACGCACACGTTTCCCACTCAACACAGATAATTCAGCAGACGGTCCAGTTCGTAGTTTTTTCTACTTTATTCTACTTTCTTTTACACACCACCCTCCTCCTATCTAGTTCTATGAGTGATCCTCTCCAAGTTGGAGGATCTAAGGAACTATAATCCCAGTCACTTCAAAAGTTTTTAAAAAACCTTTTTTTTTATTATTGAGTTAGGGAACCTGATCATTCAGGTTAAGGCGGTTTGAATTGTTTTCTGAAAGGAAGACGATTCAAATCAAATATAAACCTTGGACTGTGACCAGGCTTAAACCCAGTTAGAAAAATAAAATCAATAAAAAATTATATTAATATAACCTAAACTCTCTTCCTAAAAAAAAAGATAAAAGTATTTAATTAATAAAGTAGCAGAAAAATCGCGCGAGATTCCCGAACCCTTGGAGTTAATATATTATATTATAAAGACTGTAAGACCGATCAAAATCTTTATTAACTTAATTCAGAACAGTCGACATAAGTAAAATTTTTAAGTCTAATATTTTATATTTATTTAATTATGTTTCATAAAGTGGCATAGCGGAATTAAATTTATCACTTGAAATTTCGTTGTATCATATATGCAAAAATAAACATCCACCTTTTCATCTATAAAACATTCTAAAGAAATTGTAAAGACCTCATGTACGTATCTTTTTAACCCGTTTTGTTGAATATTCAGTTTAAACACTGCAATATTCCCTATGTTTTTCATTAGTAAAGTAGCAATGCTTGGTAGCAAAAGTGATCGCCTTGGCCAATGTACTTTTGTTCATACAGAATGTTTTTAAATGAAAACTATTATTGAAAACTAGTCATACTTTAATGAATTTATCTTTCATCTTTTGGATGTACACGTTCATTTCCTGAGTTTTTTCCCCAAAATGTTAGATTTTAATAAGAGAATAGGTTATATGTGCTTTATTCAAAGTATCGTCCATGGAAAGTTATAACTTTTCCCTATCTTTCTGGCAATTTATGAATTCCGGATCGAAAAAATTTCTTCTTTTTGAGTCTCAGAACGTATCGAGCCAATATTTGATTCTCCGTATTGAACTGAAGTTTACTCCCGTAAGAGTATACTGCATTAATTGAAATAAGTGGTAGTCAGATGGTACCTAGTCTGGACTGTAGCGGATGAGGATATTCCATTCACTATTTTCGAAATAGTTTTTCAACGAAGACACAACATGTGGCCGAGCGTTATCGTGATGAAACATGACGGACTCGTCTTCTGGCCGTTTTTCCTGTAGTGCTGGCATTAAACGAATAAGTTGGGTTCGATAAAATGGTTCTTTCATGGTTCGACCACACGAGAGCAGTTCGTAGTATACGACACCATTTGGACCCCACCCTATACCTTAATTACGTGAATATTTTATTTGGGCGTCGATTTGACGGACTCGCCGGTTTGTATATGATTTTCTGCATTTTGAGTTATCACAATAAATCCATTTTTCATCAACCGTGACAATGCGATGCAAAAATGATTTTTTTGTATACCGCTCTATATAAATATACCGCTGAATCTTTATACTCTAGCCTCAGGTAAATAGCTTGTTACGTGACGCCCAATGATATAATAACTTCTTAAATCTGACAAGGATCCTTATCCAGTAAGCGTTTAATTTCTTCTCTCCAAAACTTTAGGGCTCTCTGGAGTAATCCTTATCTTAAAATTAAAAATGATCGCTTTGAACTGTTTAAACCATACGTGGCACGTCGGTTCGCTAATGCATTCCGCACCATAATTTTTTCCAAAGCAAGTTTTGGCTGGAAACTTGCCATGATTTTGCTCGTTAAATAAACAACACCGAAAGAAATGCTCATATATATGAGCATTACGATATATATAAATTACGACAAAGGGAACAAAACAGTAGCCTCCGACATAAATGAATACATAAATAAAATGAAATGAAAATGTTGTTATAGACTATAGAATTATAAGAAAATGGAAATGCTTATATCAATATACTTCAAAGTAAATTGAAAGAATTATTAAAATATTATATATTAAAATGTTATATTTATTACAGTATTTTTAATATTTAAAATATCAGATTTTCCCAGTATGTAAATATTAGTTTAGTCCTTGTAGGTGAACTGGTGTGTTTTTATGTTGGACGTGAAAGGTAAATTTAGGTGGTGAGTCCGGATGTCTTTTACTGACATAATGTGGATTATTTTATTTTATTTTCATTTCAAAGATTTAAAGTATTTTAATTTCTTTTTGTAATTATTTCTATTTATATAGAGATGATTATCAGCAGGGACGTCTTTATGTAATTAAGCTTTAATAAAATCGGAAAGTTTCACAATATAAATATTGTATTATATTCGGTATTTGAGCAGTCTACGATGGCTCGATCGCTAGAGAGAAGGACTAGTAACTTGGTGATTCGAGTTAAAATCCCGGTCTTAGCCGATGGACACAAATACCGTTGTAATAATTTACATATGTTTTGTTTACAAACACATCGTAGATCTCGGTCGCTGATTCGCATCGATATTTGGAAGCATAAATAGAGTGACGTTAAATAAAATGAAAAAAAAAAATATTCGACAGTAGTGTTTTAACGGTTAGGCCATTGTATATATATATATGTGTGTGTGTGTGTGTGCGTGTGTGTGTGTGTGTGTGTGTGTGTGTGTGTGTGTGTGTGTGTGTGTGTGTGTGTGTGTGTGTGTGTGTGTGTGTGTGTGTGTTGTACCGGGTGCATATCCGCTTCAATCACGAGGACGACAGGCACGGCCGTTACAAAAGACTGCCCGACTATATCCCGAGTTTCGAACAAATCCAACGAAAGAGAGGGGTACTCTACGAGAGGCGAAAAACAGCATACACTAAGCGGGATAGGGGGAAAAAATAGTATAAAAATTTCAAAGAAATTGTCTGCTTTAATAAAAGGCGAATAAATACAAAACGAATAAATACAACACGGGCATAAATCGCAGGCCGATGGCCGTCACATCCACGGCGCGACGGCTCAAACGCAGAAAGAACTCACTAAGAAGTTAGGAGTCAGTGACATAGCAGTTGGCAGAAGTTTACATGCGATGAGAACGATTCATACAGAAGGAAAATTGATGCCAAACGAGTTGGCCAAAAGTGCCACTATGAATCGATACAACATCGCACTGTCTTTGCTTGCCAAGCAAAAATAGAAGAGTTTTCTGTGGCGTATTGTGACTAGTGGTGAAAAGTGAATCTACTATGACAATCATAAGCGCAAAAAGTCATAGGTGGATTAGGCCAGCCGTCCACGTGGACACAAAACGGAACACCCACTACGAAGAGGTATTATTGTGCATTTGGTGGGACCAACAGGGTGGTTTTGTACTGTGATATACTACAAGCTGCTAAAATCAATTGAAACCGTCAGTGCCGAGGTACAATAACGTCACCTGAAAGATTTTTAACAGAAAGTGATCGAACATAGATCAACAATCGCGAGCAATAGGCGAAAAGTTATTCTCCTGCATGACAGGAAAATGACGGAAAATATTTTAATTAAGCTAATGTGTATCCATTTTCCATCATGAATTTGCTTTTACTTTTAAAAAAGTTCGAAAATTAAGTTCGCCTCCTAATACATTATTAGCATATTGTAGTGTACGCGGGTGGTCCCAGAAGTACCTGGCCTGACCTAAAGGTGGTCGTAGTTGCTCAAAAAGTACTACTGTATTAGAAAGTACACAATCTATAAAATATATGTCTCAAGTTTGAACACGTCATGCTGTTTAGTATTTGTTTGACCGCTACCAATAGTGAACGTTTTCAGTGATTTTGTAAATATGGAAACTATAGGTCATCGTTATTTGATATAATACTTTTATTGGAAAGGACTTAGCCAAACCAATATAAAAGCTGAACTAGACTCTACTCTGGCTAAGACTGCTTCTTCGTTTTCAAAAGTAAAATATTGGGTAGCAGAGTCTAAACGAGACTGTACGAGCTGCCAAGACGAGCATCGCAGTGTTTGATCAAACGAGGCGAAGACTCCACAAATATTGAAAAAAATCCACAAAGCTGTACTGGATGATCGTCGATTGAAAGTGCGCGAGGTAGCGGACATGGTAGGCATTTCAAAATTTTTGAGTTTTATTTGTTGGGCCACGTACTGCTGAGTCCATCGTCGTATTGACAAGAATTTTCTTTATATCATTCTTAATATTTGTATTAATATCGAACACGTTCAATTTATGTTCTGTATTTTTTATTGTAAGTAATATATCATTATTGTATTGAAGATGGAACAATAAATTGGTCACCTAATGACACTATCTCTAAGACGTCGACAGGAATTGTAACAGATGTACAATTTTGTTTCCAGTTTTTTGATTGAAAATGAATTACAAGATTAGGTTGAAATAATTTATTAAATTTATTTTCCAACGTATTAGCGTTTTTCTTATAAATATTTTCTTATAAATAGTTAATTATTATATTTGTATTAATAATAAATTCTTTTATAATAATATTTAAATTATACATTTTATTTTTCAGAATCACCAATCATTTACTTTAGTAAATTATTTAAAAAATATACTTACCCGTTTATTCAAAAATTGCTCTCAAAATTGAGAAAAAATTTTACAGTGTCGAGCATTAATAAAAAGCTCGATAATATAAAATTGAAAAAAGAAAAAACTGGAGTAGTATATAACATTAATTGTGAAAATTGTGATGCAATATATATATATATATATATATATATATATATATATATATATATATATATATATATAATCTGACAGAAACTTTTTATATTTTGAACTTGACTTGAAATGTTTATGTGATAGTTATTAATTTATCAGCTTTTAACATTGTCAATTTTAGAATTTCTTATGTTTGACTTAGAACATCTTAAAATTAAAAAATGTACTTATTTCCACTGTTCTGAATTAAATGAATAAATATTTTTTATAATAGATATTTTTTATAATACAGTCTTTATAATATAATATATTAGTTTAGTTCCTAAGTATGAACCGTAGCGGTTCGAAACATCGAACATTAAGGTATTTCTAAATTTAAGGTGGTGGGGGCAGTCAGGTTGTCCTTTACCAACATAGAATATTAATTTTATTATTTTTATTTTATTTATTATTTGATTTTGTATTTTATTATTAATTTTATTTTATTTTTATTTTTAATTTTTAATATAATTTATTGTAGCAATCAGTTTTATTTCAGATTCTACGGGAGTGAATAAAAAGAAGCACAGTATGACTGTCATTATTTTAGCTAATATATTATATTATAACGACTGTAAGACCGATAAAAATGTTTATTAACTTAAATATAATATAATTTAAGATTAATATCAGGTATGTGAATAAGTCTTTCCCGTTTTTTTCAAATTTTGAGCCTTTATTGTGAAAAAATGGTTACAAATGAATTATTGAAAGTATTGGCCATCGCTAGCTACAACTTTTTCCCATCTTTCTGGCAACATACGAATCCCGTTGCGAAAAAATTCGACCGGTTTGGCCTCTATCCAGTCATCCACCCATTTTTTGGCTTCCTCGTAGGAATGGAAGTGCTGATCAGCCAGGCCATGCGTCATCGATCTGAAGAGATGGTAATCAGACAGAGCAACGTCTGGACTATACGGCGGGTGGGGTAGGACTTCCCATTTGAGCGTTTCTAAGTTTGTTTTCACCGGCGGTGCAACATGTGGGCGAGCATTGTCATGTTGCAAAATAACTTTGTCGTGCCTGTCGGAGTATTGTGGCCGTTTTTCTCGCAGTGCGCTGCTCAAACGCATCAATTGTCGTCGATAGACCTCGCCTGTGATCCTTTCATTCGGTTTCAGAAGCTCATAGTAAACCACACCTAGCTGGTCCCACCATATACAGAGCATGAGCTTGGCGCCATGAATATTTGGCTTGGCCGTCGATGATGATGCATGGCCGGGTAGTCCCCATGATTTTCTTCGCTTCGGATTATCGTAACGTATCCACTTTTCATCGCCAGTCACGATACGATGCAGAAAACCCTTT
This sequence comes from Sycobia sp. Sy_11, assembly GCA_018907035.1. Classification (NCBI taxonomy): domain Eukaryota; kingdom Metazoa; phylum Arthropoda; class Insecta; order Hymenoptera; family Epichrysomallidae; genus Sycobia; species Sycobia sp. Sy_11. Next base: position 586,673 of record JACCIC010000136.1, on the reverse strand, counting down.
CTTTTATGTCGCTGAAGCAGCTGTTCGCAAGTGAAAAAACGCCGTTCGACGTCTCTCAGTTTCAGTTCGTACGGCACCCAATTTCCTTGCTTTTGGATCATTCCCATGGCTTTCAAACGCTTGGAAATGGTTGTTCGGTCAACTCCCAATGCTTCAGCAAGTTCTTCTTCCGTTTGACAAGAATCTTCATCAAGCAAAGTCGCCAATTCTCGATCTTCAAAGATTTGCGGCCGCCCGGAACGCTCCTTGTCTTCCACGTCGAAATCACCGCTTTTGAAGCGTCGAAACCATCCGCGAACACTTGAATCATCGACACAACCTTCTCCATAAGCCTCCTGAAGCAATCGATGCGTCTCGGCAGCAGATTTCTTCAAATTGAACCAATAAAGTGAAACTTCCCGCAAATGACGTCGACTCGGCTCAAATTTCGACATTTTCACGATATCAAAAATTTATGATGCGAAAAAATTTTAACTAATGTGTTAGTATGGAATTGTTGACATATGAATAAGCTTTGATTATGACATATGTAACCATTGAATACTCGCACAGTATTGGTGGCGCCATCTCTTACAAAAAACGGGAAAGACTTATTCACACTCCTAATATACATCTCTTATATAAAAATTCAAATCAAGTTTTCATTGATTTTTAATATATATAATTTTTAATCTATATAACTTTTTAATCTATATAATTGCTTTTCACGATTGTTTAATTTCTTATGCCTGTTATCGATTTAGTCTGCAATGAATATATCATCTTTAATTAGAATATTCGGCAACTATATTATTAGCTTTAAATTTTTCGAATTTTATTACATTATGTTGATTGATTCTCTATTCAACTTACTAATTGGAATATATATTATTTTTAGATTTGAATTTTACGAAAAAATAAGCTTAGGTGAATACTTGAAGTCCTGTAAGGATGTTGCAAATGCCGATTATACTTTACATGCTGTTTTGGTCCATAGTGGCGATAATCATGGTGGTCACTACGTTGTATTTATTAATCCTGCTGGAGATGGAAAGGTAATTAATTCCTGAAGTAATTATAAATTCTGTAGAATAATTAATATGAATTTATAAATATTTTTATCGGTTTGATAGTATTTTTAACAAACTACTAATTATATTTAATTAGAATGAGTGTAAGACCTACAAAAAAATTTATTAGATTGGTATCAGTCGATAAAAGTCGAACGATTATGGTTCATAATTTACTCCTAATATTTATACATAATTTAAGTTTTAAAGAATTTCAAAGCTAATATTTAATAAATGAAGAAAACTCTGGCTCGATTTGTAACGATGTTTTTAGGTGAATAAAATAATCTATGTGAATAATCTCAAATTTGTTGAATGTATATAAAAAATTACGTATAGTAAAAGAAAGCGAACCAGTACAGATTTTAATTCATCTTACAGATTTTTTTATAAGCTGATCAATAGCAATCAGAATCAGCCTCATTGAATATGAAATATTGAAAACCAAATTGACTTTATTTCTGAAGGACAGTCTGAATACTACAATTAGCAGAACTTGCTGCATGTGTAAGCTCTGATCATAGAATGAAAACTAATAGAAGTACAAGAACAGAAATATACCAAGGAACAAGCCCTCAAAATGCACGTCCTTTTGAGTTCGCAGCAAAAAAGGCATCCGTTTTCTTATTGGAAGCTAAAAGACACACTGTTCTGCATTTGCGGATTAAATTCTAGCGCGCGACTTTTCTATTTTCTTTTTCTTACTGACATGTCCCTTATCTTCCAAGATGATCAGAATCGCGGCCCCAAGTAACTACGACTGGTACATTCAATGGAAATAAAATAAAGTTATATTCTAAGTGCTCCTTTAAGGCGACGGCAACGTTGACCCTAGTCGCGGTGCCTAAGAAAATCTTGGATTAATTCAATTCAACCCTAATCGCAGATATAAAAATGTGTGGATTAAAACTATATTTAACTCATTTCTTTAAATTTAAAATCCCTTTTGCACGCATCCCTTTTACACTCAGCTCTTACATTTGGTTAATATTTCCTATTTAAATAAAATTTCGCTTAACCAAAAATAAAATACATTTCATATTTCCACCATTGTAAGTAAATAAATCTTTCGAAACACATATATTTTAAATAATAAATAAATAATACAAAAGGCTTAATAATTTCCAACTAGGGCCGAAGTGACTTTTTGAACGTTTAATAAATATCAAACTGAATTTATTTGGTTTCTTTCTATATATATATAAAATATAGAAATATTTCAATAGATAAATATACGAGGTCAGAATATTAAGTGATGCGAGAAAATTAAAGAATCGAGTATATTTAAAAATTAATTAATCAACACTATGATAATTTAACTTAATTAACAAAAATCATTAACACTGCGATCCCAAGTAGTACCCTTCCGCATCTATAACTTAATCCAGCGAGTTTTTCAGTTTTCGTAAGAATTCTGGAACACTTCATGTGGGATCTCTCCGGATACCCTCGTCACAAATACTTGGATGTCTTCAACGGAGTCAAAATGTCTACTTTTGATGAATTTTTTCAAATGGAGAAATAGGAAAAAGTCGTAGGGTGACATGTCCGGTGAATAGGGCGGTTGTGGTAACGTTTCCGTGCCTTTAGAGGCCAAAAACTGAGAGACAGCGATCGCACTGTGACAAGGAGCATTGTCGTGATGCAGAAACCAAATCTTTGCGATCTCTGGACGCATTCTGAGCTCACTTTTTCGTAATTTTTAGAGCAAATTGCGGCAGAGTACTTCATTTACGGTTCTTTCAACTGATACAAACTTTTTGCGCTCTCGCGCCTTGCCTTTCACGCTTTCACGGCCTTTTTCCAAATTGGCATGTCACCGAAGAATCTGACTATAACTCAAGGCATTACCATATACTTTAAACACTTTCATAAGTTACTGTCCCTGTTTCGCCGAGTTTCGCACAAAATTTTATATCGTGCACCGGTACTCTAAATTTCTCTGTTCTATTTTGGTGACATGCACTACTCGCGCCTTGTTACAAAACACTATACAGCTGGCGAAGAAGTGATCGTACAAGGCTCGTCAAGGCCCCAATCGAGAGAGTAGGGATTTATTATTACGGTGGCGAAGTTCCAGGTTCGCAGTTTTACCACAGGTCGAGAAATAAAATCGGTCACATTACTTAATTGTCTGACCTCGTCTCTCTCTCTCTCTCTCTCTCTCTATATATATATATATATATATATATATATATATATATACTAGCATCCCCCGTCTCGGCTTCACCCGAGATAATAATTTAACCGATTTAATAAACAATTCAATAATATCTAAGTAAAAAGTACTCTATATATAAAAACCTATATTCCTATAAATAATTAACCTTCGTTTACCTATCATCGCTTGTGTATAAAAAGCTCGCGCACACGTTCGCACGCGCCCGCGCGCGCACACACACACACACACACACACACACACACACACACACACACACACACACACACACAAACATTACATACGACTTCTATGAGAAAAATTGTACTTTCGAGCGGTAGAAAAAGATGTCCGAGTGTCTTGAGAGTACGGAGAGTACGGCTCGGGACGACTGCTATAGAAAGTTTTATATTAGCCAGGTTCCCACCAACTATGCACGAAACTTCCCCTGAAAGTCTTTCCAAATCATCTGGAAATAGCATTCTATCATCCGAACACGAAACTCCCTGTAGAAGTTGTCCCGACATACCTAAACATCGTTTCCCACTAACTAAACACGATAGTGCCAGTAGAAGTCGTCTCGAGAAAGCTAGACATTGCTTCTTAACGATTGAACACAATACTGCCCGTAGAAGTCGTTCGAAAAGACACGGTATTGTATTTTACTATTCCAACACGAATCTTCCCATAGAAGTTGATTTCCTCATACCTGGACGTCCTTTTCTATCAATAAAATAGAATATTACTCGTAGAAATCGCCCAGAGACACCTGGACATCGTATTCTATCATCCGCAAACATAACTGCCTATAGAAATTGTCTTCAGGTAACGGGATATCGTAATCAACCGCCCGTACATGCCAATACAATATTTCTCAGTAGAAACCGTATTTAAAATCTGTATATTTAATATGTATAAAACAATATATATATATATATATATATATATATATATATATATATATATATATATACATATATAAAGGTTGACCCTTTCCACCTAAATTCACTAATTTAAACGCTGATTATTGAACCCCGAATCATGTTTCAATAGTAAGACCTAAAACACACTAAATTTAAAATTAACCGTTCTTTATATACTTTCAGGGTCGTAATGACATTCTCTTTCTGGATGGGGATATAGGTTATGTATGTTGTAAATATATCCTGAAGAGACGATCATATCTTTATGTCCGACCTTGATACAACAGATAAACTATGTCTTTCACGAAAATATCAAGCTTGTATCTTATCGTGACATATTTTGTAGCTGGCTTTTCAACTATAAGTATTCATTGTAATGGCATACTACTTGTGCGTATAGCGACATGGTAAATATAAGTTGCGTGTATATCTACGTAGGACGAAAACGAAAATTCGGTATTCGCGAGTGAGTTCAGATTTTATGCGCAAGCGCTCGCCGCCGAAAATACGCAAAATCGAAAGTGGATTAGATAAGCACGTGAGCAGAAGAAAGAGCGTCTAACGGCTGGAGCCGGTCTTGAATGGGGGGCTTTATGTCTACCAGGCGCGGTTGAGCTAATAGAACTTCACGACGGATCGTACAATAAATTTGGATAAAGTCACGACTATATTTAGGATTATTTAAACAAGAAGTCCATGAAAGGATTTAAATGTTGAAAAATTATTCTATTGTACATGAAGTTGGCATTGGGATTGCAGAAATTATTGAAAGCATGTGTCGTAGAAAGCGATTGGTTAATGTATCTATGGCAACGCGATGGTTGTGTGCGCTCCGCACTCTTCTTTCCTTCCATCCACTTACTTCTGCTTCTCATTATACTCGTTGGCGGCTTGTAACATGTATATTATTATAATAATATAAAATACAAGGGTATGACTGGAGAGAGAGAGAGAGAGAGAGAGAGAGGAGAGAGTGAGAGAGAGAGAGAGAGAGAGAGAGAGAGAGAGAGAGAGAGAGAACGTACAGCCGTAGGATAGCAAAAGCATACGGCGTTCATCATCATCCTTGACAAATCCCTTCTTTTAGAGCGATCATTACGTCATTACGGAACAGGGATAAGAAATAAATTATTTAAATAAATTGTGTCACCTTAAAGATGATCTAATAAGGGATAGGATAAAAATAAAAAAGAAAACGAAGAAGCCGATGCGGTTGAACCTTGGCTGTAATATTCAAAGTACGAAAGGATAGCGCGTGCTGTAGCGCTGAAGGTGAGACATTTCTGAGACAACCCACATTTGACTTAAACAGGAATATATCTTCCATAGGGATGAATATATTGGCTGTACAAGTAAGTTTCCAGTGTTTTTCCGATATGTGAAGTTTTATTAAGAAAACATAGTTACATCTCCTTTATTAAGAGTATCGTCCAAGCTATAGAGTTTTCCCATTTTCCTGGTAATTTATGAATTCTAGACCAAAAAAATTTTCATCTTTCCAGCCCAAGAGCGTATCCAGCCAATTTTTGATTCACTCTACTAAACTGAAGCATATTACTATCAGATCGTTCAGCATTGATCGAAATAAACGGAAGTCAGATAGTACCAAGTCTGGACGGTAAGACAGGTAAGGCAGAATTCCCAATCTAGTATTCTCCAAATGGTTTGTGAGTGAAGCCGCAACATGTGCCTGAGCATTGCCATGTTGAAAAATGACGGACTCAGGTCTAGCTCATATTCTGGCCATTTTTCTTGCAATGCTCCCTTCAAACAAATATAGTCTGTCCAGTAACAGTGTGGTCGTATTAATTTATAAAAAAATTTATTTGCTGAAACTTTCATAGTTATCTATACATTCTACATATTACAAAAGATGATGCGGTCAATAATGTGTCCAGATACCACTGGCGTTGATAATTGCCGGGAACCGAGGCATGCTTTCTACTAATTTTACGGCATCTTTTAGTGACAACGATCTCCAGATAGAACGATTTTGGTAAGACCACTTCTTGTAAGTTGTGTGCATTTTCCACAAAGTTTCTGTTTAATTTATGCGCACAAATTTTCAATAGAGTTGCATGGGGTAACTGCGACAACCAATCCAACGTAACGATGCCAGACTGACTCTTCCACTTATATAGAACATTCATCAGTAAATATAACATTTTCAAAATTCCTACCAATATTCTCATGCACCCAAGTATGTTGCTTTGTCACATGTTTTTCAGTCAAGAGAAGCTTCTTCATTGTTTTGCGCCATATCAGGCCATGACTACGAAGATGGGTTCGGATAGTTTGGTAGAATATATCTCCAACTTTGCCATTAATTTTTCTTGTCCGTGCTTCGGTGTTAAAGCAGGATCCCGCAAAACAGATTCACTATTCTTTCTTCATATCTTTTGTCCACTTTTCCTATCGAGTCACGTTCTGGTAAATCATTTACATTTTTAGCCACTTTATATCGCTCTGCCCACTTCTGTACAAATGCCTTTGAGTTCCTAATATATTTTGCAGCGGCTGATTGCCATATTTTGGGACGTTTCAGATGGATGCAATGGAACACAGCCTCGTAGCGATTTTTTGCACTTAGGATTATTAAAATAAGACTATTTTTTGTCATCAATGTTAATACAATAGAAAATTATTTATTTTTATACCATTCCAGCAACATTTCAGACGTGCAAAATATCTGTTCGACGACTCTCTCTCTCTCTTTCTCTCTCCCTTTCTCTCTCTCTCTCTCTCTCTCTCTCTCTATATATATATATATATATATATACATACATACGTATATATATATATATATATATATATATATATATATAGTGATGCATCACAAGGCTCTCGTATCGACTTGTCCATATGCACGCTACGGACGCGCCATCGACTAAGTAAGTAACATTAAGGCGCGTGCCTCCGCGGCTTGTGCTCGGCTCGTTCGCCCGACGACTCGCGATCATCTGACCAGCCATACTTAACTTTTCACGTTTTATGATTTTGTATGGCAATTTCGTTTAATAAAATATGTTCGTTTATGCACGATGTATTAAAAACAGTGTTTTATATTTAAAATTAATGTTTCTTTTTTTTGAAAGTCTAATTTAAGCATTGTACAAGATTTTTAAAGTACAAATATTCTCTTTATATGGAAGAGAAGCAAAAAATGTATTTACTAAGATACAATTTATTCAATCCTATTACATTTTTAAGAATTAAGATAACCGTATAAACCGCAACTTATGAAAAAATACTTTCTATTACTTATAATCAATTTTTCTTGTTTTCGTTAACTGAAAAATTCATGAAGGTAAAATTTTCATTCCTGTAGGTCTATGCTAGGAATATAAAAAGCATTGCGACAGTTCTGATATGAAGTAAAAAAGATGATTGTTTTTATTGTTGCATTTACTATAAGAATATTATACTTAAATATTGTTTATTATTTTAATTATTATTGTTATTGTTAATTCAGTATCCAATAAAAGAGAGCAGAATACGAGGAAAATAATTTCTATTGTATAAGAGAAAATTGCATTGGCGTCGTGGAAGGATTCGCACAACACCGCCCAACTGCCATCATCCGCCACCGTTAGTACGTACTTTCATTCTAATTTTCAGGAGACTGCCAAGGCGCACCGGTCTCGTCTCCATCGCCGGAGGAGGTAAACAAATTGTGAGAAATGGAATAAGAGAGAAAGACTAGCAGAAGAAATGGGTAGCGAAAAAGAGTGCAGTGGAAGAAAGAACAAGTGAGAAAAGATCAAATGAATAAGCTTTAGAGTGAAGTGCCAACGAAGGAGAAGAATCGAGAGAAAGATAAAGAGAGAGAAAAGCGAGAAGAAAGCGAGGGAGGGAGTAGAGAAGATAGAGGTAGTAAAGGAAAAGAAGCAAAGAATGTGACATAGGAGAAGGAGGGAGAGAGATTAAATACTGGAAGAAAGGACGAAGACGCGAGAATAAGAGAAGAGTGAGCAGAGAAGCAGAGGAAGGAGAAAAGAAAAGAGGGAGCAGAAAGCGAAAGAGTAGAAAAAGGAAGAAAAAGGAGAACAATTGAGAGAGAGAGAGGGAGAGAGAGAGAGAGAGAGAGAGAGAGCGAGAGAGAACCAGGGCGAGGAAGAAAGAAAAGGGCGGATGATCAGAGGAGGAAGTCTCCACTCTCCATCATCGAGACTCTTGATCATCATCGTTTTCTCAGGTGAGAGTGTCGGGCCGCCGGCGACGGTACTGGGGCCGCGTGAAGAGTGCAGAATTCGCGCCTTACAGAGTTGAAATCTTGCGTTAGGAGCGTACGTTGAAAAGAATTTTGTTTGTTTTTATTGAAATAAAAGGAGAATTTTTTTTCATCGTCTCACCATAAATTTATTTTATTCCGCCATACGTTTTTGCTCCTCCAGCTCCTGTGCGTGCGTGTTTCTATTTGATTTTTTGTATGATATTTCCTTTTACAAGCCAACAGAGCTCACCCAATGATTTCAAATAGGTGAGTAAGTAGGCAGAAAATAAAATTATTTGTATGTGCGCATTAAAAATAAAGAGTCAAAAAAGTGTCAAAAAAAAAAAAATTAAATACAATTTTTTTCTTAATTTCGGCATAAATATATATTTATATTGTAGACTATATTATAAGGATAGCAGATGATTAAGTCCATGTAGAGAAAACCCAGGGGTTGTTTATGATTGTAGTATGTATATTAAAATTATTCGTGGGCGTTCAAACTGTAAAATGTACCTGCAAAGAATGTACCGTTAATTAAGATAATGTGGTCAATTCCTTGCAAAAGGTAAGCCATTCAGCCAAAAGCCATCAGGTTTTATACTGAATAAGAAGATCAACAAGTATAACGCTTAGTATAAGTTCTGTATAATATACATGACATCTTTATTGGCCTGTAGTACATTAAGATTAGATTATTTGTGTTTTCATACTTAATATCTGTTTGTAAATTTCTTCTCGTAACAGATTGATAGATAAATTTTTTATATAATTGTATGCCTAGAAATCAATTAGATGAAATATAAATTAAATTTCCTACATTTTTCAGTGGTGTAAATTTGATGATGATGTTGTTTCTCGTTGTTCGAAGCAAGAAGCGATAGAGCACAATTATGGAGGACAAGATGAAGATATATCGATGACTGTAAAGCACTGTACCAATGCTTATATGTTAGTTTATATAAGGAATTCTGAATTGGAAAATATTTTACAAAATGTCCGAGAAGAAGATATTCCTCAAGAGGTAAGCCCATTTCAACAATTTTATATTTAATATATGTAATGAATTTGCTTAAAGCCATTACTACCAATCAATGAAAAAATTTAAATTACTTTCCTGTATATTTTTTAATATTATTCTGCAATAATATAATATATAATATAATATAATTATTAGAATATCGAGAAATTATTTAAAATTAAATAAAGATAGGCCATAATATATTATCAGGTATGTGAATAAGTCTTTCCCGTTTTTTTTTCAAATTTTGAGCCTTTATTGTGAAAAAATGGTTACAAATGAATTATTGAAAGTATTGGCCATCACTAGCTACAACTTTTTCCCATCTTTCTGGCAACATACGAATCCCGTTGCGAAAAAATTCGACCGGTTTGGCCTCTATCCAGTCATCCACCCATTTTTCGGCTTCCTCGTAGGAATGGAAGTGCTGGTCAGCCAGGCCATGCGTCATCGATCTGAAGAGATGGTAATCAGACGGAGCAACGTCTGGACTATACGGCGGGTGGGGTAGGACTTCCCATTTGAGCGTTTCTAAGTATGTTTTCACCGGCGGTGCAACATATGGGCGAGCATTGTCATGTTGCAAAATAACTTTGTCGTGCCTGTCGGAGTATTGTGACCGTTTTTCTCGCAGTGCGCGGCTCAAACGCATCAATTGTCGTCGATAGATCTCGCCTGTGATCCTTTCATTCGGTTTCAGAAGCTCATAGTAAACCACACCTAGCTGGTCCCACCATATACAGAGCATGAGCTTGGCGCCATGAATATTTGGCTTGGCCGTCGATGATAATGCATGGCCGGGTAGTCCCCATGATTTTCTTCGCTTCGGATTATCGTAACGTATCCACTTTTCATCGCCAGTCACGATACGATGCAGAAAACCCTTTCTTTTATGTCGCTGAAGCAGCTGTTCGCAAGTGAAAAAACGACGTCTCTCAGCTTCAGTTCGTACGGCACCCAATTTCCTTGCTTTTGGATCATTCCCATGGCTTTCAAACGCTTGGAAATGGTTGTTCGGTCAACTCCCAATGCTTCAGCAAGTTCTTCTTCCGTTTGACAAGAATCTTCATCAAGCAAAGTCGCCAATTCTCGATCTTCAAAGATTTGCGGCCGCCCGGAACGCTCCTTGTCTTCCACGTCGAAATCACCGCTTTTGAAGCGTCGAAACCATCCGCGAACACTTGAATCATCGACACAACCTTTTCCATAAGCCTCCTGAAGCAATCGATGCGTCTCGGCAGCAGATTTCTTCAAATTGAACCAATAAAGTGAAACTTCCCGCAAATGACGTCGACTCGGCTCAAATTTCGACATTTTCACGATATCAAAAATTTATGATGCGAAAAAATTTTAACTAATGTGTTAGTATGGAATTGTTGACATATGAATAAGCTTTGATTATGACATATGTAACCATTGAATACTCGCACAGTATTGGTGGCGCCATCTCTTACAAAAAACGGGAAAGACTTATTCACACTCCTAATACTTTTTATAAATGCTTTGATCTGTATTTATAACTTAACTTAGATGACCCGTTTAATATTTTTACGTTTTTTTGCGCGACATCGAATTTTATATCGATACACCTACCGCCATGGCATAGATGAACATCGACATCTTCCGGGTGGTGAAATATGCAATGGGTTCAGTTTGTGTTTATTTGTTAATCATGGGTTTACCTTGTTATCGACAACGTATAATCTGGGCAATTTTCTTTTAACAGTAGGCCATAATTTTATTCCATTTGAGGATTCGAGGTACTTGAAGCTTAGTATATAATATAATGTCAAATTCAAATATAATTTTTATCGATGGTGTCATTCTTAGAGAGATCATTCTCAGTTAATGAGATCATTCTCAGTTAAGTTCTCTAGAATAATCTAAATATCATTAACGATCTAAACTGGACGACCATCCTTTGCGATTATTAATCATCTATACATCTATATATTGAGATTATTCATCATTGGATATTATCGGTTTTCTATACACATCTTTTATATTTTGACTTGCAGATAAATAATTTCAAACAGTATTGTCAAATCTGTAAAAATTTTTTTATATTTGAACTATTTGATGTGTAGGTGGGAATTGCAAAGAAGAGTTGCATTATTTTTTATCAGGACACGTATACCATTAATATAATATAATTCTTATTAGGTGTACAAATAAGTTTCCGACAACACTCAGCCATATGTTGCGAAAGCCGTTAAAAACATCCTGTTGAAGCTCAAATGGGAAGTGTACTCGCCGGACGTAGCGCCTTCTATTACCACCTATTCAGATGAATTAATTAAGTAGAAAAGTACGAGAATTTGTGGATGATTGAATCGCGTCGAAACCGACATCTTTCTTTCGCCAGGGTATCGCCATATTGCCAAAAGATGGGAAAAAGTAGTAGAAAACGACAGAAAATATTTTGATTAAGCTAACGTGTATCCATTTACCATCATAAATGTCCTTTTTCCGTTAAAAAAAGTCGGAAACTAAGTTTGCCTCCTAATAGTTTTCTTATATAGTAGTATACTACTATAATTATTATTATACTTTTATTATTATAAGTATTATACTAATGCTTAATTTATTATATTGTTAGATTTATTGACGACCTTTACGTATATCTTCGTTTAATTTTCTATCTTTGTTGATTTCTATCTATTTATATGAGCCATTCTATATTAATATAATTTAACTAAAATTTACGGCGTTGTAACACATCTTCCACAATGATTTTTAATTATATAATAATGCGTCTAGTTAATTGTAGATTTTTTTTTCTACATTCTTTTTAAGTTTTTGTGTATAACAAAACCATTTAATCCTGTTAAATGATGGAATATAGATGATATTTATTTAAAATATCGAGGAATCATTGCATGCGTATATATACATATATATATATATATATATATATATATATATATATATATATATATATTGCGACGAGACAATAGTCTCGCGCAAATAATATTATATATTGTGTACAAATCGCGAAGTCGCGAGGGGCGCGGCGCGCCGAGGGCTTCGTGGCGCGGTGCGGCGCGGGGATAAAGCGCCGGCAGTACGGCCAAGACGCGCGAGCGTTCTCGGGCCGCAGGTGGCTCGAAGAGCAGCGGCAAGTGAGAATTCGCGAATTTTCGCGAGTGGCGACGGCGCTGCGTAGCTCTTAGACGTGGTACAGTGCGGTAAGGGGAGAGCGAGCGCTCTCTCCCAATTCTCAAATAGAGCCGCACTACTGCGAAATTTCAGTATTTCAGTAATGTATTCGAGGGGTACCTGTCGTCGGCGCGATAGCGGGCGACAAGTCTCAGCACACTCAGGGCGGGACGCGATCACGTAGAATAAAATAAGAAATAAGATTATAATTACGCTCACGCGGAGCGCTAATTTTAAGTTAAAAATAATTGTTAATTTTTATAAATCATATAATAAATATATTTTATGATTTTTACTGTTTCAGCGGACAATGGCGCGATTAAGCAAGTCGAGAACAGCGGCTAGTTCGGCAGTGTCGAAATAATAAATTATTAAGTATTTGTATTTTTTTGTTAATTATTTTTTATATTTTTTGTTAATAAATTTTCTTGTTTTTTCTCTGATAAATAAGAATTTCTTTTAGTCCCAACATCCAGCAAAGTCGGGAAAAATAAATAAAACAAATAATAAAATAAATCCAGTTCGAACTCTGGCGAGTTGAGCGAGAGTGAGAATTGGATTTCGTGGTACGGTGCGTAGTAGAAGAAACTTGGTGGCGTGTTGAGCTACTAGGGGCTGAGGCGGGTTGAGCCGGAGCCACTCGCTTATGCAAGTAAAACAAACAGAACATAGCCTTTCGTGGGGTGAAAAGAACCCGATGGCGTGCTGAGCGATCGGGGCCGAGGCGCGTTGAGCCGGAGCACGAATAATTAGCTCTCCCCAAAGCGCTATGTTACAATATATATACGAGCAGCCCGCGTCTCGGCTTCGCCCGACATAATAATTTAACCGATTTTATAAATAATCCAAGTAAAAAGTACTCTATATATAAAAATCTATGTTTCAAAAAATAATTGACCGTAATTTACCTATCGTCGCATCTGTATAAAACGCTATTTCAATGTCACGCCCACTGCAAAAAGTTGATATTTTGCCGATCATTTTATTCAATATATATATATATATATATATATATATATATATATATGCATATTAAATACGGCTTCAATGGAGAAAATTGTACTTTCGTTCGAGCGGTAGAAAAAGTTGTGCAAGTATCTCGAAACGACGTTTACAGAGAGCATGATGTTTGGACTATAGGAAATGTCTTGGGACGACTCTTACTGCGAGTGTGCGTGTTCGAATGATAGAATACTAATCTCTTCATAGAAGTCGTAATGACATACCTGGACATGGTTTTCCACCAACTATACATGACAATCCCCGTAGAATCGTCCCGTCATACCTGGTCATCATCTTCTACCGTCCGAACACGAAATTCCCCGTAGAAGTTGTTCCAAAACACCTGGAAATCGCATTCTATCATCCGAAAACGAAACTCGCGCTAGAAGTTGACCCGACATACCTGAACATCGTTTCCTACCAACTAGACACGATGGTCCCAGTAGAAGTCGTCTCGAGAAAGCTAGACAATGCTTCCTAACGATTGAACACAATATTCCCGTAGAAGTCGTTCGAAAAAACATGGTATCGTATTCTACTATCCCAACACGAATCTTCCCATACAAGTTGATTTCCGCATACCTGCACGTCCTTTTCTATCAATAAAATACAATATTCCTCGTAGAAATCGCCCAGAGACACCTGGACATCGTATTCTATCATCCGAAAACACAACTGCCTATAGAAATCGTCTTGAGGTAACGGGATGATATCGTAATCAACCGCCCGTAGACGCCAATACAATATTTCTCAGTAGAACAGTAAAATCTGTATATTTAATATGTATAATACAATATATATACATATATATATATATATATATATATATATATATATATATATTTGATATTTCCATTTTTTCAATTAAATACCGTGAATATTTTCGTAGTGCTGCCAACTGAAATTCAAGCAAAATGTTAGTATGCGCATAGCATATTTGTTAAGCAAACGATAGATATTGTCTTTTTATGCAGAAATTACGATATATTTTATTTACATATAGGTTGTTAGTATAGAACCCTATGTTCCATCATTTCTTTTGTTCAAACTAAAAAAAAACAGTCTCTTTTCACAATTCTGAAGTTAATAGAATATATAAAAACAAAAATCTAATTTGTCGACACAAACTATATTCAGTATGATCTGCCATACAGAACCATTTTATAAGACAAGGGGAAAGAAAGTGAGAGAGAGAGAGAGAGAGAGAGAGAGAGAGAGAGAGAGAGAGAGAGAGAGAGAGAGAGCGAGAGAGAGAGATTTTCCCACGCAAGAGAATGAAAATAAAATTTACACAAATGAAAGGATATCCATAAGGTGTGAGAGTAGTGTCAGATTAACCTGAAGAACAAAAATGGTAATATCGACGTCACACCTTCTTTAGGATACGAATCCCAAAGTTGGATATGAACATTCGTTTGAGCTAGCGTGGTATTAATACTTTGAATTGATGTTTGTAATTCAAGACGCCACCTAGTGGCCGTTGGTGAAACTGATAGTTAAACCATTAACTTAATTTATTGATGAAAATAAAATGATTTTCAATAAAAAAACATAGCCTGTTTCCTTCCCAAGATGATATAGAATCTATATGTCAAATTTCAGAACAATCGGTTCAGTAGTCTTTTCGGTTATCGTGTGCAAACAAAAACACACTTTGTCTTTAGAAATTAGTATGATTAGTTGAAGTGTGATATGATATGAAATGATATGATATATATTTATATCATCGATTATGATTGAAATCTTTTATACCTTTGTAAAAGTTTTTTTTTGAGAATGTGATATGTGTTTTTTGTGGAAATTCGATATATGAGATATATGTTTGCTTATCAAATTTTATTAAAGATTAAACGTATAGGTTTTTTTTAATTTGATCTTATTCTCTTGTTTGAAAAAAGAAAAGTATGTTTATGTTGTTTATTCTTTCATATTTTATTAATGAATTGCAGTTAATCGAAAGACTTCAAGAGGAGAAGCGACTAGAACAGATAAAAAGAAAAGAGCGGAACGAGGCTTATTTATTCATGACTGTAAATGTCTTATTTGAAGACAGTTTTGATGGGCATCAAGGAAATGATTTGTATGATCAAGAAAGGGCACTTTATCGTATTTTTCGGGTTCGCAAACAAGCTACTTTATTAGAATTGCTTGAACTGCTTAGTGAAAGTATGGTGAGTAATATCATAATGTTATTTAATTCTGTTATTTAATTCTTTTACCAAAGAATTTTATATTTGATTTGAAACAGATTTAATTAAAATTTTCATATTATACGAGAGGTATTCGAAAAGTAAGTTTCCCTAGTTTGGTGTTTCTCTTAGACATCTTTTGATGAAAAGCATTTTGGATGGCGTTGACTGACTATAACAGGCTCACTGCAGATATAAATGTTCGTAACTTATATAAATATAAATCATAGATTTCTAGTCTTACTGCAATATTTAACATAGGTGTCATCAAATTATATAATTTTTTTGTATTAGGTATCTTGTAACGTCCCTGTCCCTTTCGGGATAGCGAATGCGGTATATTTCCAGGGTACTTTAAGAGGGGAGGAAGTATTTCAGGATAGGAGGGCAGATCAGGAAAATAATTTAATAAAACAGTAGATTTATAACAAAAAATAACATACGTTTATTCATACAAATAGAAAAAGAAACTATCTACAAGTTTTCTGAAACAAATAAAATAAAACACGAAATAATTACTTAAAAGAAATAAGTTTAACTTAAAGCAAGATATATATATATATATATATATATATATTTTACAACTACTGGATTCGCGCTAGTTTCCGCGTCATGTAGTTTATTCCGGCGCTATTTTCCGCACGGATACCCAGTGCTATTTTCCACGCGGGGAATTTGAAAATAAGACAGGTAGAATATAAAATAGATTATACTAGGGTGAGCTTAATTCTGCTGGTCTTTTGAGAAGCGCCTCACAACCAGGATCAAGAGTTAAGGGGGGGAAAAGTGTCTAGTCAGGATAAGAGAACGGCTGGTCTTTTGAGGAGCGCCTCGCAACCAGGATCAAGTTCACTCAGGGATGGCTAAAATTACTAGCCGTCTGTCTTTTGAGGAGCGGCTCGAAATAGAGATCAAGCTAATAAATTCGGAAAGTAAGTAAATTTACAGGATAAGAGAACGGCTAGACTTTTGAGGAGCGCCTCGCAACAAGGATCACGTTCACTTTAGGATAAGTAAAACTATTAGCCGTCTGTCTTTTGAGGAGCGCTTCGCAACATAGATCAAACTCGTAGTTCCCGACGGGATTTAGTGTCGGAATTGATTTGAGCTCTGGATAAGTTTTTAGCTCGGGGGGAGTTCGTGTGACTCGACTTCGGGGCAGTCGGTTCACCGGGCGAACTCTCGATTTTGCCTGTTGCAAGTCCTTTTATACTAAAACGTTCAATTATTTCCGTCGCCGCTCGTTCCATTTCGGACGAGCCGCCGAATTGTAATAATAAAATTAATAATAATAATGATTAATAATAATAATAATATTAATAACAATCATAATATTTAATATTTACATTTATATTACTTATTTTTTCAGCCGGTGTGCTGCGTACAAGTGATTTTATACACGTACAATAGTGTATACACATATATATATATATATGTGTGTGTGTGTGTGTATATATATATATAAATATATATATATATATATATATATTCGGTGCGAATAATATTTTCTTTAATTATATTAATTAAATACAGCGGCTGAATTTGTTTTAGAACACCCGTTGCATATACTGGAATGCGCGCGCCAGTATAAGGCTTGCGCGTTCGCCTACCGCAGTATCCGCGCCGTTCGACGAGAGAGTACGGTAGTGTGCGTGCGGCATGTATTAGAGGGGGATAGCGGCCACCGGCCTCATACACTTGACGCGGCTCGCTCTCGCCGCGCGCAGTGTATCCCCTCTAACGTAGTTTTCGGATTAAGCTTAGCAGTAGAGAGAGAGAGAGAGAGAGACTATGTATTGCGTTCTCTCTCTACGATTCGGTATTCGGCGGTCGCGTCGACTACCTTTTACATTAGTCATCGCGACCTTTGCCCGCTCTTGGTAGGTTTACCGCGTTATAATTTATTCAGTTAATTTAAATCTTGTTTTATTTTCGTGTATTATAATAGTTTGATTTTACGTTTTACTTATTATTCGTTTCATATGTGTGATGAAAATAGACTATTATAGTTTAATGTGTTCGCGATATATTGGTGTAATAAATTTGTGTGTGGGTCGCAGTGAATTTGCGCGGCTATGTTTTTGGCCGTCGCAATCTTATATAGGTTATATATTAGCATTCGTTTTTAATTTACGAAGAACTTTGAATAATTATAATATTTTTATTTCTTATAGATTTATAAATAAGCTTGAAATTTGCTACTAATGTTAACAGTTTTAAATTTCGTATATGATGAACATTCAGAAAATAAGTTTCCCTTGTTGGGCTTTTCTCTCAGACCCTAATCTAGCGAACTTAATTGATCATAGTTTTAGATTAGATTTTACAGGTAAAATGGAATTAGTTTTGATAGAGAATAGTTTTTTTAACCGTTACCGAATATTTTTACCAAAATCAAACAGCAGTGCAAAGCGGATCCGATTGTGAAGTGTCTGCCGTTATCCATTTTTGAGTTGCAAAAGGGTTATCCGAGCATCAATGTCACCCTGACTTTATGATTATTTATGATAAATATTGAATGAGTGGTTAGAAGGTTTGTAAATGCATGAAAGCGTCCAAGCATGGTTTGGAAGAAACGTGAAAAACGGTTGTTGTGCGAAGTACTACTATTAATGGGTATCGATATAGGGAAGTGCTAGAAAATATTCTGAAATGCTATTGAACAAAAATACCCTGGAAAATTCAAGAAATCTCGCTTTTTATGACAGCACTCGGCCTTATTCGGTCAAAAAATTGAATGCTTACTTCAGAAATGGAAATGGGGAATTATCGACCAGCCACCTTACTGTCTCGACATTAACGCCCGCGCGCCTCCCGGCGCACAAAGCGATACGTACTCGCCCGACGGACGATCCCAAGATGACGTGTCCAGGTGGAGGTTGGGAGATAGGATACGCTAAGGCGGGGGATTTCCCTAAGGTTTTAGCCGATATGCACTGCAATAAGTAAGTAGCGTAAAAACCTCTGGCAAAACCCATGCCCGATCAAGCTCTCGCCCCACTCCTGCTTAGCCCTGGACCTAGTACACAATCTCTCCCTATCAGCGTACCCCACCCGCGACTACATAAAGCCATGAACAATTCAATAAAAGCAGTACCTTTGTCGCGAGCTCCAACGACACACCGTGCCGCGGATTCGACACTCCCTCGGATCCGGTAGTTGGCGTACCGGCTTGACGCACGGGACCAGAGATTACCCCCCTCCTTCCTCTCTTGCACTGCCGGTGACTTGGCTGTACGGCTAGGCGCACGGGACAGGCTCTCTCTCTCTCTCTCTCTCTCTCTCTCTCTCTCTCTCTCTCTCTCTCTCCCTCCCTCTCTCGCTCTGTCAGGGCTCGAAGACTTGGCCGCAAGGCGAGGTGCAACGGCCAGGGATTCTCTCTCTCTATCTCTCTTTCTCTCTCGCTTTAACCTACAACTCAACTAGGCACGAGGGAAACCTTGCCTGTCTGCTCTCCTTTCTTCCCTCCGCACCGAATAAAGTATTTAGTTTCAGCTAGGATTTAATTGTAAGTCGCACCATGTAGCACATTTTACAATGAATACTTGTGTTGTTTCATTTTTTGGGTTTTATTTTATTCCCCTGTCGCCACTATCCGTCCCCACTCCCTCTATTTGACGGTCACTATCCTAGGCTACGTCAATATTGCATCAAGTGACTATTTTCATTTACCAAAGTAAAAAGAAAGTTTGGGTAGCCAACATTTCAAAAGGTGAAATTGGAAAAGTTGTTAAATTGTGGAACCAGAAACAGAACACGATATTTTTTAAGAAATCTTAGTTTCATCTTGCAAATAAATATAGAAAATATATTCAAGTCAAAGGCGATTATATAAAACAATAGATTAAGAGTAAAAGAATAAAGTTAAATTATTTCTATAGCCTAAAACTAGTGTTTTATTTTTTACCAGGAAAAAACACATGAAAACTTTTTGAATACTCGTCGTATACATGTTTTAGAATCATTGATTTGGACTCCTTGATTATTGATCATATATTCGCTGCTGAATCCGCAACGTTAAGATATACTCAGAAGGATGGCAATCATTGCATACTTAGAAGCTTTTAGACTACTATTCTGAGAGATTTGGCGTATTATGGCGTATTATTAAATGTATTTATGTATTTATCCCAATTCAGCTTTGAAAAAGTAAAGCAAAATAAATTAGTATACAAAAATAGCTTTAGTACTTACGGTAATCATATATCTATAATCTATAGCTACCTTTGTTCCAACACATTTGAAATAAAGAAGGAGTAATAACTTCCTAATAAAATGCAATTATTACTACTATTAGAAATAATATAAATCATATGATAAATTAAATCCATGATCTCACTGTATTCGCAAGAGCAAACTAATATAATGAAAAACCTAAATATAAATATATATATATATATATATATATATATATATATATATATATATTAGGTGTACAAATAAGTTTCCGCCGTTTAGAAAAGATGGCAGCACCGATTAAGATAACATTGAATTTGTCAACTGTAATAAATCGTAAAGTATATGTTAACATCTAGAAACAGTATAACCTTTTAATACCACTGACTTTTTGCTAGCATCACTTAGTTTTGATCCTGTTAAGATGTCAAGTTTTCAGACAAGTAAGCGTCATTTGTGGAAATTGTTAATTTACTTCTTTCATTTAAAGCAGTCTGCATCTGAAGTACATTGGCTACTCATAGAAACTCATATGGTGATGTTAATTTGAGTGGGAGAAGTTATCGGGAGTAGTTCCAAAAATTTAGAAGTGGTGATTTTGACGAGCAGAGCAAAACACGCAGTGGAAGGCCGAAAGTGTATGGTGATACAGAAGTGGAAGCTTTACTTGAGGAAGATCCGTGCCAAACGCAAGAAGAATTTGCACAAGAGTTAGGAGTGACTCAGGAAGCTATTGCACAACACTTCCAAGCCTTGTGTATGGTTCAAATGCAAGGAAATTCTTAGTTCCTCACGAACTGAAACTAAGAAACGTCGAGCATCGCTTATGCGCATACAACAAAATTGCTCAAAAGGCAAAATTGTAAAGGATTTATACATGGAATCGTGAGAGGAGACGAAAACTTGATTCACTACGTCGACTTAAGTCGTAAGAAGTCATAGGGTAGACCCGAGAAGAAACTAATGCTGTGCATTTGGTCCGATCAGCTTGGAGTAATCTATTACAAACTACTCCAATACAATCAAACAGTCACCGGGGAACGTTACCAATAACAGCTGATGCAATTGAACCGAGCATTCAATATTAAATGCCAAAGGAATGATCAAGTCAATTTTCAGCATAACCACGCTCGGCCACATGTTGCAAAAATCGTAAAGGAAACGTTAGAAGCACTGAATTGGAACGTCCTACCCCACCCGCCGTGTTTACCAGACATTGCTCCTTCAAACTACCACCAATTCCGGTCAATGATACATGGTCTGGCTAAGCAGCACTTCATTGCTTATGAGGAATTGAAGAAATGGATCAACTTGTGGATTGCCTGAAAAGACGAGCAATATTTTGAATGACATTATTTGTACCTTTTATTTACAATAAATTCTTATTTATTCATAAACAACGACGGAAACTTATTATATATATATATATATATATATATATATATATATATATATATATTAAATAGCTCCTTTTTACGATAGGGTAAATCAACTCCAAAGTCAGAAATATATTGATTTTATCGTTGTATCTATCAATTATGGATCAAATTGATATGTTTTTACAGAGAAATCATTTTTATAATTTTCAATTAGTGCAAAATTTATTTGATATTAAAATAGCTAATGAGAAACACGTCTCATACATAGCATAATAATAATTGTTCATAATTTTTTGAATGACTAATTTAAGATTCCCTAATGTATTCCAAACCTGTGTAGAAGTGTTCTTACAAAAATATTAGATTTTTTGTATCATGCATGGTGTTTGGTCCGTTCCGTTCCACTTTTAGTGCCCTTCGTGATGTACAAAGTCACCATGGAACTATCTTGCTCAGAGTTCCAAATGTCTCTGTTAAAACTGATTATCATTCCGAATATTCAAAAATCACGAAACTCTTATCTTGATTTCTGTGGCGAGATACTCTTTTAACTAGGCAGACGGCTAATGGTGGTTAAATAATAAACAAACTGGTTTTATGAGTGGGGCTAGGTAAAACTAAGCGCGCTGTGCTAAGTCTCCAGTGAAAATACTTGCCACTGTGGTGAATCTTATATTCTAAAACAATAAGAAATTGGTTACGTTAAATTCAAAAGTATATTTGAACCAATTTTCTCTTATATTTTGAAGTGTTGTTATCTATGAGTTCAAATAAAACTTTACAACATTAGATTCTAGTAATAACAATAGAATCATCAAAGTAGAATCTTAAGAAACTATTGGGAAAGAAAATGCCCAATGCGTTTGCATGTGTATTTTAATGTAGTACTATATATTATAATCTCATAGAATTTTCAAAAACAGTAAACATGTTTTTATTGTTTCCTTTTATTTTACTAAAAAAAATTACATTAAAATGATTGTTTAAACGATATATTATAATTTAATTAACTTAATTTATTATAAGTCATATTCAACCAATCATGGCGTACACTCCGCATATGATGCGCACAATAAAGTAGTACCATTCATGTGCACCGATGCTCTTAGCAGCCACTTCCACCATTGGCCAGTAGGTCGTGACTTGAACTATGTCGAATATCAACTCAGTAATCAGCTTAAATTATTAATACCAGGCCATATCATTGACATGATCATATATAACTTTTGGATAATATCTCAAAGACGGTGTGATTTTAATTTATATTAGTCAATTTGTTCTTCTGATGAAATTCACATGTCCAACATATTTGATATGTGTTTGAACATTTTTTTTTTTTATACAAGAAACATATTGTAGATCTTATTTCGAAATACGAATATGATTATACAGGATGTTCTAAAAGTAAATAACAATAACCAAATAAACAAAACATAAAGAAAAAAAAACAAATAATTTTTGCAGAGGGTTGAATGTCTAAAATTTCAGAATAATTTACTTGTACTTTTGTCGACTGCTTATATACAAATTAATAAATATTTTTTCATTGGTCTTACAGTCCAATCAAATCAATCAAAAATAATACATAACAATATCAATACATATCTACATTAACATTAATACCTCAATACACAAAAATAAAAAAAATAAAAATTAAAATTAAATTAAGAATTATAATGACAGTCAGACTGTCCTTATTTACAATCACCCCCGTAGACTAATCTAATAATAAAATATTAAAATATTAGCTGAAAAAAGTTTTGTTAGTAAAGTGTAATCTGACTGTCTCCAACACCCTTACCTAATTGAAGATCCAGTCCAATATTACGGCTGCTCATCAGGGACTAAACTACACATTGGACCTTACACTGCGTGTTTTGTCCTGTACGTCAAAATCACCACTTCATCAAAGAATTAATATATTTGAAAAGAGATAAAAATAATAAACAGATATTTTTACAATAAATGAAGTTGTGAAAGGGAATATAAATGAAATAAATCTTACTATTAATCTTAAAAATACGTATTAAAATAAAAAGCTGAATATTCATAACAGGGATAAGTTGATTATATATGGAAGAATGTTATTAAAAGAAGTGTGTATATTAGGCTGTGGTTAAGGGTAAACTATAAATAATAATTGTAAAAATATACTTATATTAACCATTGGTAGAAAGAAATTCATTGGAGTTGATGAACTATTCGAGCTCAAGTTGTTATCATCTTGCTATTCTGATACTAAAAAAAGATTATTTAATAAATAAAAACTTAACTAACAGTGCGCTGAAAAGGTTATGAACAAAATTAAATTCAACAACTAAGGAGGATACAGAGTAGGAGAGGAGATCGTGTATTCTGTTTAATAAGGAAATAAAGTATTAGATAAATCTGGAAAATGCTCTTTGCGAGGAAGCTAATCAGCTGATTGATCTCAGCATGGTTGCTGAAATTTGCTCACGTCGATGTTAGCTATTTGCTAACTTGCTAGTGTACGAGTAAATAGTCCAAAAACAAATTTCACTAGCGCACGCAAGAAAGATACTTCAAGAAAGGTCATAAGAAAGAAACTAACGTTACATCACAATAAAGTGTCAGCCATTTGAGCAATACTACAGATAGATAGTTAAAAACTTGATGCATACTACATACTTGGAGGTTAGATATAGTACTTTAATATAAAGCGGTATGTACAAATATAGAACATATGCTTTTTCTATTGTATTATACATATATATATATATATATATATATATATATATATATATATATATATATATATAGCATATAAAATTAATTAAGCTGCAATTATTTCGCATTGTACATGTGTTATTTGGACGGTAATATATTACTATTTGACAGGTTATACATTACTGATAGTAAGAAATAAAATTATTATTTAGTGCGCGTAATTTAAATGATAATATATATATATATATATATATATATATATATACACTAGCATCCCCCTCGGCTTCGCCCGAGATAATAATTTAACCGTTTTTATAAATAATTGACCGTAATTTACCTATCGTCGCATCTGTATAATGTTGCGGCTTCGGTCAAAAACAATTTGACAAATAGTGGATGGGAAAATCTGCCTCACTTGCCTTATAGTCCAGACTTGACACCATATGACTACCACTTGTGTCGATTAATGTAGACAGCTTTTACGGTAATACGCTTCAGTTCAATAGAGGGAATCAAAAATTGGCTTGATGCTTTCGTAGCTCAAAGTGCGAAAAATATTTTTGATCTCGAATTCATAAATTATAAAAGATGGGAAAAATTATAACTTCGGATAGACGTTACTTTGAATAACGGATATGTAAACATGTTTTCATAATAAAACATTAGGTTTTCGAGAAAAAACGCTGGAAGCTTACTTGTGCATCCAATAATTACTATTTACTATTATTTACAAAATTAAATCCATGTATCATATTATTATCTTTATAATTATAAAACATATGTTAATTAATGAAATAATTTATTTTAGAAATATTCCATCAAGCAAATTAGAATTTGGCCTTTTAGTTTACGATCCAATTTAACATGCAGACCTACTTTAATTGAATCTGAGACAGACTTTCAAAAGCCTTTAACGGATTGTGCTGAAACTGGTAATCCATGGAATATATTTGTAGAGTTAGTATCTCCAGAGTCGGGGCTGACAGGATTACCCGCATTTGATAAGGATACCGATGTACTGTTATTTTTTAAACTTTATGATCCTAAAAAAAAGAAAATCCATTACTGCGGTCTCCATTATATGTCTGTTACAGCAAAAGTTCGTAAGTGTTACAAATATATATCTAAATATGTATTATTTTAAGCATTACGAGTAGAATAAAATTTATAACAAAATCGAATTATTTTCGGTTATGATCTCATATTTATGAGAAAAATAATCTATGAAAAAAATCTAGTTATTCGTATTCACGCTAACTGCCCTTTACAACTTTTATTAACTGCCTTGAAAAGATATTATTTAGTCTTATAGTGCTTAATATTTTCATTGTCTAATGATACACTCTTCCTGATATAACAATTTTTATTCAATCTGGTAAGTAATAGTTGGGTCGTTTGTGAATATGTGTAATAATAATCCATTATTATTCACATATGGATCAAATATTATTCCCAAGCTTTATGGAAGTGATAAATAAATAGTTAGATAAAGCGTACATAATTAGTAGAAAAATGTGTATAAGCTACTTGTATTGTATTTCATATTCTTACACATATAAATATTTTTCTATAAACAGTTAATGAGTAGAAATAATATGATTTATCTATTAAAAAATGATAAAATCTCCCAATATTGATTTGTTACAAGTTGCAATCTCAAAGCCGCTGCACTTAAATGGTGAACAGAAGTTAACACTACAAAACCTGTTCACTCTACCAGAAAGTCTTTCAGAAGAACTAAAGGTTGAAAATATTATCTTGAAGGAATAATATTATGACTTGAAAGAATAGCAGTATCTGTTATCATAGAAAAACGACAAAAAAGTTGTAATTATATACGAGGTGTGTTCAAAAAGTAACGAGAATTTTTAAATTTCGCGGGTTTGGAGAGTACACCTGTATAAAAATTTTTTTATTATATTGGTACGCATGCTCCTGAAATACCATAAAATTTGCAGTATTATTTATTGCTTACTGTTTAAATGGCAACCGCTAACTTTAGACGTGTATTTTCGAGCTTGGTGATTTTCGTTTGTGAAAAAAATGGAGCAAAGAATTTTGTATGCAATTTTGCGTAATAAATGAAATAAAGTGTAGTGAAGTTTGTAAAATGTTAACAAAGGCATATGGTGAGTCTGCTATGAGTAAAGCAAGGATTTACGAGTGGTGTAAGCGTTTTCAAGATGGCCGCGGAAACGTTGAAAATGACGAACGACCTGGACGCCCAAGTACATCAACAACCAATGAAAACGTGCAAAAAGTAAAAGAAATGGTTATGAACGATCGCCGAACCACAATCAGAGAAGTCGCTGATGATGTTGGCATATTAGTTGGCTCATGCCATGAAATTTTTCGGATGTTTTAAATATGAATTTTCGAACAAATCTTCCAACAAATCTTCGAACAAAAAGAGCAGCGAATGGAAGTTGCTCTGAAGTCGCTAAATAAAGTTAATAACGATTAACTACTAAACAGGTGACTAAACATGGATTTACGGAAATGATGTCGAAACTAAGGCTTAGTCGTCCCAGTGGAGGCATTCTAGATTGCCAAGACCGAAAAAGGCTCGACCAGTACGGTCGAATGTGAAGGTTATGCTCACTGTTTGATTGAACTTCAATTTGAATGGCATAGTGCATCATGAATTTTGGACACAAGGTCAAGCAATCAATAAGGAGTACCACCTACAAGTACAACGCCGTTTGAATGAAGTAATCCGAAAAAACGCCCGAATTTGCGGAAAAACAAATCATGGCTTTTGCACCATGATAATACACCTGTTCATGTTCATTGCTTGTTCGTAAATTTTTGGCCAAAAACAACATTTTAATGATGCCTCAGCCTCTATATTTACCAGATATGGCTCCATGTGACTTTCTTCTATTTCTAAAAATAAAAAGAACATTAAAAGGCCGTCGTTCTACAAGCATCATTGCGAAAGGAGCTACCAACGCTCGCTGAAAAAATGCAGTGTAGGAGCGCATCTACGTCAAGGTTCATTCCGTTCGACAGCGATGAAGCGCACGCTTCCCCGTAGTGCAGCACCCTTGATCAGTCCGGGGCCCGCGAAGTAATCAACCTCCGCAGCGACATCCAGGCAAGTGACCTAGCGCCAACACCGTATAGTGTGTAATGAGGCTGACCGTGGCCCTACCGCTAAAGCCCATCTCGTGTACTTTGTTCACGTTCTCATGTAGGGCATAGCTTAGCCGCGCTGAACCCGTTCGAGATGTTCAGCGACTACCGACTGAGCCACGTGTAAATGATCATAATATCGGAGGACTGCACTCTGCGTAACTATAACTGTCACCCACGGCTTAATAGCCGCTGTGATATAGTACATACGTGATAAGAAAGCATGATTAGAATAGTCGCGCAGTAATAAATCTTTTTGGGTTTTTTGAAGCCTATCTTTGCTTGAATGTGATTTCTCTCACGAAATTCAATCTTCTATTTCAGGTATTTCATCTATTCACGAGCCTGGCAAGGTAAGATTGCGTGAATACGTTCATCGCGCAAAGTAATTAGTCATATCAGGAAATAGCAGATTACATTATGCACATATATATATATATATATATATATATATATATATATATATATATGTCATAATAAATAAATATATATTAATAAGTTAGAATTAACATTAAAAATTGTACTTATGGCAACTGTTCTGAATTAAGTTAATAAATATTTTTATCGGTCTTACAGTCTTTCTAATATAATATATTAGCTAAAATAATGACAGTCAGACTGTCCTTATTTATGTTCACTGCCGTAGAATCTGAAATAAAACTTATTACTACAATAAATTATATTAAAAATTAATAATCAAAATGAAATTAAATTAAGAATAAAATAAAAAGAAACACCTAAAAGTTCATCCTCAGGAACTAAACTAAATTGAAAAACCTAGGTTGCTAGTTCATATATCTAATCCTCAGTCTAAATCTATTAGTATATCATTTATAGTAACACCCTCCTTCTTATCATTCTTAATCCCCCCACCCTATTTAGGAAATATAAAGTATTTATAAAGTAGTGTAAAGTAAGTATAAAGATTTATGAATTATGAAATTCATATCTTAAAAAAATATTTTTGAAACTTCATTGACTTACTTTTGACATTTGAAGAATTGCAATAAATATGAATCATTTGATAGTCTCTGTACTACTGCTTTCGCCATATGTTCTCTCGTAATTCGCCACTCTAAATTTATTAGTATAATATTTATAGGACCCCCCTTTTTTCTTAACTTAAATGCGAAATACAAATTTTATATTAATAAGGAATGATAAGTGTTGTCCAATTGAATCGACTCTAACATTAAGTTATAAAATTTATATTTCGCATTTAAGTTAAGAAAACAATGGGCGGTCCCATAAATGTTATACTAATAATTTTAAAGTCGGGATGGAGTATGGAATGTAGCACGCATGCTGAGTTTTTCAATTTAATTTAGTTCTTAAGGATGAACTGAAGCGGTTCGAAACGTCGGACACCAAGATAATTCTAAATTTAAGGTGGTGGGGGCAGTCAAGTTGTCCTTTACTAACATAGAATATTATTTTTTTTTTTTATTTTTTTTTTTTATTGATTATATTATTTTTATTTTTATTTTATTATGAATTGAATTACATTTTTATTTTTAATTTTTAATATAATTTATTGTAATAATAAGTTTGATTTGATTCACGGGGGTGAACATAAACAAGCACAGTCTGAGTGTCATTATTTTAGCTAATATATTATATTAGAAATATTGTAAAGCCGATAAAAATATTTATTAATTTAATGTATTATAAGTCTTTAATTGGTACACTTTTTCATTTTTATTCGGTAGCAATCAAAGAATAAACGTACAATTTTATTCGTATAAGTTTTCTACGATTTTCGTTAATATTTTTGTTCTAAGTCTATGCTTGTGTAATCTACGTTTTTTTGTCGCAGTTCAAATCAATAATGTTTAGAGATAAAATAAAAAATGTTTCAATATCAATGTAATTTTATTAGAAATAATCAATATTTTTTCTATATAATATTGGGTGTACAAATAAGTTTCCGCCGTTTTTTTTATAAAGAAATAAGAATTTATTGTAAAAAAAGTTACAAATAATGTCATTCAAAATATTTTCCATTATTTTCTAATACTTTTAACCATCTTTCGGGCAGCAAGTGGATACCTCGTCAAAAAAATTGCTCGTCTTTTGAGGCGATCCACGAATCGACCCATTTCTTCAATCCCTCATAAGAAGCGAAGTGCTGCTCAGCCAGACGATGAGTCATCGACCGGAATAGGTGGTAGTCTGAAGGAGCAATATCTGGTAAATACGACGGGTGGGATAGGAAATACCAACTCAATGTTTCTAACATTTTCTTTACGATTTTTGCAACATGTGGCCGATCATTGTCATGCTGAAAAATGACTTTATCGTGCCTTTTGGCATATTTTGGACGTTTAATCTTCAATGCTCGGCTCAATTGCATCAACTGTTATTGGTAACGTTCCCCGGCGACGGTTTGATTATATTGGAGTAGTTCGTAATATGTGACTACAAGCTCATCCCACCAAATGCACAGCCTTAGTTTCTTGCCATGAATGTTTGACTTGTCCACCGAAGTAGAGGCATGCCCGGGTCTACCCTATGATTTCTTACGCTTTAGCTCGTCGTAGTGAATCAACTTTTCGCCTCCTCTCACGATTCAATGTATAAATCCTTTGCGATTTTGCTTTTTGAGAAATGGTTCGCAAACAACTAAGAGATACTCGACATCTCTCAGCTTCAGTTCGTAAGGAACTCATTTTCCTTACTTTTAGACCACACCTAAGGTTTGGAAGTGTTGTGAAATAGCTTGCTGAGTGACTCCTAATTCTTGTGCAAATTCTTCTTGCGTTTGGCACGGATCTTCCTCAAGTAAAGCTTCCACTTCTGTGCCATTATATACTTTGGCATTCCACCGCGTGTTTGCCCTCCACGTCAAAATCACCACTTTTAAATTTTTGAAACCACTCCCAACAACTTCTCTTACTCAAATTAACATCACCATATGCTTCTGAGATTAGCTTATGTGCTTCAGCTGTATATTGCTTTAAATTAACAATTCCCACAAATGACGCTTAGTTGACTCAAAACTTAACATCTTAACACGATCAAACTAAGTGATGCTAGCAAAAAGTCAGAGGTATTAAAAGGTTATCTGTTTCCAGATGTCAGCATATACTACACGACTTTTTACAGCTCACAATTTTGATGTTATCGTATTGATGGAGCCATCTTTTCAAAACGGCCGAAAATTATGTGTATGCCCAATAAATATATTTTTAAATTGTCGTTCAATATAAAAACGTATAAGTAAATGCATATCGTTAAAAAAAATATATGGTAGCTGACTATTTTTCATTCTTAGTATCATTACTTTTGTTCTTCAATTTTTGAAAACGAGATTTTTTTAGATGGCATGAATTAAAACTTCACTATTTGCTTTGACTTTCATACAATTTATAAAAATTATTTATATATTATTACAGAAATATATTCGGAAATTACAATAATTATATGGGGTGTATAAGTTTCGAGCGTTTGTAAAAAAATGGCGTCACCATTCGATCCCAGTATTATATTTGTAGATTGTGTATTTTTTGACAACTCTGCAGAATTATAATTGAGCATTTTTTCTTTGCTGTTTATTTTATCGAACATGACAAGTTTCCAGACAAGCAAACGCCATTTGCGAGGTGCAATGCTTCGTTTCTTTAATATGAAGAAAATTACAGCTGGTATTTTGGCAGGTCTATTATTTGCTTTTGTAAACGTATGGGGCGGAATGTATTGGTAAATTGACGAGTTGCGAGTGGTTCAAACGCGTTAAAAGTGGAGATATAGAAGTGGAAAACAACGAAAAGTTCTGAAAAGTTTTAAAGACGAGGAATTAGACACTTTGCTTGATGAGAATCCGTCTCAGATTCAAGAAGAATTTGTTGCATCATTGGGGTTCACGTAACAAGCCATTTCCCTGCGCCTAAAAGCATTGGATTCATTCAAAAGGTTCGAAACTGAGTATATACAGATTGAAGGCTCAAGGCGTCTAACGGCGATTGTTCATGTCTGAAATGTTTCTGTAGCGGAATAAAAATACATTATTTTTACATCGTAGTATTACTGGTGTTATGGACTATACTCTTTGAATGTGTTGTATATGTTATATATATATGCTCCGCTTATAATTTAGTTGAAGGCAAAATAGTAACATTAATATTATATTAGTTTACTTTTAAAACATTGGTCATTTTATTGTAGCATTATATATCATTTTAGATAACATTTTGCGTAAGATATTTTTAAAATAATTAAAACAGTATAAGAAAATACGTATTACATATATATTTTATTTTTCTTAATTTGAAATGTTCAATGTCTAAGAGATTTGAGATTAAGTTTATAAATAAGTTGTGCGATATAATGCGAGCTTTGTTAAGCATGACTCAAGCATTAGTTTCTTTAAAGTCTTTAAGTATATAGTTTTAAGAAAATGAAATAATATATGTTATTGATATGATCTTTTTTATTTAACGCTAAATTCTGAATAGTGTTTAACTTAAGATTAGCAAATAAGATGATATTAATATGTGCGGTGTTAAATTTAAGAATATACAAAAGCTTCAATAGTTCGATTATCTAATCTCTGCGGACTAAACATGAAGGAAATGTGATACCGCAGACAAAGTGGCTATGCGTTAAAAGGCTTGAGTAAATTATTTAAAGAAAAATTTATGTAAAGCAAAGACGAGAAAAGAAAGATTCGAATAAACAAAATTATTGAAAGGTATGGTTTAAACGGACGTATGAATAATATAGAAAATCGATGCACTAGAAATCGCGAGCGAACTCTCGTTACAGGCCAAATTATGTGTACAAATAAGGTAGATGCTTGAACCGTGCCGTGACGGGAAATCTGAAGATTTTCTCTTAAAATGACTTGTATACGGTTTCACAAATAAGGTGGCGGAATATTTGCTATTGAGAAAATCTTGAGGTTTTCGAAAGAGGTCAAATGTTTATGCTTTATAAAAGCAATGATCCGTGCTGTGTCGGGAAATTCGGATATTTTCCTTAAACAAAAGCCTTTTTACAGAGTTATGTTGAAATAGGTTGCATTCTGGCTTTAGGAAAATAACGACAATTTTAAAATCAGGGGACGAGTATGGTTGGCCACCTCGGGCTCTCCGTTCGTCTGGTTGCGATTCGTGAATGGAGCTTATCACTCGTAATTGGACGCCTTTGTAATAGGGTTCATTGTTCTTTTCTCGTCCGTGCTAAGGTTATTTCCATTTGTTAGAACGTTTTCATTTTAACCTTTATAATAAACTTATTTTATATGGATTTGTACTTATTTCCTTTACGATTGTGTGTTGTTTAACCCAGCATTTGTTCATTATAACTAATAATAAAAAATTTATTAACTATGATAAGCCTAAACCTAGGAGATCGTATACACAGTCCGCCGATCCCACCCAATCTGCGTCTGAATGAAATATTTACGTAAATAAGATCATGCTCTGTATATGGTGGGATCAAAATACTGTCGTATACTGCGAACTGTTTCCCAAAGGTCAAACGATCAAAGGACCATTGCATCGAACTCAACTTATTCACTTGGAGGGAGCATTACAGAAAAACGACTAGAATATGAACCAGGCACGAGTCTGTCATTTTTCATCGCGAGAATACTCGGCCACAAATTGCGGCTTCCATCAAAATGTATTTGGAGAATGGGGAGATGGGAGATGCTTTGAATAAAAGTCATGTCACCATGTTTTCAGACTAACAACTCACATTTTGGAAAAAACTGGAAATTTATTTGTTCGCCCAATAAATAGAGCTACAGAAAACTACAACATGTTCAAACACGTATGTTGACAAAGGTTGTACTCTCGAGCATCGCAATTGTCGCCGTCATCATATACATACATATATATATATATATATATATATATATATATATATATATATATATATATATATATACACATACATACGAAGAATGAAATAGATATTTTTTTTTTTATGCAATATTTCGGTAAAATTAAAAAGAATCAAGATCCACTTGAAAAGAAAAGCTATCATGTGTTGCTGTTTTTATTCTATTTAATAAATGCTTCTCCTTCTGGAGAAAATTGATTCTTCGCCGATATAACCGACTCTTTCTTAGTTAAAGCAAGTGTGATAGCATAATTGTTCAATATTTTATTAGTATAAAACCATTTTGATGTGTACAAGCGTGATAGCAACGTAAAGACACTGATATGTGTATAGAAATATATAATTTAGTATAGAACAAATACTAACATTTAAACTATTGTATCATATACCTTTTATACTATGTTTTATAGAAGATCTTATTCCAATACTAAATCAGCGAGCTGGATATGAAGAAAACACGGATTTAATTTTATATGAAGAAATCAAACCTAATATGGTTGAGAAAATAGAAAATTTAGCAGAACCACTAGAGAAAGTATTGGACGAATTAATGGATGGGGATATTATTGTATTTCAAAAAGATGAAACAGATAATGATATATACGAACTTCCAACATGTCGAGACTACTTTAGGTTTGTAAATATAAAAATTGACTATAACTGAATTATAGAATAACTAATTGTTTATAATTAAATTTGAATTTATTACACATATACAGAGATTTATCGTCTAGAATGGAAGTTACCTTTTGCGATAAAACAATATCAAACGACGTTGGTTTTGTAATGGAACTTTCGCAGAGAATTACTTTTGAACATATGGCGAAAGCAGTAGCACAGAGACTAGGAACTGATCCGTATTTATTGCAATTCTTCAAATGTCAAAAGTAAGTCAATGAAGTTTCAGAAATATTTTCTTAAGATATAAATTTCATAATTCATAAATCACTACTTTATAAATACTTTATATTTTCTAGATAGGCGAGATTAAGAAAGTTAAGAAAGTTAAGAAAAGGGGGGTCCTATAAATGATATACTGATAAATTTAGAGTGAGGATGAGGTATATAAAGTAGCATACTGGGTTTTTTAATTTGAAATACTTGATGTTAACAGAAGCAAAATTATTAATAAATATTTTTTTTATTGGTCTTACCGTCCAATCAATTCAATCTAAAAATAAAATAAAAATAAAAAATAAATATAAAAATAAATAAAAACTAAAATAAAAATTAAATTAAAAATTAAATTAAAATATTAATAACAGTCAAACTGTCCTTGTTTACATTCACCCCCGTAGACTAATCTGAAAATAAAATATTAGCTGAAAAAATTCTTTGTTAGTAAAGTGCAGTCTGACTGTCCCCAACACCATTACCTAATTGACGACTTGTCCAACGTTTCGAGCTCGCCACGGCTCCTCATCAGGGACTAATCTAAACCTTATATTCTAATCTATATATACCCATCCCCACCACCTAATTTAGTAAATTAAATATAAATTCCCCCTCTACACAAATTGTCCAAAACCAATCAATTTAATAAGGAATGATAAACACAGTCCAATCTACCAGAATCCAACATTAAATTCACATTATTTTAATTCCTGGAAATGTGAATACTTTCAAGACTCTCCCTTCTATACTTATTATTAATACCATATTTCAAAATATCCACATTCACAAAATCAAAAGAATGTAAAAACTTTAAACAATGCTCTTTTAAACCAGAAGTAATATGTGAGCTACGTAAACTATATTTATGCTTATAAATTACCTTTTTTAAATATCTACCTGTTTGTCCAATATAGTATTTATCACAATCCATGCAATTAATCTTGTAAACAACTCCTGATTTTAAGCATAAATCATCCTTATCTTTGTAATTATTAAACAATCTACTCAAATTATTGCTATTTTTAAAGAAAATTTGAATGTTATATTTCCGAAAATTTCTTTTTATTCTTTCAGACAATCCTCGAACATATGGCAAGACAATAATTTTGCCTCCGTTAACATCAATTCCTGCACTATGTCTATTTTCGGTATTATAAATGTCAAACAATCTCTTAGCAATTAATCTATTAATAAATTGAATTGGATAACCATTATTAATGAAAGTCTCTCTTACTATCTGTAAATTATTTTGTCTAAAATCTTTATGTGACAATTTAATTGCTCTGTCAATGACACCTTTTAATGCTTCAATTTTGATTCCGAATTGGTGGTGTGAATTAAAATCTAAAAACCTACCTGACCAAGTAGGCTTTCTGTACCAATTAAGTTTTACCTTATTATTACTACATCTGATGACATTAATGTTCTGAAAACTTAACTGACTATTAACTTCAAATTCCCTTGTAAATTTAATTCTGTCATGTACAGAATTGAAAACATCCACCATTTCATTCACAAAAACTTCCGGAACAATTGTAAAGATATCATCAACATATCTCTTAAATATCATTGGTTCAAAAAGCAATTTTGACAAGGCTATACTTTCCAACTTTTCCATAACTAAATTAGCTATAACCGGTGACAAAGGCGACCCCATTGGACATCCGTATTTTTGTTCATAAAATTTATTATCAAATGAAAAAATTGTGTTATTAAAAACCAAATTAATTGCTTTAATAAATTCATTTTTTTTTTTTAAGGCAAAATTATTGTCTTACCATATGTTAGAGGATTATGGAAGAATTAAAAGAAATTTTCGGAAATATAAAATTCAAATTTTCTTTAAAAATAGTAATAATTTAAGTAATTTGTTTAATAAGGATGGTTTATTTATAAAATGTGGAGTTGTTTACAAAATTAATTGTATGGATTCTAATAAATACTATATTGGACAAACAGGTAAATATTTAAAAAAGAGAATTTATGAACATAAATATAGTTTACGTAGCTCACATATTACTTGCGGTTGAAAGGAGCATTGTTTAAAGTTTTTACATTCTTTTGATTTTGTGAATGTGGATATTTTGGAACATGGTATTAATAATAAGTGTAAAAGGAAGAG
Source organism: Sycobia sp. Sy_11 (assembly GCA_018907035.1). Classification (NCBI taxonomy): domain Eukaryota; kingdom Metazoa; phylum Arthropoda; class Insecta; order Hymenoptera; family Epichrysomallidae; genus Sycobia; species Sycobia sp. Sy_11. The sequence continues at coordinate 550,718 of JACCIC010000136.1, read as the reverse complement.
TCTTGAAAGTATTCACATTTCCAGGAATTCGAATAATCTTAATTTAATGTTAGTGTCTAGTAAATTGGACAATATTTATCATACCTTATTAAATTGATTGGTTTTGAACAATTTGTGTAAAGGGGGAATTTATATTTAATTTACTAAATTAGGTGGTGGGGATGGGTATATATAGATTAGAATATAAGATTTTAGTTTAGTTTAGTCCCTGATGAGGAGCCGTAGCGAGCTCGAAATTTTGAACTACGCCTTCAAGTAGGTAAAGGTAGTGGGGACAGTCAGATTGCAATTTACTAACAAAAAATGTTTTCAGCTAATATTTTATTTTCAGATTAGTCTACGAGGGTGACTGTATTCAAGGATATTCTGACTGTAATTATAATTTTTAATTTTTATTTTTATTATTTTTGTGTATTGATGTATTAGTGTTAATATAAATATATATATTGATATTGTTATGTATTATTTTTGATTGATTTAATTGCACTGTAAGACCAATGAAAATATTTATTAATTTTCATTTTAGTTTAGTTGCTGAGGATGAACCGTAGCGATTTGAAACTTCGGACACCAAAGGTGATTTTAAATTAAAGGTCGTGGAGGCAGTCAGGTTGTCCTTTACTAACATAGAATATCATTATATTATTTTTTATTATTTTTATATTATTTATTATATTATTTTTATTTTATTTATTATTATATTTTGATTTTATTATTAATTTTTCATATAATTTCTTGTAGTAATAAGCTTTATTTCAGATCCTACGGGGGTGTCTATAAACAAGGACAGTCTGAGTGTCATTATTTTAGGTAATACATTATATTATAAAGATTGTAAACTCGATTAAAATATTTATTAATTTCATATTTCCTAATTCATAATTAATTATTCTAATTTATTCCTAATTAATCTTTCAAACGTAATGCGTTTACTCTCTTCTTAATAAAATATTCTGAACAAGATTTGCGTGACGCTCGTTTGTACATTGTTCTTTTGTTGTAAAATGTCTTTATATAGTAAGAGCATCATTCGGTTGATTAGAAAGTTATGTGTATATAATTGTCTATCGAAATGAATGGAATAGAAAATAACTCATTATCCTACTATAAATTTATTGATGGAATAATAATACTTAAATTAATGTTACCATATTGTGATCGGTCTTATAATCTTTATACAATTATACTTTATATTAATATAATGATAGTAAGACCGTCATTGTTTACAATCACCCCTGAAGAATCTGAAAAATAAATTACTACTGCGATGGCGAAAAGCATGGCCACGCAAATTTATTTCGATTAGTATACAAATAAAGATTTCACTTTAATCATACACACACAAATTTACTACGAACATAAAGAATAATTTACACACAATCATTAATTTATTTTCGTCGCACACGCGATAATTATAACAAGTAAAATTAAGTTTTCGACAAATAATCTAACGCAAATACGGAAGTAATTTAATATATTAAAACGCGGTAAACATACCGAGAACGGACAAAGATCGCGGCGACTACTGGAGAAGGTAGTCGACGCGGCAGCCAAAAACCAAAAAACAGAGAGAAAGCAATATATCTTCTCTCTTTCTCTCTCTCTCTCTCTCTCTCTCTCTCTCTCTCTCTCTCTCCTGCTAAGACCGGAAAAGTGTGCGAGAGTAGATATACCAAGTGTATTAGGGCGGCGTGAGCTACCCCCCTCTAACGCATGCCCACACGCACAATACCGTGCTCTCATCGAACGTGCCAGCAGCGAATATCGGAATACCGTAGTAAGGAAACGCCCGAGCCTCTACACTGGCACGCACATTGCAAACATATCACCTGCCCTATTGAATTTAAAATACATTTAAAAGTTGTAAACGCCATATATATATATATATATATATATATATATATATATATATATATATATATATATATATGAATATTAAATACGAATTCAATGGAGAAAATTGTACTTTCGAGTTCGAGCGGTAGAAAGAAAATGTGCAAGTGCCTCGAGATGACGTTTACAGAGAGCATCATGTTCGGACTATAGGAAATATCTCGGGACGACTGCTATAGAGAGTTTTGTGTTGGGGAGGTAGAATATAATTTCCAATTATCCCAGGATGACTCTTACTGGGAGTGTGCGTGTTCGAATGATAGAATACTGATGATAGATCTCTTCATAGAAGTCGTAATGACATACCTGGACATCGTTTGCCACCAACTATACATGACACTTCCCGTAGAAGTCGTTCCAAATCGTCTGAAAATCGCATTCTATCATGCGAAAACGAAACTCCCCGTAGAAGTTGACCCAATATACCTAAACTTCGTTTACTATTAACTAAACACGATACTCCCCATAGACATCGTCCCGTCATACCTGGACACTATCTTCTAACGTCCGAACACGAAATTTCCCGTAGAAGTCGTTCCAAAACACCTGGAAATCGCATTCTATCATCTGAACATAAAACTCCCATTAGAAGTTGTACCGACACACCTAAACATCGCTTCCTAACGACTAAACACAATACTCCCTGTAGAAGTCGTTCGGAAAGACCTCGATATCGTATTTTACCGTCCCATCACGAATCTTCCCATAGAAGTTGATATCCTCATACCTGGATCTCGTTTTCCATCAACCAAGTACAATATTCCCCGTAGAAATCATGCAGAGACACCTGGACATCGCATTCTATCATCCGAACACACAACTGCGTATAGAATTCGTCTTGAGGCAACGGAATATTGTAATCAACCGCCCATACACGCCAATACAATATTACTCAGTAGTAACCATATTTAAAATATGTATATATAACATGTACAATATAATATACATACAATATACTTTTCATATTTCCGTGTTTTCAATTAAATACCGTGAATATTTTCGTAGTGATGTTAACTGAAATTCAAGCAAAATGTTGGTATGTGCATAGCATATTTTTTAAATAGGCGATTTATTAAATAGGCGATGGACCATATGTTTTATTTATATATACATAAGTTCGAGGTGTTGGTAAAGAACCCTATTTTGTCATCATTTCTTTTGTTTGAACTAAAAAAAACATAGTCACTTGTCCAAAATTCTAAAATTAATAGAATGTATAAAAATAAAAATATAATTTGTCGTCACAAACTATATTCAGTATGATTTGGCATACAGAACCCTTTATAAGAGAAGGGGAAAGAAAGTGAGAGAGAGAGAGAGAGAGAGAGAGAGAGAGAGAGAGAGAGAGAGAGAGAGAGAGAGAGAGAGAGAGAGAGAGAGAGAGAGAGATTTTCCCATGTAAGAGAAAATAACATTTACAAAAATTAAATAATATCCATAAGGTGTGAGAGTAGTGTCAGATTCACCTGAAGAACAAAAAAGGTAATACCGACTTACGTCACACCTTCTTTAGGATACGAATCCCAAAGTTGGATATGAATATTCACTTGAGCTGGCTTGGTATTAATACTTTAAGCCGACTACATTGATTTGACGTTCGTGATTCAATACGCCACCTAGTGGCCGCTGGTGAAACTAACCACTAAAACTGTTAACTTAATTTATTGTGAAAAGTAAAATGATTTTCAAGAAAAAACATAGCCTATGTCCTTCCCAAAATAATATAGAATCTACATGTCAAATTTCAGAACAATTAGTTCAGTAATTTTTTCGGTTATCGCGTACAAACAAAAACACGCTTTGTCTTTATAAATTAGTATGATATAGACATACGTACGTATGTCAAGAAAATTAGTTAAGTTTATAAATAAGATAGCATAACGTAAAATAAGTTTATATACAATATTCTAGACTAATCATCGTTATTCAATATATATATATATATATATATATATATATATATATATATATAGATTAAAATTTGCGCGTTTAAGTTAAATAGTTATATAATACAAAATAATGGTAAATTAAATATAATCTAATGTAAGGATAAACTAAATATTTAAGATATTTATACCAGCGAACAGAAGGAAAAATGAATAAGGCGAACATAATATATAAGGCTAAGGTGTACAGGTTTTATATCCTTATTTATAATTTAATATAAATCTAATTTTAATAAAATAATTACAGCCGATTTGTAGACAAAATAACGATATCTTTATATAAGTTAACTTATAAAATTATAGATATTTTATCAATATTCTGTAGAAATAGGATATGTAGGTATTTTATAGATATTGTATAGAAGTATAAAGTTAAATACTTTATAAATATTTTATAGAAATGAATAATTATATATTACTTATAAGCTTTGCCTAATGTAAGAGAGCCAACGAAAGAATTTTTTTATATACAAAATTTAATCTTTTCCAATACCATCGTGACAAGTTTCTATGAAAATTTCAAAGGGCTTTGTCGGGATTACATATAAATACAGGCCCGGCAGAGCCAGACTTCACTGTCGATTAGGATTTCCTTTAGGTCGGAAAACCACTTACGACAGTCCTGTAAAATATTCGTATGGACTTAGTTTTTTCGTGCATTTTTTTCAACTTTGGTTTTTGAAAGAACACACTTAACTCCGTATTTGTGCGGTTTTTTACTTAGTTTTTCTGTGCGTTTTTGTGATTGAGTTTTTATATTGTTTTTTATTAGTTTTTCTCTGCGGTCTTAATTTTTACGGTTTTTCTAGGTTTAGTTTTCGTGCGCAGACTTATTTTAACTGTACTTAATTCTATTAATTTATAATTTAGGATTAGTCTTTAGAATTAGCAGCGATACATACTCGTAAACGCGGTCTGTAAACCGATTGCTATTGGATACAATAAATAAATATAAGTAAGTAAGTTAAACTAATTGTTCTTATTTCATTTATTTCTTCCGTGAAAATAGTAGTAATAAAATATTTTTAATAAAGGGATTTTTAATCCTGTGCTCGGAAGCTGCTTCGTGTTCAATTAGTATTTATTAAAGAATCCGATTAGATACTTACACGCTTCTAAATTTAGTATTGGTTGAATTCGTTTCGCAGTGATGTTTGCGCCGCGTATGTATTCATGTACCAGTCCCACTTCCCTGGCTATTCATCGCGAGATTAGGCCAAAAATAGGGGGGAAAGCTTGCTGGTACTCATTTCAAGGTGTCACCCGCCTTTAAGCAGATTTATTAACCAAGGCGGGGTGTCACACTTAAACATTTCTTGTTTTATAACATTTTAAAAAGATTATATATAAATATTCAAAGTATTCTGTTTTAATATCAATACTAGCGGAATTGTTGAGACGTATGTACGAATTTTCGAGTCTCTGGTCTTTTAATGAAATCTCCATAACTGATTTGATTACTGATGTGTATATTCCTAGGATAATGCGTATTCTTAAATTTTTTATTACATAAACAATTCTTATTATATCTGTACCTTTCAGTCCTTGTATTTCTGAAACTGAAGTTCAATTTACCAGTACAACTGTTTATCCTCTCGAACTAGTTTTCCAATTGAAATTATTTATACAATTTTTGGCTACAACTGAACGTCTAAAGGAGCCTACTGGTCCAGAATCAACGAGTTCTGTATAATTAATGAGACCAATCTTGACATATTCAAAATAAGGTGTCTAATTTCCTCGCAGTTGAGTCTGTGTTAGTCTGGCCGCTAGTTCACTTGGCTGGCGCTTGTATTTATTATTAATGTTCGTTATTAGTAATGAATAAAATAATCCAACTAAATGTTATGTGTATATTCAATATACTAAACAGAAAATACAAAGATAAAGTATCAAACAAACCCGGAAGTTCTGATAGTGTACTATGTATGTATATCTATATATAGAATTATATGTAGCCGAAAATTTTTCTTCTCATAGGATTAGGTGTATAACTACAACATATATTGGATGTATAATCATAACGAAAATTTTGGCACTTCGTTACAGTATAATCCTTCTACGTTATGAGGAACCATGTCCAAAGTTTTAATAAAAATAAATTTTATCATGAAATCAATTTTATTTAATGTTAGAATTAATGGAAAGGAACGAACAATAAATGAATATTTATACTATATTTAATATAAGCAAATCTACTGGCCTTTATTAGCGAAGTTAACAAACACGTCTGAATCTTATAATCGTACGTAAAAGAATACTTGCAAGCCGCAGGCGTCCGAACGGCGTAGAATATATATATTACTCGACACATGTGCACAACATAAGTGTGTGTTACATTAGCCGAAAGCGCCGGGGAAAACGCATAATCCAACACTCTCTCTCGGTTTGTCCGGAGCTTTCAGCTAAAACGTATATTTCATGTACACATGCAGATATGACCATTAATAGTTTGAGAGTACTGATGTGTCCAGTTTCAATTTGATCGATCAATTCATATGTACGGTATCATCGTTTCACTCTTCTTTCGATTATCGACTATGTTGCAGGTACTGGCTCGGATATTGGATTCACGTACATGTGTTTTAATTGGAACTATCCCAATCTTCCTCTTCAACTCGGAGATCTGAAACATTTATTTTTATTTAGTCATTTAGAATGATTTGTATAATCCTAACGTATGTCTCAGCCCTTTGTGAATATGTCGGCTAGTTGGGCGGACGATTTTACCCATTTTATCTCGACTAGGTTATCCCGAACGCACGCTTTCAGATAGTGTTCCCGTCGACTTATCATATGTCGGAGACGATTATTTCCATCGGTTTTCGCGGAAAACTGAGCGGCCTGATTGTCGCAGTACACGCGCAATGGATATAGATTATCCATTTCATAGATTATTCAATCTCTGATCTTCAATCAATTTCAATCGATTCTTTCTTGTCTTTTTCTTTCTCTTTTTCTCTAAACTCCAATTCACATATTTTATCTGATATGTGTGATTGTATTTCAGATATATCCGATCTTTCTGTTATAAATATATTATTGTTTAAAATATTATTTTTATTAATTATTGATTCAGATTTAGTTACGTTTTCTTCATCATAATCCTTATAGTGGCATATAACGTCTGCCTCCATAATTATCGGACGGTTCGGGTTGTATGCTCCTGTTGCGATTGGATTGAATGGCTCCTCCATTGTCCAAGATTGATTCTGCGGTAGATATCGTTCACTTTATTCGTTCCTTTGTATATCTTTCGATCTAGTTTCTTCTGCCTGATTGTATTGAATCCTTGCATCAGATTCTTTTATAATTTCGATCTTCTTGATCCTTGGTTTTTCCCTGGCTTCCATCTCTGATTATTTTGGTTGGATTGCTTGGAGCTGTGTTTTTATCAACTCGGATAATTGTGTTGCTAGATTAAAGACTAGCTGTTGATTTGTTTCTTTTTGTTTTTCAAAGAATTTAGCGCGCTCGTTGGCGGCTTCTATTCTAATTTCGGCCAACCTCGCCTCCTTTTTAATTTCTATATCGTTCAGAGCATTTTTGAGCTCGTCTGTACTAATCATTTCTTTTCCGGTTTCTTCCGGTATATCTAGACATAATATCTTTAAGTCAATTGGCCATTTCTGTTTCAGGATCTCTTTCTCTGTTTCGTTATGTAGATTAATTATTTATACTATCGTACTCTCTGCAAAATATATATAGACGCTTATCGGTTCTCTACTTACGAGAGAGACGTCTATTTTATGTCCCTCGCCAAAGACATACAATCTTTTTTCTTTCCATATTCTCAAAAGTGTTCCAGTTATCGTTCTCTTTTGCTCCTCTTTGAGACCTGTTAAAATGAAAGCTGAGCTTAATTCATCTGAACCTTGCTCTTTGTTTATACGCGATACTATTACTGAGTTTTCGTGTCGGTGGCTGGTATTCTCTCGGGGTTATTTGGGAATTCCGGAATACTTTAAGTTACCTTATAAGCTCTTATATATACGCATCTGTACTGAGACACGGTGAACCACTTGATATATATAATAAGCTAAAATTTAAAAAAAGTAACAGTTTAGCTTCGCTCCGCAATGTTGACATTGACCTATTTATTAATAGGGCACGATTATCACGCAATATGTTCTCATTCACCATTGCTGCTTCACGTTTGTGGAATGAGATACCAGCACATATACGATCTTCCTATAAAACCTCTGCTTGTAAGACTGCGCTGATTCGATTCTATAGAGAACGTTATCATAATAATTGATTTATGATACACATAAACACCTCCTAATGTAATGTTGTTGTTATTATTATTATTATTATTATTATTATTATTATTATTATTTGTTTTTTTTTCTATTATTATATTTTACTTTTATTCTATTACATTATTATATTTATATAGTTATATTGTTAGAAAGTGTTGTTATAAATGTAATATTGAAATTATGACTAATTTTTATTATGATATATAGCTTGACTATTATTGTAATATTGCTATGCTGGCCTATGAACAACCACGAGTCCTTAGGCTCTAATAAATACAATTCTAATTCTAATTCTCTCTCTCTCTCTCTCTCTCTCACTTAATGCTGTAATTTCTCACGTACTTTAATACGTATGCACGTATAGGCATATATAAGCACATACGGGATGTTTCATTTAAGCCTGTACGATTTTCTATTCGAACTTGTTTCTGAAACTTACTTTAAATTAGACGCTTTGAATTGTGCATTTAAATTAAAGAATCTATATTCATGCAAGAATATATCTCCGCACAACAAAGTTCGATCATTCTCTCTCCCGAGTCAGTTACACTGGGGAGGAGCGCGCACGCTGATTGACTGCACCCCACCCTTTGGCTCGCGCATGCTCAGTTCATTCGGCTAGTGGCTGCGGAGCAGTGCGCATGGATACAAGGCGCAACGGTACGCGCGGCGCTCTTTTTCGCCCCATTCCGCGCGTGCTCATTCATTCTCTCTCTCTCGCTAAGCCTCATGCGCTCTCCCTCGCACACTCGCATCCTTTTTCATTCGCACGCGCTCAGTCTTTTTCTCTATCTTTTTCTTCCACACATATATGCATGCCTTTGGTTATTGCGCATACATTCTCTCATGCTTTTTTCGTACATTTACGCATGTGGTAAGGTTTGGTTTCTTGCGACCGGGCACGTGCCAGGCGCATTTTACCTCCCCTTCTTACTTAGAAGTCGTTGTTTTTTAGGACTTTATTTCTAAGAAGTAAAACAACGGTTTGTAAATTTTTGCGCGTGCTTTTGCGAGATTTCATACATGTACATTATACATATCCATGTGTCATTTTTCATTTTCTACTTTTAATTTTATGATTTTTACATGCTTTTTACGTGTTTCTGTTAATTTTTAAACTCTTTCTTATTTCGATTTTAATAAATATGTATTTATTTAAGTGTTAACTACTATTTCTTTTGCAAATTTTTGAGTTGACGTTCGTAATACTATTCGATTTTAGATTATATCACTTCTAATTCTTATATTTCAGACTTACCATTTTCCACTCTCTCTTTATTACCCGTCATCGTTTCTTCCTTCTATTGTTTTATACTGTAAAATTTTCTCAAATTTTGTACTCTCTTTAGAACCACTCTAAGAGAGAGAGAGAGAGAGGATGTGGCGTGGTTGAATTTGTCACACAACAAGTTTCACCTTTCACTAAAATTTCGGACAGGCTTTGTTTTTATAAATCGGCACTCACTCCCGATCGCGTTAACATGAAAGCTAAAAATTTTTTCGGTTAATTTTTAATCTCTCAGATCACGTGATTTGCACGCGAAAATTCGCTGGTCCACGTGTCTATCTAAATCTCTTAATTTCGAAAAAAATATCCTCAAATTCCGCAGTTGAGCGGGCTGTAACTCATAACCTGCTAGAATTAATGAAAGTAAGGTACAATAAATGAATATTTATACTATATTTAATATAAGCAAATCTACTGGTCTTTATTAGCGAAGTTAACAAACACGTCTGAATCGTAAAATACGTACGTAAAATACGTAAAATACCTACGTATAACGTAAAGAATACTCGCAAGCCGCGAGGAGCGCCGCAGGCGTCCGAGCGGCGCACAGCATCTATATTACTCGACACATGTGCACAACAAAAGTGTGTGTTACATTAGGCGAAAGCGCCGAGGAAAACACATAATCCAACATTTAATGATAACGAAAAACTATCGCATGTTTGGGCTCCGTATATATAGCTCCGTATATAACGTTTCCCGATGCTTGTAACCTCGCGACTCTAGCTTCACCCACCTTGGCCCGGTTTGCTTAATACTGCCAGCTTTTTTTGGCAAATACCAAACACGCCTGTTTATATCACGTTCGGATTATAGGAGATGTCTCGGAACAACTGCTATAGAGAGTTTTGTATTGGGGAGAAAGAATGCAATGTCTTACATACAAGAAATCATGTGCGTGTTCGAATGATAGAATACGAATCTCTTTATAGAAGTCGTACTGACGTACCTGCACATTATTTCCCACCAACTGTACACGACACTCCCAGTAGAAGTCGTTTGAAAACACCTAGGCGTCGCATTCTATCACCCGAACATGAAAATCCCCGTAAAAGTTGTGCCGGCATACCTGAACATCGTTTCCTACCAACTCAACACGATACTCCCTGTAGAAGTCACCTCATTATACCCGAATATCGTCTTCTACCGTCCGAATATGAAATTCCCAGTAGAAGTTGTTCCAAACACTTAGATATCGCATTCTATTATTCGAACATGAAACTCCCTGTAGAAGTTGTACCAATATACTTAAACATCGGTTCCTAATGATTAAAAACATTACTCCCCGTAGAAGTCGTTCGGAAAGACCTCGATATCGTATTTCACCGTCCCATCACGAATTTTCTCATAGAAGTTGATTTTTTCATACCTGGACGTCGTTTTCTATTAATTAAATACAATATTCCCCGTAAAAATCGCACAGAGACACGTGGACATCGCATTCAATCATCCGAACACACAACGACCTATAGAAATCCTTTTGAGGCAACGGGATATCGTCTTTTAAATGTGTATATATAATATATACAATATAATATACGCAGAATCTATATTACATATTTCGAATATTTGACATATAGATTCTATATTATTTTTAGAAAGGGCATAGACTATGTTTTTTATTGAAAATCATTTTACTTTCATCAATAAATTATGTTAATGGTTTTAACAATCACTTTTACCAGAGGCCAGTAGGTGGCGTCTTAAATGACGAACATCAACTCAAAGTAGTCCGCTTAACGTATTAATACCAGGCCAGCTCAAACGAAAGTTCATATCAGAGTCAACAAATATATATATATATATATATATATATATATATATGCATAAATGATAAAAATACACATGTAGTATAAACAAACCTAGATATTGTATACGTATATACAATTCTTAAAATATATATTACTATATAGAATATATATATGTACATTATATAATAAATCGAACAAATAAAATAAATATGTACTGTAAATATTTGTAGCACGAATGAAATATGCACAATTATATATAAACCTAATATTAAAATTATAAATTGATGCACAAAGGCACATAACCTTGATGTTGCAAATATAAGCAGTACATTTTATTGAACATATGTAATAATAAAAGTAATATTGATATCCGATTAATAAAATATACAAACCAATATCATGTAAAACCCGAACAATCATCTCATTGCAATAGATAGAAAGAACTGTACCATTAATAAAACACTTATACGAATGCATGACTAAACAATTGTACAAAACCGAATAATTGTCTTAAAAAAAGGGTTATACAAATATAAGAAGTATTATAATATTATAAACTTAAAATGTAAGTTTTTGGTACACCTAATGCCACCTGTGAGAGAAAGAGAGGGATACTATTCTTATCGGTTCCAGCACTTACAGTGGAAAACACAAGCCCCCGAATTTCCCGGGCCAATCACAGGAGTGGAAACTCCGAACAGTAGAGGATATCCGCGCTTCACCTATAAAAGAGCAGGTTTTTATGCTCACCGTCTACTACTCCTACGTCTACTTCTACTCGATCATCACACCATATCATACGTTACTTTCACACCACTCCTTACTCCATGCACTACACTCTTCACTCAATCCTCTCGTTCAACTCCACGTACGATATCACCACGAACAACAACCACAGCAAAAGCAGCAGCTAAGAAAGGAAGCAGCAATCAATCAATCTCTCTCTCTCTCTCTCTCTCTCTCTCTCTCTCTCTCTCTCTCTCTCTCTCTTTCTTTCTCTCTCTCTCTCTCTCTCTCTCTCTCTCTCTCTCTCTGCAGTGGATTAGAGGTATCTGTGCCAATAGAAAAATAAAGTGAGTAAAAAATAATAACAATCAATTCTTTATAATTTATTTTCCTCGCTCTAAGATTCACAAATTAAACCTTACCGGGGAAGTGATTGGGTCCCCCTTGCAAAAGGCTGGGACTATACAAGCCCCAAATCCTTTCCACTACATCTCTCCAAACTTTATTAGCAGTAGAGAAATAGTTAGATTGGAAGGCTAAGGCGGATAAGGACGTCTTCTTGTAAGAGCAGGAGCCCATATCTACGAGAAGTTCTTTGGCCTCCATCTAATATTCAATAAAGGCTAGGTTTTCTTCTTCCTCCCATATATATTTTTATTATATATCAATATTGCATCAGGGCACGAGGATCCAGAGCTAATGGAGGCAACTCCAGGCTCAAAAGCCAAACCTAGTGAGGCATACATGTCTATATCCATATATATATATATTGTAACGGGGCAAATCCGACTATACGAACTCCAGTTCGAACATCAACGCGCGGCTGCTCCCGTACGGCCTGCGCGCAACCCACGTTGCTCCGTTTTCTCGCCATCCGGGGAATAAGCGCCCCTCCGCGGTAGAGTCTCGGCGCGCCGCGACGCGTCGGCCCGTTACAACAAAAATAAACCGACTCACGAAGCCTCGAGCTACTTACTTGCCTCGTGGGCGGTGCTGTGGCCGTGAGCCCCGTGTCCGCAGCAAGCTCAGTTCGCACGGCGGAAGCTCTTCGCCGTGCCCGCGGAGGCGGGTGAATCCTGCGCGCAATATCAGCGCGATGCGGGAAAATAATCGGGGACGGTAGGGGCTGACAGCGAGGAAAAGAAAAACAGAAATCGACACGAACAAGCTTTTCAATTACAAGATTTATTAGCAGCAATCTCCCGATTTACAATATTGAAAGCTGCGAAGTTCCGCAGGCTGCAATACGCACGTGCCCTCTCTCTCTCTCGCTCTCACACTCGCACGCTCGTCCGCTCGCTGACCGAGCGCCACGCAAGGGCGCACTCGCATGAACCTAACCTGGAAGTACTCACAACGGGGCGTCCCCCAGGAGTACCGGCATCGACGCTGGACGACACGCGTAAACGCACGCGGGCGCCAGACGGCAGCGGTCCGCCTACCTCGTCTGCGCAAACACAAAACAGGCGCGAGCACTAACGCGGCAGGCGCTGGGCGAAGGCGGGAGTTGCTGGGCCTTCCGCACGCTTCCGGTGATGCCAACGGCCGCCGGCTCCAGTGAACGATGCTGTCGGTGCCGCGTACTCTGCTCGTTCACTTGCTCGGGGTGAAGTCATTAAGTTCTACGTCTCTCCGCAGGACGTGTCAAACGCGCACACCGAAAACCCCGCTGTACTAGCTATTTTTTTCGCCCGTCTCGGGCGCACGTGGCTCTCCTCGAATCTTCATTCCCCCCTCTCACCGCTCTTCACCCGCGGCCGGTCGCCGCGTCGAGGTCGCGCGGTGTTTACATGCACGTGCCGCGGCTTACGAGGCGCATTTCGGATGCGGCCCCGTGACAATATATACATATATATGTATATATATGTGTGCTTCACGAAAAGCTCATATGCACGGAAGGGTGAGTAAACCCAGCCGACACAAAAACGACTTGTATCTCAAAAATATAATTCAATATTGATTTAAGTCCATTTACGTTTTTCACCTATCAAATTTCGACGTGATAATGATTGATAATTAATGCACTCCTCAATCAATTTGTATTCTCTTGTGACAACTGTAAAAAATGTAAAAAAACTTGTAAAAATATGTTATGACGAATGTGTTTATATATACATTATTTATAAGCTATTCTATACTTGTGGCACTAATTTAATTCTGTACAATATTTCAGTTACAAAGATTTGCCTGGTAATCCTTTAAAATATACTTTTGATGGAACTTTAAAAGAATTAGTTGCAAATTGCAAGCCTAAAACAAAAAAAATATTTTATCAACAACTTAGTATTCATGTAAATGAGCTGGAAAATAAAAAACAGTTTAAATGTATTTGGGTTGGATCATTATTAAAAGAAGAGAAAGAAATCATTCTGTACCCAAACAAGAATGGCACAGTGTCGAATTTATTAGAAGAAGCTAAAAAACAGATAGAACTATCAGAGAATGGTTCAGGAAAATTGAGAATTCTTGAAATTGTTAGTAATAAAGTTCAACATGGTCCAAAAGATGATGTCTTACTTGAAACGCTAAACACAAATGGTTCAAAAATGTATAGAATTGAAGAAGTACCCAAAGACGAATTAAATTTATTGGAAGATGAAATACTAGTGCCGGTTGCTCATTTTCACAAAGATGTTTTTTCTACCTTTGGTATACCATTCTTTTTTAAAATAAAACATGTAAGTATTTTAATATGTTTGTACATCTCTATTGTAAATTGTCTTTTCTGTTTAGTTTTTTGATCGACATAGAAGAAGAATTAAAAGCTTAATTAAAAGCTTAAATTTTCCCCAACAAAAAAAGGTCAGTTTGATCATCGCACTGTTTGCGCAATAGTTAGGTCCTCATCGACGTATCCCACCATTTTGTTTTTTTTCTGCTTTGTTCTAAGCGATGGGATTCAGAAGTGAGTTTGCATCAACAAGGTCGGTTTTCTAATCACGGTAGTACCTTGCATATTAATTAGGCCATTCCATCGACATATGCCACTATTTTGTGTTTTTTTCTTCGTCAGTAATTCCGCCTAGTTTCTCCTTTTTCAATCTCACGAACGCTGTCTGATGGACACTGGCGTGTAGCGCAAAAACTATATGCAATAGTCCAAAAGTGATTTGATGTCATCTATATATAACTTTTTCTTTTCAATCCCATCATCATAAGTTAAACCAATTATTTCGAAATGACCGTGTAGATATATACATATATATATATATATATATATATATATATATATATATATATATAATAAATTTGCTTCAAAGTAGACATTCTAGCATACTCCACTCTCCTCAAAATTGTACTACACTACTCACCTATATTATTATATATGAATAAACACGGATACAGAGAAAGGCGTCTCTGAAACTACGTGGAACTTCTTCCTGTATTTGAAGACACGCGTCATTCTTCATACTCTCACTCTTCTGAAATAAATGTCTGTATTTGCTAAAGAATTGTAGTATGTAGGCGAGAAAGAAGGAGAGGAAACAGGAGATAATGTTCTCATTTTTTGCAACGTGGCGATACGATAAAACGTTCTAGACGCCTAGCCTGCTACAAATTATGTGAAAAAATGTGTCAAAAAATTCTAAGATGATTTTAGTCTAAAATAATAAAAAAATTGCATCAATTTTACTTGAAGACACCGACCGCACTACAAATTTGCATCCGAAATAAACTAGATATATTATAATTAAAAGATTTCGAAGAGTCAAGCATATTTTTCACAGAATTCGAAAAATTAATAAACGAACTAAGAAGTGCTAGTGTGGAAATTAAAGAACATGAAAAACTTGATTATATGCCAAAAAGGATACTGGATTCCTTAAGTTTTATCGGTGATTTTATTGATTCTATGTAGGCCTGTGACCGTACTTGCGAATTCATAAAAAAAAAATTTCATTGTGGGAAACAGAGGACCGAGTGACAGTGGTCATCGAAGGTGAAGTGTATTTAAAACCGAAAGAACAAAGAAGAACGGTATTAAATGCCATGGTTGTGTAAAAAAGGTCACATGGTACGAGACTGTTGGAGGAAGTTCGAGACAGAATTCAACAGCAAGAAAATATACGTAAGCCGTCACAAGGATTATATAGGCAATTGGCAGGAGGGCATCAACATTCGCAGCAATGCAGAGGCGTGAATTTAACCAGCGCGTCGAGGCCGAGGATGGCAAATACGGAACAGGGGAATAGGTCAGCAAGACGCAACTTACGCACACACAGAAAATGAAGAATATCAGGGAAGCGGTTCGTTTCTGACTCGAATAGAGTGAGAAGCTGATGAAATGAGCGCCGAAGAAGTATATTTGAGCGAGACACGTACAATAGATTGTATTTTGGACAGCGGCTGTTCAGATCATATAACAAATAAAGATACCTATTTGATCGAATTTCTTAATTTACAAAAACTAATAAATGTTAAATTCGGAAACGTGTTAAAGTCGCATCTTAACAGAGTAAAGTAGGAAAAATTTCCACTTATTTTTTAATAAACGGACAGAAAATTAAAATTACAATATCCAATGTACTCTTCGTGGAAAAGATGGATAAAAATCTAATTAGTTATGCGAAAGTAAGAGAAGAAAATAAAATGGTCTCGATAGGAAGAACATGAAAAATGTATAATAAATATAATAATATAATTGGAATTCCGTACAAAGAATGTGGTTTATATAAAATTAGTAGTTATACTGAAAATAAAGTAGCTTATACAAAGAATGCAGAACAAATGACAGAAAACAGAATGTTAGGGCATATGAATTTAAATTATTTGCATATAATGTGCAAAAATAAACCAATTGAAGAAATACCAGAATACTTGTACTCAAAGCAAAATGGATAAGTTGAGTTTTCAAAACCATCGTACTAGAGCAAATGAAATTTTAGAATTAGTCCACACCGACATAAACAGACCGCGCACGGAAACTGGATATGACGGATGAAAATATTTTTTGACCTTCATTATAGTAAGTGCGCACTAGTATATACACTGACGTCAAAAGGTGAAGTTTACAATTGCTTTGCCGATTCTGTAAATAAAGTCGAAAATTTTACGGGTAGAAAAAATAGAGAGAAAAGATAGAAAAAAGGTAGGGACTAAGATGCGATAACGGTAAGGAGTATATTAATAAAAACATGCAAAATTTAATAAGTGAAAAGCGAATCTTCTTAGAACCTTGTCCACCATATGTTCATGAGCTCAATGGCACAACTGAGCGCTACAGCAGGACAATAATGAACACTGCAAGATCTTTACTGACTGATTCAAAATTAAATAGTACATGTATTTGTCCGGAATAATAAAACCTGCAGCGTATCTAAAAAATAGAGTAATTAATAATAACCAAAACAAAACGCCCTTTGAAATATTTAAAATAAAAACAAATATTAATAACTTAAAAGTATACGGTTGCACTGTTTTCGTCAGGATACCCGAAGTTAAAAGACAATCCAAATCGGATAGGATGGCAGATATGGGAGTGCTGATAGGCTATGAAAATGTTGCCAACTGAGTTCTAGTTATAAATACTAGATAATAAAATAAAATATAATAAAATCGTAATAGCAAGACTTGTTGAATTTATAAATGAAAACGATAATTTAGTACGATTTCTCGGTGAAGAAAAAATGAATTTACGCAAAAAGAAGAAATTGACGAAAATATTGACTTAAATAAAAATGATGAAGAAACAAAAACTGAAACAAAAAAATTGAAAAGTTGAAAATAAACAAACCAGGAAACTTAAGACACGACCAGATAGGTCAATTGTATCTAAAGATGAATTGAGGCGGTCGAAATTATAAACAAAAGCACTCCAAGCGGATAATATTTTCGTACATATATCTTTTTGCCGTCTCGCGTTCACCCCAATCGATTCTCGCAAACACCACAATCACGTAACGAAAACGAACTATTTCTCACGACTCGCAATCATGCACTCCCCCACATCGGTTTTGGGAGGCGAAGTTTGTAACCGCCGAATGTTCGTTTTAAGACCGCGAATCTTCGTATGCGATGGCGAAATGTTCACGTCGAGCTGCCAGAGTGCATGCGAGACAAACGGAGAAGTGAGGAATGGGAAAAGAGAGAGCGCTCTGTTTACTTCAGCTTCAATCGTTACCTAGGGAAGATGCCGTACGTAACCTCACCATCATGACCGGCATCAGCCTCGGAATTTGAGAGAATTTCGGTTCATTATCGCTACTTTACCAGGCTCTCCTGCTATCCATAGAAGGTCTCCACCAGCATCTGGAACGAGTGAACACGCACCTGCGTCTCACATCCATCTGGGACTAAAGCGCCGGCTCACCACTAGCTGCGGGAGAGAGAGAGAGAGAGAGAGAGAGAGAGAGAGAGAGAGAGAGAGAGAGAGAGCGAGAGAAAGTCTGCACACACACACACACACACACGCGTGCGTAATGCAAGGCGCACAGAGACGGAGAGCAAGTAACCCGAAAACGGCGTTATATACACATATATATATATATATATATATATATATATATATATATATATATATATGCGTGTCCTAGATATAACTGCTCATATTAGTGGTATGGTATCAGGAAGGCAAAATTGTGTGTAAATATTAATATTCATTTAGGTCAATTGCTAATATTTTTTTGCAGTACGGGCCAATCTCTGTAAGCCAATCAGGGCTCAGAGAAGTGTGTCATCGCTTGCGAGCGAGAAAAACGAGGTCAAACGAAGGGAAACGAGGCGAAGTCTAGCGAACAAGGCAAAGTCCAGTAGTTGTTATTTTTCTGTCCACTGTCAACGCTAACGTAATTGCTTGGATATATGGACGCATTGACGGAACGACATTCACACGTGTTGTGAATAAAGCTTATCTTTCTTCGTTTACAACGGTCCCTTCTCATATTTTTTTCAAACTGCTCTTTTTTAGAACAGCCCACTCTACAGCATTGGAAATAATGAAGAAAAGGTCAATGTTTGCTCTCGGCCCACGAGAAAATTGGCATATACGTCTGTTTTCAAAAACAAATGTGCAACTGAATTTTCAAAATTTTACAAAGATTAAAAAATAGATATTTGATAAACACATAAAAAACATGCAAAAATATCGATTGTAAGGAACTTTGAATGGTATATATCGTATGACTTGGGCTCGAGTACAATAAAATCGTATAAAATAATTATGGAGGCATGTATAAAATAATTATTGCATTAATTAATAACTATTTTTATCTGTCTTACGGTCTTTATAATATAACATATTAGCTGAAATAATGACAGTCAGACTGTCCTTGTTTACGTTCACTCCCGTAGAATCTGAAATAGAATTGATTAGTACAATAATGTGACGTCCAGCCGAAGCGATACGGCGATTTAATGCCGTTAGTTACCGGTGAATTGTCCCCTTATTTTCGGCCAACGCCTTCGCGTATTGAAATCGAGGATACGCGGGGCGGATCGCGGATACCTTTATCGCGAGGGCGGGGCACGGTGCGTTTCGACGCTGGTTAAGGCCACGTCAGATATCCCCTAAGGGTAGCAGCTTAGAATGCTTACTTTTATTCTATAACTTAGATACACGGTACAAAAGATTGTTTCGCTTGCTACAAACGCGACCGGCAGTCTGCTTTTCGCAGTCCAGCGGGCCCGTATTTATAGTCGGTGCGCGAAGCCGCCAAATTTTTCCCCGCTGGGAAAATACATGATAGTGGGAGAGATGCCGGGACGTTTTTTTATTATAGAAATATTATACTTCCCATCATCTCGTACAAATATTATTATGATTATCGCTTTCTCTTTCGCTCGACAAAGACTTTTCATATAAACTACATGGAACAAACCTAGGCGTTGTCGTGAATTATAAACTAACTTTATTTAATATTTAATAGAAAATATAATTATTAAAATAATAATAATTGATTAACTATAACGCTAATATACAATAACATACTCTTATGATCTATTACATTTTATGATGGTGTATACGCGTTAAAAGTATGAAGATTAATACTAAACATTATAATTGTAATAATAATATACAAGTAAGATAAACTCGAATGATAATTTTTTTGTTTTTTTTTTTTTTGAGGGAGAGGAGAAAAAAATCCTTTATGAATTCCGGAGACCGGTCCTCGGGTATGTAGGACTCACCTGTAAAGGACATACCCACTAAAAAACTACCTCCTCAGTGCATTCCCCTCGACTGCTTCCCACAGCTCTGAAAAGAGCTGCGAGTCGGGGTCGGCAGGCGTGCA
This sequence comes from Sycobia sp. Sy_11, assembly GCA_018907035.1. Classification (NCBI taxonomy): domain Eukaryota; kingdom Metazoa; phylum Arthropoda; class Insecta; order Hymenoptera; family Epichrysomallidae; genus Sycobia; species Sycobia sp. Sy_11. The sequence continues at coordinate 530,621 of JACCIC010000136.1, read as the reverse complement.
CCGAGGAGACCTCCTCACGATGGCGTAAGTGCAGTCCAGCAACCGTCTATGAGGACATTACTTCTGGGCTGCGTCATCCTATTCGCCCTTGCGGACTTAGACGCCTTCTTGAATTCTTCTTTTGTGGTCCAGGATGGCTTTACAGAAATTGCAAATCCTGGACCTACGTCTCTCCAGAGGTACTCCCTTTCGAGGCGAAACACCTGGCACTGAAAAAATGTGAAGTGCATCGTCTCGCAGAGCGCAACAGTGGGCACAGCTCGGATCCGGTACTTTCCCCATCTTGAGGAGATAGGATCGAAACCATGCTCCCATAAGAGCTGCGTGAGGTGGTAATTAACCTCTCCGTGCGACCTCTGGAGCCATGGCTTTAACTGATTGATCAGCCGAGCCGTCCATCGGCCGCGCGGATCCCTCTCCCAGCGGTTCTGCCGTTCGGTTATCGTGGCAGCTCTGGCCCGTGCAGCTGCCTCTATTCTGCCGAGAATATTTTTATTCTGGTGGAGTAATTTCTTTTCTTGTGCCTGGAGATCAATGGAGGTAACACATGCGATTACCAGCACCACCGACTCGGAGACGGTACGGTAGGAGCTCACTATGCGGAATGCCCCTCTACGCTGCACTGCCGCCATTCTTTTTCTATATTTTTAGGCCATCAGTGCATCGACCCATACCTCCGCGCCATATAGCATGATAGATTCAGCTGTCCTTATGAGCAGACGCCGCTTGCAGGGTGCTGGACCGCCGACATTGGCCATCAACCTGATAAGTTGCGCTGTCACTCGGGCAGCTCTATCCGCCACTTTTTTTATTTGGTCCCAGAAGGTCAGCTTGGAATCAAGCGTCACCCCAAGGTACCTTACAGCTGCTTTGGTACTCACCGTCGTGTCTCCAACCTGCATAAAGCGTATCTTTGGGATACGTTTTTTAGTTAGGAGCACGATCTCCGTTTTCGCCGGCGCCAGGTTTAACCCATTGTTCTCCATCCATCTCTGCACTCGATGCATCACCTGGTTGAGTCGCATCTGTGCAGCGTTATAATCCCTAGCGATGATAACAGCTGCTGCATCATCTGCGTATCCAACCAGAATGGTGTCCTCAGGCATCTGCATCCGGAGTAGTATTCCGTCATATGAAACGTTCCACATGTTGGCTCCGAGTACAGACCCTTGAGCCACCCCGGAACTAAGTTTTTTCCTTCTCCGACCGTCCGATGTCTCGTAAACTAAGTATGGATCCTTAAGGTAGCCATCCAATATACGAAGTATATAAGGTGGCATCCGAAAGTCTCGCTCCATGGCCTTCAAAACATTTGCCCATCCAACAGAGTTGAAGGCATTCCGAACGTCAAGGGTAGCCAGGAGGCAAACAGGTCGAGAGTAGTGATTACCCCTCTCTGTGCGCCTCTCCGCATCAACAACCTCGAGGATTGCGTCCACCGTCGCCCTGCCCCCCGGAATTCGTACTGTCTGTCTGCCAAGCCGCCGGCAGCAGCTACATCCCCCAGGAGTCGTGGCTTCAATAGATGCTCCATCAGCTTTCCAGCTGTATCTAACATACATAAAGGTCGATACGACGAGGGCGCCTCCGGCGGACCCTTGCCCTTATCGATAAGCACAAGTTTCGCCACCTTCCAGCTAGAATAGAGTAAACCAGTTGTCAAGCACGAATTGTACATCGACAGAAGGAGTTCTGGATGCTCCTCAACTACTATTTTCAGCACCTCTCCTGGAATTCCGTCAAGTCCTGGAGCCCTCTTATTCCGAATGGTTCTCACGGCTCTACCGAGCTCCTCCTTGCTGAAAAGACGTACATCCAGTTCTCGTTTCGGTGGAGCTGTATCAGACCTATCAGGGTGGGTGGGGAACAGGGTATCTACGATGTTCCGCATTGTGCCGGAGTCCAAGGTGCCCATGTTTCCATAAGCTCCCAGTTTTCCAGCAACCACCCTGTATCCCAGTCCCCATGAATTCCCATCTATCTCTTCACATAGCGCCTTCCAGCATCGGCGTTTCCTGGTCTCGATCGCTCGTCGAAGGGCTTTCTTAGATAACTTGTATTCAGCCCTCCTCAAAGTGATATCATCTCCGTGTTTACGAGCTCTCTGTGACATTCGTCGTAGATGTAAACACCTACGGCTCATGTCAGCTATCTCAAGCGTCCACCAGTAAACAGGACGTCTTTTTCCACCAACCACTTTGCCCGGCATCGACTCTTCGCAAGCACGGCGTAGAATGCGCATTGTGGCGCGCTAGTCAACGCCCTGGCGTGCTGAATTGTCGCTGACCCATTTGGAATCCTAACAAGGCTTTGCTGACCGTGTTCAATGGCCTGTGAGAATTTCTCTCTATTTATCCCTGCAAGGTTCCATCTAGGGGACCCTCGCGAATTGTGTCCAGTGAAATCTGGCATTCTATCACATACGCGGAATGTGATATACTGGTGTTCGCTGGCTGTGTAGTCCTCGATCACCTGCCAGTCCTGGATTCGAGAGGCCAGATGTTCAGTCGAAAAGGTCACATCAGGTATAGTTTCGGCATAGCCCGGTCTCCTGAAGGTCGAAGTATTGCCTATATTTAGAACTATTAGACCTAGTCTGGACACTAGTTCCATGACTCTTCGACCCCTGGAGTCGGGCTCCGCCATGCCCCATTCTAGGGCCCTTGAATTAAAGTCACCTGCCATCACCAGCTCACCTTTCATTTCTCTGACGGTGTCTTCCAGGTCATCTGGTATAACCTGGTAGTCACCTATGGCTTGGTTTGGTGTAAGATAGCAACTCACATACGTGATGCGATTGCATCGTACCCAAACATAGCCATTTCCAGATCCATGATCCTCTACTTTTGTTTTTCGTAGGTCAGGAATCCAAATGGCTGCCATTCCAAAGTTATCGGTGAACCAACCTACTCCTTCTCTTTTCCGATACTGTTCGCTGATAATTAATATATCAGCATCAGTATCGTGGCAAAGCCGAAGAAGGAGGTGTTCAGCTGTCCTGCTGCGATTAATATTCCCTTGCAGAATTACGACCATTTAGCCTTTTTGAGAGAGCCTCGAGAAAAGTCGGACAGGCGCCGGAACCGGCTATGTGCCGGCGTCCCTCCGATTTCGCTTAACCTTTACAGAGAAAGCATTCGGGTTCTGCGGTGCAAGACGCGACCTTGTGCTCTCTCTGTCCGCAACAATAACAACAGGCGCAACGGTCAGGGCCTTTACAGTTATGACTCCGGTGGCCATATCCTAGGCACCTGTAGCACCTCGTCATTATTTCGCGGTGGCGTACACGACAATTCACCAGGCCCACTCGCAAAAACCTGATCTTCAGCAGCTGCGAGGCAACAACCTCCTCCAGCACTACGATGGCAGCTCGCTGTTCCGCAGTGTTGGTTTTGGTCACTCTGACCTGCAGCTCGCCACGATAATCTGACAGTTTGCTTTTGAGGGCCTTCCTCTAGCGGTCAGCTCCCTGACACAGCCGCTCTGGCCTGTTGCTTCCTTGAGCACTTCAGCAAGTGCCTTCCGACCTTGGGGTTTGGTATGTCTGAGTTCAAACAGCACCTCACTCGATTTGGTTTTCCGAACGGTCCTCACATCCGCGCCCAAGTCCTCCGGTTTGACCGCTCTGATGGATCTCATCACCTCAGCGTAGGATTTCCCCTGCGCTGGTTTGATGGCGATCGCATCGAGCTTTGGCCTTTTTTTTATTTCTGTAATTATTTTTTTTTTTTGGATGCTGAGGTTGTTCCTCAGCATTCTGCTCACTTTGCTTTTTCTGCTTATTTTTTTTTTGTTTTAACTTCATTCCACCCCTCTTTTTTGTCCTCCTGCTCTCCCTTTTTTTTCTCCTTAGTAAGAGAGATATCCGGGGAAATTGATGCCGGTCTCTTCGTGGTTATCTCTTCTCTCTTCTGCCTAGTTGTTGGGAGGAAGCTCCCCGGTACCCTCTTCTCTTATATTTTGTGCTGAGGAGCATCTACGAGCTCTTCAGCTTTTGGAAGGCCATCCTTGATGTCCTTTTTAATATTTGGTTGGCTCTTCATTGCCTTGATATCTTTAAGCAGCCGAGCAAGTTGGAGAATAATCTCCAGTTCACTCGTCCGCTTAACAGACTTAATCCCGTCCTCAGCCAGCTCTCCCTCCCCCACCCCAAGGTAGCTCCTTTGTTGCTTTAGGCAATCCATAGATCAATTTCTTTTTTACTTCATTCCTGCAGATGGTCGGCCTCCTGGTTCCTTCAACGTTGAGCTCGATGAGGCAGCCCCCCAACACATGCCTGCAAGGGCTGACTCATCTCGGACCATTGTGCAGGAGTATAGCACGCTCTGATGCACTATTCCACCTCCGTCCTCTCGAGCTTCGCACCCCAACAACAAGGTGTTTCACTCTCTGGAGAAACATCGGGGGAAATCACACACCGGACGCACTCGCCAAGGCCGTTTGACTAGATCTGGCTAGGATCTAGCCTCCCGTCTTGCCGTCAGCGGGAGCCAACGATGTTTCGGGTCACCCAGCACGAAACCGGGCGTAAACCTTGAAACCCAGGATCTCCTTTTGGCAGCTCACGGGTCGCACCGCACGGCAAACACGGCGGTCTGTCATTTGTTCAAGAGTACCTCGTTCTAACCTTCATTCATGTAGATTCATACATTTGCCCTCAAATATTCTAGTGAAACTCCAATGTTTGAAGCTCAGTCATGCATCTGTAATTACTCTGCTAGGATCCCTTTCACAGGAACGTTCGCTTACGCTCCGCATGTTTTTCCACTCCTCAAGAGATACCTGTTTATAGAGTTTCTGAGCGACCATGTAGGTTTTCTATACCAATTTAATTTTACTCTGTTATTAGTAACTCTTAATTTATAAAATACTTAATTAATTGTCTTTCAAGATACGTTTATAAATTTGACAACTGTCTGATAATTATTTCGAGAGATATAGCATTATGAATAAAGCTACTTTTGCGATTTAGAAAAAAAATGGATGAAAATAAATTTCTTGTGTTAATCATTCATTGCCTTTTCGCAAAAACAAACAAATATTGTACTTGTCAATGCTTGGCTTGATAAACATTATTCGGACTCTGTTCCAGAAAAATACATCATTGAAAATGTGTTGGCTAAATTTAAATGACGCAAAATAAGCATCGAAGATAATGCTTGCAGTGGGCATTCAAGAAACGCTGTTATTGACGAAAACATCGAAAAATTCCACAAACTAACTGTAAACAATCGTAAAGCTAACCATGATAACTAAGACTCTAAAGGTATCAATGAAACTTTTTAGACATATCGTGCATGAATCTTTGGACATGCAAAAGCTGCGTACAAGGTGGATTGTCGTACATGCTCGCATTCGCTTAAAAACAACAGCATATTCACGATTCGCAGCAATATATAACGATATTTCCAAATTTTACTTTGAAATTCCATTTTCACAAAAAGCCATATAGAAAATTAAATCATGATCAATGTATTCTCAAGCCCTGTGTCTTCTCAATCAAAATCATATTTGAATTACACCCCTTCTGCTCCACTTGACAACTTTTTGTGAGCTATTCACATTGGATATATAGTTTTAACTTCGTCAATAGTTATTATCTCTGATTTCGTCTCGTAAGCTGACATGTTTAATCAAGAATAACTATATGATGCAAACACAAATCGACTAATATTTCCATCATTGTATGTTTACAAATACGTAAATTTATTGTATGATATATACGATCTATTTAGTTCGACTATCACTTACTGCTACAGTCATCTATTATTAAATGGCGGAAGCAAAGTTGTACTCCTAATATATATATATATATATATATATATATATATATATATATATATATATATTAAGTTGTCAAATATCTCTCTTCCGCTTTTTTGCTCTTCATTAAATGCTTTATAAAAAGTGTTACAGTGGTCGGATTTACTTCAAATATGCGCCGTTTCATTCGATAATCTATTTCCATCTAGACAGCAACTTCATAATTCCCCTCTCGTAGAAATCCCTCTCCTTATTTGTGAAGAACTCGGACAGACACTTTTCACAAGCCTCTTTTGAGTCCAACTTTACACCAGCAAGGGCGGTCGACATGGACAGGAACAGGTGGTAATCACTTGGCGCTATGTCCGGGCTATATGGTGGATGCGATAAAACCTCCCATCCCAACTCTTGTAGGTTCTGACGAGTCACCAATGAAGTGTGTGATCTGGCATTGTCCTGGTGAAACACTACACCATTCCTGTTGGCCAATGGTGGGAGATTCCGGTCGATAGCCTGCTTCGAGCGGTCCGGTAGATGATAGAATTAAGCGTCTGGCCATATGGGATCAGCTCATAGTGGATGATTCCCTTCCAATCCCACCAAACACACAGCAAAACCTTCCTCGCCGTCAATCCCGGCTTGGCCACTGTTTGGTATGGTCCACCCGCCTTGGACCACGACTGCTTTCTCTTGATATATTGTCGCATGTCATCCATTTTGCGTCGCCAGTCAACATTCGCTTCAAAAATAGATCGAGTTCGTTCCGTTTCAGCAGCACATCGCAGGCGTTGATTCGGTCCAGAAGGTTTTTTTGCGTCAAATCATGCGGCACCCAAAGATCAAGCTTTTTTTGTATTCAGCCTTCTGCAGATGGTTTAAAATGATTTGGTGACTAACTCTCATCTCCTGGGCGACGTCGCGAGATGCCACATGCCGGTCTAGCTCGATAAATTCCGTGATTTGATCGGTATTCGACGTCACAGGACTTCCGCCGGTTGGCTTATCCTTCATGTCGTTTTCACCGATTCTTAATCGTCTAAACCATTCCTCTGTGGTTCGAAGTGATAGCGTGCCATCTCCCGAAACACCATTAACCTCTCGCAATGTTTCTCGAGCGGATTTGCCTTTGACTAAGGAAAACTTTAAAATCGCGCGAATTTCGGCGTTAGTGAACTCCATGTTTACACGTCTATAACTTTTGAACTCAATATCCAAACTAATCATGCATAGCGGCGTTTTGTACGTTATGTCAAGACCATTCAAATGATGTATACTATTGCCAGATCCGAACTCTGTAGCGCTTTGTACATAGCCACAAATTTCTTAAGACAAAAGGATGGAGATATTTAACAACCTAATATATATAATATATATTATATATTGATACTATAATACAGTTGATGAAAGTACAAATAGTTTTGTGGCTTATTCAGTTTTTGTTTTTAAATTACATAAATTACATATATGATTGATTTTTCATAAAGCTAATAATTATCTATTTTTAGGGTGAAACTTTTTTAAAAATGAAGGATAGATTATTTAAACGACTAGGTGTTCAAGAAAAAGAGTTTGAAAAGGTACGTAAGTGAATTACTATTCGTTTTTACACTACTTATATACCATAACAACTTCTTCTGTTTTGAATTTTTCAACAGTTTAAGTTCGCTATTGTCACAGCTAATAAAGCACATTTCATTGATACTCCAGATTATTGCATGGATATATCGGATTTTAAGCCACATCCAAATCAGCGTAAGTTCATATTTGATTATATAATATACTTGCAAATGGAAAATTTATCTGCTTTATGAACAGATTATTCAATGACTCTTGACACATTTTATATTCCCATTAAATGTAGAATGCTCCATTTTTAACAGTATTATTTGTAAGCACAAAATGATTAAAAGTGTTATCCAATTAATTATTCATTCCTTGCGTATACGTCTATTCTACAACATATTTTTGAAAAATTTCAAGTAAATTTTGTCAAACAGTGTATAAATGAAAACGTTTTTCCAAAAATTTGAAAAAATATTAAATAGTATTAGTATCCAAGATAACCATTCTTCGGAACTAAATTAATAAATATTTTTATGGGTCTAATAGTCTTTATAATATAATATACTATTATTTTAATTTAGTATTAATTATAACTTAAAAAGTAGAATTATTAAATCAAAAAAGAATGACAATCAGACTGTCCTTGTTTATAGTCATCTCCGAAGAATTTGAAATATAACTTATTAGTACAAATAAATTAGATTCAAAATTAAAAATTAAAAGTAAAATAAAATTAATAATAAAGTAAAATAAAAAGAATGAAAACAATATTCTTTGTTAATAAATGACAACCTGACTGCTCCCACCATATTAAATTTAAAATAAATCTTGGCGCCCGACGATTCGAACCGCTACAGTTCATCCTCAAGAACTAAACTGAACTAAAATAACTTCTTATATTATTATTGTTTCTAAAGTAAACTTGAATATTATACTTTTTCAATGTACTTCTAAATGTTTCTGATAACCCTTTTACATATGGTAATACTAGGATTTTATTATAATTTCCCCTCTTTTCAATCTTATGTTCTCTAGTATTATAAATCTGATCGACTCTCTCTGCAATTACTTTATCTATAAGATATATTTGATAATCATTATTAAAGAATATCTATTTAACGAATTTTAAATTGTCTTTTCTATAAGCTTTGTGTCAGAATTTGCTTGTTTTATCGATGGCTCCGTTTATAGTACATATCGTGTTTCCGACAAAATGGTATAAGTTAAAAATTATTCACCTACCTGACCATGTAGGTTTTCTGTACCAATTTGATTTGACTCTAATAACATTGACGTCCAAAAAAGTTATGTATTATTCAATTCCATTTCGGTTGTATATATAATTTTAACATGGATGGTATTAAAAACATCTATCATTTCGTATACATATCTTTCTGATACAATTATAAAGATATCATTAACATAACTTTTATGATATGATAATTGGTTCAAACTTTAACTTATTTAATACAATATTTTCAATTTTTCCATTGCCAAATTATCAATGACCGACGATCCCATTGGACAAAAATATTTTTGTTCATAAAACTTATTTCAAAGGAAAAATTATGTTATTAAAAACTTATATGTGTATATATATATATATATATATATATATATATATATATGTGTGTAAATATAATGTTTTCGATCTAGATAAGGTTAATCAAAACTTAATTTGTATTTATTTAAGTTTCGTCGACAAGTATCGTCGATCTCTTCAGGTGCTTTCATAAAAAGTATACGAACATTTACTTCTCAAAATTATATAACAGTGAAAAATACAACACAATAAATAACTCGACACTTACAATTAAATTTACCATGAAACGCTGAGACCTTCTAAGTCAAACTAATGAAAATTTCTGTCAAAATGTATGAAAATATGATGATGTCTGAATAAATTTTACTAAAGAAGAGCCTGTTGTCTTTTTTATTAATTGCGTGACTGATATTACGTTGTATAAAAAGCATTTCAAAAAGAGTGCGTTTTTTATAATTATTATCAGTACTTAATATATTCACTTTGTCCCATTTTAATGTGTATTAGATATTGCTCATAATATATATTAATAACAGCATCAGGATTACTATTTTAGTTGTGTTAATTAATCCGATCTTTTAACATTCGCTTAGTTTCACCTATATAAATATATATTGCATAACAATTTTCACAATTAATTTTATATACTGTAACGGGGTACTTATTTAAATACTGCCCGGTAAAACTATCTGTTGACATAGTTGTACGTAACCGCAGAGAATTTAAATTGTTCTATAGAACAATCTTCGTCAACCGTAGATTCCTTACTGTGATTTTTCCTCCAACTTACCTTCTTATCCTGGATTTTATATTTTATAAAATTTCGATAATAAATTGTAATAATAATACAATACAAATACACTGTGCGGTACCCACATGCCAAGTCTGCCAACAGAGGGCAGCTTGGCACCTTACTTAACCCGTGAGCGACCACACAGGCCTCCGGTTAATATATAAGCCCTTAACCCGGTCCATATGACCGCGTCTAAGGCAGGGATTACCGACCATGCCTTACTGACGAGTCCAGTCGGTAACCCCGGGACGAAACGCACCATGAGCTATTGTTCTAAATATAGGTGTGTACATACGGGAATGTAGAATCCCCTGTGATACACCCTATAATACCATATCTAACTCCCGATTCAATTTTATATATGAAAATAACATTCCAAACGAAAAATAAAAGTGAAGAAATTGGACCAACCTTAAATTAACGACACTACAAAATGTAGATCCAACGATGAAAAGTGAAATCAGTCGAACACCTCAAGTACTTGGTCGTTAATTCCTTGGACACGAGCTCGATTTTCCAAAAATCAATTTATTTATTATTCACTGAGCGGCAAATTGGCACAGAGATAATAGTAATAATTACTTTTTTTTCTTTAATAAAAGTAAGTATAAAATAAAGCGAGAAGCTGACTTTTTTAAACTATTTGAAAACTTATATTAACTATATTATATTCAAAATTTGCATGTTATATCTATATCTCTATTTCTCTCTATTTCCTATTTTTCCCTCGAATTTTACTTTCAAACACATATAGAAAGAAACTTCTATATGTGTTACAAGACTCTTCCAATTTTTTCCAATTTTTTTGTCTTGTCTTTTCCTAATTTTATGATACTATTGAGGTTTATTATTAATAATCGGAACTGTAAAAATATTGAATTTTTCCCTCAATTTTTTAAAACAATTTTGAAAAAAGGAAATAATAATAGGTAACCGGATAGTAATTGAACGTGATTGATTATTATTTTGATTGTAACTTTATATTACAATTATTATTATAATTTTTACTGTGACTGTTAATATAATTTATTCTATATTTTAAATGTTGGTGGTAGAATTGAGGAGGGTAACCATTTTTTTGAAAATAAGTTTTACTATATCAATTTTTTTATTTTGAAAACTATTGTGTGATAATAATAAAACTCTACCAATTAAATTAAAAATGATATGCCTTTTTTGGTAAATGGAGTAATTGGAAGTAAATCGTAAAGTTCTCTTCGAAGAAGTTGGTTTTGGGTACCAATCAGTGATAAGTCATTCATTTTTTTCTGATAACAATAGTGTCCAGAAAATTAATTTGACTGTTATTTTCAATTTCATATGTGAATTGTAAATTTTTATGATCATCTTTTCTTTTTTAAAACAAATTAGTGTATCATCAAGAAATCTAAAATATATGAACGGTACAAAATTGTAATCATTTTTTAAAATTTTAAGACATTCTGTTTGTAAATCATCCATTACTATCTTAGCAAATAATAAAGAAATTGGAGAACCCATGGATGATCCAAATATTTGTTTGTAAAATTTATTATTGAAACTAAAAAAAAAGTATTGTCAAAAAGAAATTTGGTGTAAGTCATAATGTCGATTAACGGAATTTTATACTGATTATAAATCATATGGGCTATTTGTTCCAGACCCTGGAGTACTAACGAGCATGATATATTAATGCAAAAAAAAATCATACATCTAAGGATAATAATATATAATCACATGGTATAATAACATTTTTAATTTTTTCTACTAATTCGAAACTATTGTTATTATGTGATTTAGGTAGTCACATTACAATTTATTACACATTTTAGAGCATTAAATAAAACTTTTGATAAAAAATGGGTAGGACTATTTACAGTAGAAATAATAGGTCTCGATCATGGAATATCGATTTTATGTATTATTATATTTTCGGTAATCCATAGCATTTTGCTAAGAAACAATTCGCTTGAGTCATTTAGTTTTTATGAGATTATTTTGGTAACATTTTATTATTATTTAACTTTTTAAAAATATTATAAACATTTGACTGTAAGGAATTTAATGGATTTCTATTTAATATAATTATAAATTACCTATATCAGCATTAGTATAGAAAAGATTTTTGTGATTTGGAAAAATAATTTTGTGTTTGCTAGTTTTTTATTTATTATTCTATCATTTATAGGTACGTGATTTGTTTATTTTTAGCACATTGTAATGTATTGACAAGAATTTTCCTTAAATTATTCTCAATATTTGTATTAATCTCTAACATGTTCAACTTATGTTCTGTATTTTTTATTGTAAGTAATATATCTTTTTTATTTACTGAAGTTGAAACAATAAATTTTCACCTAATGAAACAATATCCCAAATTTATTGTAAATTATATTAAATACAGTCAGAGTAAAAATAATAATAATAGGCTAATATTGGTTATAATGAAAATAATAATCAATCTCGTTCAATTACTATCCCGTTACTTTTTATTAGTACCTTTTTTCAAAATTGTTCTAAAAAATTAAGGATATTCAATATTTTTACAGTTCCGATTACTAATAATAAACTCAATAATATCATAAAATTGGGAAAAGACAAGAACAATAATAATCCTGATGCTGTTATTAATATACATTGTAAAGATTATTCACATACTTTTGATTGTGATAAAGTGAATATAATAGATATTGACAATAATTTTAAAAAACGCACTCTTTCTGAAATGCTTTTTATATAACGTAATAACAGTCACATAGTTAATAAAAGCGAAGACATGCTATTCCTTAGCAAGATGTGTTCATAATCCCATTTTTATAATACATTCTGACAGAAATTTTCATTAGTATGACTTAGAAGGTCTCAGTGGTTGTTTGTAAATTTAATGGCAAGTGTCGATTTATTTAATGTGTTGTATTTTCAGTGTTATATAATTTTGATATGTAATGATTCGTATGTTTTTTTATTAAAGTACCTGAAGAGGACGGCGATACTTGTCGACGAAACGTCGTAAATAAAAACAAACTGAGTATTTATTAGTCCTAACTAGATTGAAAAAATTATATTTACATATATTTTTATATAGATATACGTATATACACAAGGGTGAAATTAAAATTATCTATTATTATCACCAAATTTATTGCTTTGATAAATCATCTTTTGTTAATTTTGTCTGTGTACTAATTTCGGTCAATTTTTCTTGTACAATTTCATTTGATAAATGTAATAGTATATTCGTAAATAAAGATATTGCATCCAATGAAATCATCTTATAATTATTCGGAATATTAATATCTTTAATTGATTCATAAAAATTCCAACTATTTTTAATATAAGTGTTGGTTTTCCCAACAATCTTAACTAATAAATTTGCTACAAATTTTGCAATGTTGTATATTGAAAAATTAATTAATGTTATGAACCCTATAACATTTAGCTATTGTCCCATTTTCGCATTTAGCCATTTTGTCTACATACCGTTTTGGTACAATTATAAAGATGTCATCAACATTTCTTTTATAGATTTTTTATAGAGTTAGAATGGAATCGCTATAGCTCGTCTATTTCCATTGTTTTTACTTTCACCTTATTACAGGCATTGATTAATATGTTTGTACAGTTTATTTTTACTATGTTTTCGTGTATGATGCAGCTCAGAATTCAGTCGATTTTACGATATGTAAGCCTATTGTATCTTCTCCGGATACTGGTAGCAGCCTTGGAGAGATTTTTGATTCGTCAAGTGAAATTATCGTCTCGAAGTATTAAGATAACCCTCATTCCATAATTATTGTAAGTTCTTTTTCCTGGCCAATAAATCTTTTCTGCTTAGGAAACAGTTATTATTTAATTATACCCGTTCACATGAACATTAATACTATGTAATTATAACCGCTCACATGCACGTTAATACTATTTAATTATAACCGTTTACATGAATGTTAATACTATTTACCGTTATAGTATTCTCTCGCAATCTTCAGCAATCTACCAAATTTACATTAAATTCTGTTATCTTAAATTTGAGGGATATTATTGTCAAAATCAAATATTTACATAAAAAGAATAGATAAATTGTCCAGACTAACATTAAATTAAATCGAAGATCAGTAGAATAAGAGACAAGTATCTAAAAGTTATAAAAATTTATTTATCGAATATTGAAAGTCGAGTAAGTTTGAAATTCCGATTGTCGTAACTTAAAGTTTTAGAATCAAAATCAGATATCTTTTGAAAGATAAGAAATATGTTAACGTAAATAAAAACAAGAGAATTAGATGCAAAATCAGAAAAAAATAGTAACAATTTATTAAAATACCTTTATTACATTGAAAACGTGGATTAAAGATTCATTGAATTGCATCTATCGCAAAAATAAATCTCATTCTTTATATATATATATATATATATATATATATATATATATATATATATATATATATACTAGCATATCCCGTCTCGGCTTCGCCCGAGATAATAATTTAACCGATTTCCTAAACAATTCAATAATATCTAAGTAAAATGTACTCTTATATATACAAATCTATATTTCTATAAATAATTGACCGTAATATAGCTATCGTCGCTTCTGTATAAAAAGCTGTAACGCTTCAATGTAGCCTCCACTTCAAAAAGTCAATATTTTGCCGACCACTTTATACTATATATATATATGCAAATTAAATATGGCTTGGATCAAGAAAATTGTATTTTCGAGTTCGAGCGGTAGAAAAAGATGTGCAAGTGTCTCGAGACGACGTTTACAGAGAGCATCATATTCGGACTATAGGAAATGTCTCGGGACGACTGCTATATAGAGTTTTGTATTGGAGAGATAGAATACAATGTCTAGTTATCCCGGGACGATTCATACTGGGAGTGTGCGTGTTCAAATGATAGAATACTAATCTCTTTATAGAAGTTGTAATGGGATCCCTAGACATCGTTTCCCACTAACTATACATGACACTCCCCATAGAAATCGTCCGGTCATACCCGGACATCGTCTTCTACCGTCCGGAGACGAAATTCCCCGTAGAAGTCGTTCTAAAACACCTGGAAATCGCATTCTATCCTCTGAACACGAAACTCCCTATAGAAGTTGTCCCGACATACCTAAACATCGTTTCCTACCAACACGATAGTCCCAGTAGAAGTCACCCCGAGAAAGCTAGCATGGCTTCCTAACGACTAAACACAATACTCCCCGTAGAAGTCGTTCGGAAAGATCTAGATATCGTATTTTAACGTCCCAACACGAATCTTCGCATAGAAGTTGATTTCCTTATACCTGGATCTCATTTTCCATCAACCAAATACGATATTCCCCGTAGAAATCGTCCAGAGATACCTGGACATCGCATTCTATCATCCGAACACGCAATTGCCTATAGAAATCGTCTTGAGGTAACGGGATATCGTAGTCAACCGCCCCTACACGCCAATACAATATATCTCAGTAGAAACCGTATTTAAAATGTGTATATATAATATGTACAATATAATATACATACAATATATATTACATATTTCGTATATTTTCGTTTTTTCAATTAAATACCGTGAATATTTTCGTGGTGATGCCAACTGAAATTCAAGCAAAATGGTATGGCGAATAGCATCGTTTTTCAGCAAACGATGGATATTTCCTTTTTCGGCGGAAGTGACGATATATTATATATATAGTTTCGAGGTTGTTGGGAAAAAAACCCTATTTTGCAATCATTTTTTTTGTTCAAACAAAAAAAGCAGTCTCTTGTCACAATTCTGAACTTAATATACTGTATAAAAACAAAAATATAATTGTCATCACAAATTATATTCAGTATTGAACTGGAGAGAGAGAGAGAGAGAGAGAGAGAGAGAAAGAGAGAAGATATATTGCTTTCTCTCTGTTTTTTGGTTTTTGGCTGCCGCGTCGACTACCTTCTCCAGTAGTCGCCGCGATCTTTGTCCGTTCTCGGTATGTTTACCGCGTTTTAATATGAGGGAGGGAGAGAGAGAGAGAGAGAGAGAGAGAGAGAGAGAGAGAGAGATTCTCTCACGTAAGAGAACATAAAATTTATAAAAATCAAAATATATCCATAAGGTGTGAGTGTAGTGTCACTTAAGCCTGAAGAACAAAAAAGGTAATACCGATTAACGTCAGACCTTCTTTAGGATACGAATCCCAAAGTTGGATATGAACTTTCGTTTGAGCTGGCCTGGTATTAATACTTTAAGCCGACTACTTTTACTTGATGTTCGTGATTTAAGACGCCACCTACTGGCCTCTGGTGAAACTGATTGTTAAAACCATTAACCTAATTTATTGATGAAAGTAAAATGATTTTCAATAACAAACATAGTCTATACCCTTCTCAAGATAATATAGAATCTATATATCAAATGTCAGAACAAACGGTTCAGCAGTTTTTCGGTTATCGTGTACAAACAAAAACACGCTTTGTCTTTATAAATTAGTGTATGATGTATGATATGATATGAAGTATGATATGATATGATATAAAGTATGATATGATATGATATGAAGTATGATATGATGTGATATGAAGTATGATATGATATGATATGCAGTATGATATGATATGATATGAAGTATGATATGATATGATATGAAGTATAACTTTTTTAAAATAAAATTTTCAATTGCACCCTGTACTGCCAAATCTCATCGGATAATTTTAAAGAAAAACCAAAGAAATAAGTTTGTTTTAGATTCGAAAAGAAAGAACTACAACATTGATCAAACTAATGTAGTAGAAAATTGAATTTATATAAAGAAAAGTATAAATATATATAGAAGTAGTAGAATCGCTGATGGAATTAATGGCCAAAATAAATATATCAATTTTTATAATTATAAATTAACATTAAAATTTTGAATTTGAAATTTCGAAATTTTGTCATGATTTAAATAGGTTAAATAAATAATAGTTTTAAGGAGGTTGTACTTGTTGACGTATCAAAGAGGGGCCCCAATAGAAATTGACTTCAATTTGTTTGCTTTGTAACGGTGCGCGTGTCCGCCTCGAGCACGAGGACGTCGGGCACGGCCGTTGCAAAAGACGTGCCCGGCTGGGCTTAGCCCCGAATTATTTCGGCGAGGGGGAGGGGCGTTTCTCGAGGGGCGGAATATCGCATGCAGGATTTGCGCGAGAGGTAAGGCGACTAATTAAATGCACTGGGAATAGTGAAATAAAAACCCAGAATAATTAAAATTCACGAGACTTTAATATCTAGGAAACATACAACGCCTATACGCGAGGCGTGCGGAACGCAGACCGAGGGTCACCGAGGCGACGGCGCGTGAGCAGCGAGGGAAGAGAGAGAGAGAGAGAGAGTACCGGGCTGCCACTTACAGTCGGGCGTAGACGTGTCCGTGGAATCTGCTGGGAGCACGTCCTCGTGTAACGGCGCTTTGGTTCGCCGGCAGAGGCGGCGTCCCCGCGTGTCCCCGAGATGGGGCGGCTACTCGGCGCAGATGGGAGTCGGGCTGCAGGCTCGTCCGCTCGAACTCGGCTGCGGTGTACAAACACGCGCGTTCTGCAGCGTACCCTCCGCGAAGGCTAGGTACCTATCGAGGGGGAATACCTAGAGCACAAGGCGTATTCCCGAAAAACGACAAACAAGCAAGCCAACAAAGCCCGAAGAATACAAAAAAGATAGAACGCGCTTGTCTCTCTAAGTCTGTCTTCTAACTGTCAAATTTGCACGCGCAGTCATCTCTCCGCTCCCCGCTCTATCTCTCTTGCTTATCTCTCCGTCGGTATATTCATGCGTCGGCCTGTAACAAGTATATATTGATATTTACATATAAACATATATACATATTTACAAGCGCTACAATGGGAGAGAGAGCATAGGGACGTGGGAAAGCAAGCGTACGCGGCGCTTGCGTTCCCCGTCACAGCTTAAAGAATTAATAATTCACAAATGTATATTAGTTAAAAACCAAAACACAATTTATGTTGGATACCACTTCTAACAATTTATATTGAAATTTACATTTTTGGTTATATGAAATGGTATATATAAATATATGTTAATTTAAATAATTATAATTATTTTTTAAAATTAATTATTTTAAATAAAATTCGATAAGACCACAACTCTACATATATACTGAAAACCCCTTATAATATTAAAATAATTTGATGTATGTTTGACAATTCAATAAGCAAGGGAAAAATCTGAAAATTATTAACTTTCAATCCTTTTAAAAAATTATTTGGTTATTTTGATGCTTTTATTTGAACATTCTGTATAATTCATGTTTCAAAATCATTATACCATTTTCTTCTTGCATAGAAAAAAAATAGAATATTCAAAAAAATATCAAATTATTCTTATAATTTGTTTTCACAAATTATTTTTAGTATGATTTGGTATACAATCATCTTATAAAAGAAGACAGACAGAGAGAGAGAGAGAGAGAGAGAGAGAGAGAGAGAGAGAGAGAGAGAGAGAGAGAGAGAGAGAGAGAGAGAGAAAGCATTTTTCACGTGAGAAAAAGTCAAATATATACAAAAATCAAAATATATTCCTAAGGTGTGAGAGTAGTGTCAGATTAACCTGAAGAACAAAAAAGGTAATACCGGCTAACGTCACACCTTTGGATACGAATCCCAAAGTTGGATATGAACATTCACTTGAGCTAGCCTGGTATTAATACTTTAAGCCGACTACATAGAGTTGATGTTCGTGAATCAAGACGCCACCTAGTGGCCGCTGGTGAAACTAACCACTAAAACTGTTAACTTAATTTATTGTTAAAAGTAAAATGATTTTCAAGAAAAAACATAGCCTATGTCCTTCCCAAGATAATATAGAATCTATATGTCAAATTTCAGAACAATCGGTTCAGTAGTTTTTCGGTTATCGCCTACAAACAAAAACACGCTTTGTCTATATTCGGTATATTTGTATATATTTGTATATATCTATATTTGTATATATTCGGTAGATCGCGGCGCGTGGGTGCGGCGGCGGGTCAGGACCTAGCTATACGCACACGTCAATATAACAACAAAAGCAAAAGGCTACTTGCCGCCGACGACGATGATGCTGTCGCTGACGCTCGCTGGTGCTGTCGCTGGCGCTCGCTAATGTTCGCCGGTGTCAAAGCGATCGGGCGCGCGCTCTCTCTCTTGCTCCTGGCTGCTAACTTGCGCGGTTCCGCGTGGCTGCGGCTCGTAGCCGTTGATGGCGTCGCTGGCTCACGACGGCACACGTATGATAACGCGTACGCGCTTCCTCGGAGCTTTCGCTCACGGTCCGGGGCTGATGCGAGGATGTCGCCGCGTGTCCTCTCCTCGTCGACACCGATGCGCTCGTACAGAGTTTGCACGAGGGCAAACTTGTAACACGTTACCGCGAAAGGCGCAAAAACTGCGGCCTTTACTATACGATTCGCAATACGATCGAGAACGGAAAATCCCACGGTATTTTAAAGCGGAACGAAATAAAGGTGCGTCGGGGCGAAAAGAAAAAGGTGTAAGTGTAGAACTACGAACGACGAAAGCCAACTCAAGAACGCGAATCGACGAAGGTCAAATCGAGAATGCGAAGTTCGTTCCGAACTTCTTACTTCCTATAGCGCTTCTAGCGCCCTCGCGGCTCGCGCGTATCGTTTCGCAGACACGCCCGCACACTCGCGGTTTCACACGAGCGCTCTCACCTACAGCCGCCATTCGAGCGGTTACAAACTCCCCCTCACAAACCGCAGGGGGGCGCGTGATCGCGAAAGGTTGTGAAGGGTGTCGGTACGCGAGATGCGAACGTCGTATAGGTACTTCCGGGAACATGGTGGGGAACACATAGGTTGACTACATACGGTGAGGAATCATACATTCTTTGACAAAAACACGGTAGGGGGACAATACATGATTTGGGCAAAAAGAAAAAAAAACGAAGACCATTGGTTTACCCTTCGCATGGATATAAACGAGAAACAAAAAAAAGTAATTTAGGATAACGAAAACGAAAAATGTGATTGCACCCGCTGGTGCGGCGCTTGGTCGTCGGTTGCTCGCTGTGACTCGATATAATTCTATTTATTTTTCCTATTACTACTTCCCTACGTCTAATTATAAACTAAGCCCTATTCTAACCTATTGCTAACGGGACTTATCCTAGAAAAATGTAGATTACTATTAGGTGACGAAAAAAAAACTATAACTAATATTAATATCAATCCTGTTCTAGCTACGTAATCACGTTTCTAACGCTCGCTTCTGTCTTTTTCTTGCATTTCGTTTTTTTTCAAACGAAATGCATCATTTCGCATTTCATCATTTTCTTTCATCATTTCGCTTTCTTTCTTGCGATTTTCTTCTTCTTCTTCTGCTTGTCGCATGTTCGCTGAAAAAATTGTCGTCGTTAGTGACGTTCCTATTATCGGGGTTGGTACGGCGTTGGTGGGGCGAGCAAGTAGCCTAGTTACTATGGGAGCCATTGTGCGCTCTTCTAACTGGTGCTATTGCTGTTGTCCTCACCCGCCGACGCTGTGCCATCAGTGTATCTCGGCTGAGGGGTTGGCTCTAATATCCTTTTTTCTTTCAATTTTCCAGGTCATCCCTTAACACGATTCGCGCTCACTCCATATATATTTTCCATGGGGATATATGGGTACCGTTTCCTCTCTTGGGACATGGTGGGGGAATCATGGGGATGGCCGTAGGGGGAAAAACGATAGGGGTGCTACTTCCTCGATTTCTGCGTTGGGCGTTATTTTAAATATCAACGTTTTTACGCCTGCGCCTTTTTATATACTATCGCAATACATCATGTATCGTTGCTCTGCCAAAGTTCACGGGGCGTCACTTTATGGATTTGCTCTTGTTTGCGCCATATTATATGGGTTTGCTCCTGTCTACGCCCTCTATATATATTTGCTCCTGTTTGCGCCATTTATATCTGAACTTACTCCTGTTGGCGCCCTTTTATACGCATGTACTCCTGTTTGCGCCATTTTATGCGCACATGCTCCTGTTTGCGCCATTTTGTGTATCGTTCATACATATGTACTTCTCCTTGCGCCATTTATACGTCATTTATACATATGTGTTCCTATTTGCGCCATTTGCATATGAACTTACTCCTGTTTGCACCCTTTTATATGCATATACTCCTGTTTTCGCCATTTTCTGCGCACGTGCTCCTGTTTCCGCCATTTTATGTATACGCGCCATTCATACTTTAGTGTTTCTGTTCGCGCGCTATTTTATCCGCCATTTTATAATCGCTACATTTTGTACTTTTACGCCTCTGGGCTGGGGCATCATTTATGTCGGTGCCCCTCTATCATCTCCAGCCCTGAATAATGTCCTTCTGCGGCAGCGTGGGCACTCAGCAACCTGCGATCTATTTGTTTAAGGAAACAGTCGCTCCCGGCATTATAATGAGCAGTGGTTGCTGAGCTCCCACGGCGGCTGCTGCTTGCCTAATGGTTTGCTCCATCATTGGCGGTATTGACATTGGCGCTCCCGTCACCTCCTCATTCACGTTCGCCATACCTTGTGGCTCCACCAACTCTTCTGACACCTGACGTGTCGTCTTCTCTTCCCCTGTAACGTCCTCCCCCTCCCAAGACGGAACGGCAGGGGTCGGCCGCCGCATGCAAGACGTGCATGTGCGAACGTCAATGTCGGCTCTGCCACACCTGTAACAAAATCTCCTTGATCTGGGGTGTGGGCAGGCGTTGTAACGGTGACCTACCTCGCTACAATTCCAGCAGTTTGTTACTGCTGCCTCGCCATGGTCCAAACCTTCAGCTCCAGCTGGGCCCTTGAAGGATCTATTGCGCATGCTTCTGAGACCTGGAAGTGGCGTTGTGGGGAGTGAAGGGTGGGGCCGTATGGGCGGGATAAAATTGGGGGGGGTGGTGCGATAAGGGTGTCCATCAAGCCTGGGAGTTTCTTTCTGCTTTCGGTGACAATTGCCTCCATGATTTCCTCTTCTTCTGAGTTGTTCAGGCTCGCCACTGGGCTTGTTTCTATTTCTTTACTCTCCGGTGGTGGTATCGTGAATAGGTTAACCCTTTTCTTGCCTTCATTGTTTTGTTTGGGGTTATGGGGTGGGGCGACGGTATGTGGGTACGATCTGGGGGTATTTCCGGGAGTATTTGTGGGGCGATTTGGGGGGATTCTGCGACATCATCATTTGCTGTCTTCCTGTATTTGGACGGAATGATGTATCTCTCCTTAGTAGTGGCGTGAGCATCATCTGCGGTTAGGTGGGGTTGCATTTCCGACTGTTGTGTCGCGATAGACCGCATGAACGCGCATCTGTCTCCACGATATAGTCGAACGTCTCCATGTTCCGGGGTGCTCACATATACTACTTTCTCCACAATTTTAGGTGTGTGTGGCTTTTTGGGAGGTGGTCGCTTAAAAATCCTTGGCCCTGGCCTATATGGTAACGGACTAACCGATCGTATCTGGTCGTGTGAGGTAAAATCTTTTTGTACCTGGACTTTCATACGAGACGGTTCTAGTGGTCCTGTTTTATATGAGGCCGGTTTTGTGTTTTCTACTCCTTATTGGTATTCTTCTATGTCAACTTCCTTTCCTTCTCTCTCTACTTTCTCTCTGTGTTCTTCAGATGTTGTTGTGGTAGTTTTACGTCATCCCGGACGCTCTCAGAAGGTGTTATTTCCTTTGGTGTTGGTAGTTTTACGTCGTTCCGGACGGTCGCACTCATCTTGAGCTAGCTCCTCTAAGTACTCTGCATTGGGGTGTGGGACGTTGTCGGTAGCGGTATGGGGTTGGGTTTGGGTGGGGTCTTCTGGGTCCTCGAGAGTTGGTATGCTCGTATCCAATAGCGAGGGGACGAATGACGCGTCGGCTATAGGTATATTTTCCCTCGCCGCTTCCTCTTCGGCGAACTCCTGCGTTGTATCGGGACTGAACTGGATTAAATTCAGTCGCGATTTCCGCAACTCTTCGAGGGCCTCGCTTACTTTCCCCATATCGACAGTAGTGTCGAGTCCGCGGGGGGAAACGCTGCGTACATGCACCATCGGTGCGGTTACGCCTTTGGGCGTTGGCCCCCACATTTCTTTTGGGTCGTACGCGAGGGATGTGGGGATTTATGGATCCCCAGGTCTCTTGGCTTGATCGGACATGACCGATCGACGCAGTCCTCTGCCTCGTCCGTTGACTCGGTACATGCTGCTGCTCGTTGTTGGTACCTGTGGATGAATTACTGTTGTTAGGTTAATGATATCTTTTAAGCTCAGATATATGTGCCTTTGTCGTTTTCCCGTCACTCATATCTTTGATCTCGAATACGACAGGGGATATCTTTTTCGTAATTTTACAGGGAGCTACGAATTTTGGATCCAATTTCGCTGAGAATTGGCCTGGGCCTGACGACAGGACATGGTTGCGTCGACATACCATGTCGTCTACTTCAAATGTTTCCGCTCGGCGACCCTTGTTGTAGTATTTTGCCTGTTTTTGACTTGCCGTGCTCAGATGTTTTCTTACCAGATTGTGGATGGCGGACAATCTTTTCATGCGATTTTGCCATTCCAGTGATGTTAATGTTTGCATCTGCAGTATTGAACCTTGAGACTGACGATACGTCGGCATTTCTCGGTGATTCCGGCCAAAATTTAAAAATGCCGGCGACGTCTAGGTGCTAGCGTGCACTGCTGTGTTTACTGCAAACGCAAACTCTGGGAGGTGGATGTCCCAGTTTTTATGGTCGTTTTGGACAAAAATCGCGATCATGGTTTTGATGACCCTGTTTACTCTTTCTACAGGGTTGGCCTGTGCGTGGTACGACGCAATAAATTGGTGTACTATACCTAATTCCGCGAGTTTGGTCTTTAGCCAGTTGTTGGAAAATTCGGTATCATTATCCGAAATTAGGTATTTCGGGCAACCCCACTTGAAGATGATTTGCTCTTCTAGTGCCCGTGTGATCGCTTGGCCATTTGCTTTCCGCAATCGACGTATCTCGATGTATTTGGTGAAAAGATCTTGGAACACCAAAAGATACTTATGTTGTCCCTTGCTGGTCGGGAACGGGACCATGATATCTGCGGCTACATTACTCCAGGGACCTTCGATGTTTCGTTGCGACATCAAGCCCGTGGGTCCTCTCTGTGACACTTTGTGTATTTGACACTCAGGGCAGTGTTTCACATATTTGTGTATGTCTCTTTTCATACCTGGCCAGTAGTACTGCTGGCCGTCTTTGTGAGTGGTTTTATCCACTCCAAAGTGCCCTGAGGTCAGAGTGTTATGGCACTCATGGAGGACGCGCTCTCTGTCGTTAGATGGTACCACGAGCTTCCAGTCATCCTGGTCGTGGCCTAAAGCTTTCGCAACGTCATTTGGCCGATGTTTATACAAACGTGCATCTTTGATCGACCAATCGGGTTATAACTCCGGATGTTTTTGGATCTCGGCGTTTTTCTGCCGGTACCAGTCGTCCATTTCAAGGGTGGTGAGGGTTGCGGTAGAGGACTCTGGGTGTTGAGGGGGCCTTGATAGGGCATCTGGCACATAATGTAGTGCTCCCTTTCTGTGGACGATGTCCATGTTGTACGCTTGGAGTGCTGTTGCCCATCTGGATAAACGTCCTGTTGGGTCCTTCACTGTGTGTAACCACTTAAAGCTACTGTGGTCAGTTATCACCGTAAACTTCTCGCCGAGTCAATACCCGCGGAATTTTTCTACTGCCCATAGGACGGCTAGGCACTCCTTCTCGGTGACGGTATAGTTTGCCTCGGCTGGTGTCAATGTCCTGCTTGCGTAAGCAATCGGGTGCTCTTCACCGTGATGGTCTTGGCTTAGCACTGCGCCTAGAGCGTAATTGCTCGCATCGGTTTGCAAGACATACGGTTGATTCTGCACGGGGCACGCTAGCACAGGCGCTTGCGTCAACAGGATTCTGATCTTGTCGAAAGCTTCCTGTTGCGCTGCTCGCCAGTGCCACTGGATGTTTTTCTTCAATAATTTGGTGAGGGACAGCTTGATTTCCGCTAAGTCCTTTATGAACCTAGCGTACCACCCAACCATGCCTAGAAAGGCCCTCAATTGTCGCAGGTTGGTAGGCCTTGGGTATTCGCTCACTGGGCGAATTTTGTCGGGGTCAGTGTGCAGACCGTCAGCGTCTACAATGTACCCTTGGTACTTGACGTCCGGAAAGCAAAACTCGGATTTCTCCTTGTTTATTTTTAGGCCTATCTCGTTCAAGCGGGTGAGTACCGCTTTCACCTCGCAAAGGTGCTGCTCGAAGGTCCTCGTAGCGACGATAATATCGTCCATATAAACGAAGACGTTCCGTTGCCACGCTAGCCCGAAAACAAGGTCCATACCTCGCTGGAAGGTGGCCGGGGCGTTCGTTAGCCCATAAGGTAGTCTTGTATATTGGAAGAGGCCATTCTGTGGGACCGCAAAGGCGGTGACCTCTTTACTGCTCTCCTCAACCGGTATCTGATGGTAGGCCTGACTAAGATCTATTTTAGTCAGGTACCGCGCGTCACGTAAATTGTTCAGCAGGACATCCACATGCGGAAGAGGATATGCGTCCTTCTTAGTGATGGCGTTAACTGCCCGGTAGTCAATGCAGAACCTTATTTTTCCGTCCTTTTTAGGAACGATTACCGGGCAGCTGATCCACGAGCTTTCTGACGGTTCTATGATACCCTCCTCGAGCAATCGGTCAATTTCCGCATGAGCCTGTTGGAGGAGTTTGTCCGGTATTCGTCGGAGACGCTGTTTTATGGGACGGTGCACCTGGGTGTCAATGTCATGTGGCTGCATGCGTGCCAATTTCACCGCTCCGGTATTTTCCGGTATAAGGTGCCGTAGCACCCGGTCCATTTCTTTTTTCTCTGCGTCCTTTAATTGGGCTACCCCGTTGACGGCTGCGATAGCCGTGATAGCTTCAGGTGAGTCACGGTGTTGGGTGGCGAAACGCCTGATGATTTTCTTAGGCGTGTGCCACGTAGCGTCTGCAAAGTTGATGGTCATCTTTAGCGACGAAAATATGTCCATGCCAAGTATCATGGCGTATTTCAAGGAGGCCGATACCTTGAAGCGGGCTTTAAGCCGTTGGTTGTCGATCGCTAGTAACAGATCGACCTCGCCTTCGTCAGGACATACCTTGCCATCCGGCATCTGCATATAGGAGCGCACCGGTACAATAACTGATTTTACCAGCTTGCCGGGACCAGGGCCTACGTAGGATTTTCGAGCGCCAGGATTGATCAGCGCTGGGAATATTTCCCCCATCAGCTCAATGTTGAGGAAGAATCTATTTTCTTCCTCGGGTGCCTTGATGTTGGGATGTCTGTGAGTTACGTCCCTGGCTTTGGGGCAGTCGTATTCGTCGTCTGTGATATTTGGAGTCGTGTTGTAGGGATTCTCGAGTTCGACTCCAGAATCCTCGTCCCTTACTCATTTCCCGAGCTCTTCCGTGGCCTGCAGCGGAGACAATTCAATGTCGTGACATTGTTCTCGCCACAATTATAACAATAGACTTTCCGTCTATCCGGGCATCTGTCTGCCCAGTGCCCTGCTTTCTTACAAGTCCAACAGGGCCTGTTGTCCTCTCGCTGTGGTCCATCTCTAGAACGTCGTCCGTTCTCTCGTGTCGGGGAACGATATTCCTGGTCTCGTCTGTCAGGCGATCTGTACGAGCGGTACTTATGATCATCTCTGTTAGGCGATCGGTACTATCGGTCAGGTGTTCTCCTTCTCCGTGATTCACGGTCTTGGCTACGTGGTGGACTTCGAGAGGGGTATCTGTGTCGGTATGGCGGGGTTGGAGAGGGGTTGCTGGCACGTGATGCCGATACAGGTGAGGGGTATCTAGGTGAGGGGAGTAATCTTCTATGGTAGGGGGACGGTGACCGATACCGTGGCGATGAACTTCTTTGTCGCCTTCTCTTTTCAGTTCATTTTGCCTTTGCTTCCCTGTTGACTATGGGAGACGGACTGTCTCTTCGGGTGTCTCTCCGTGAGTTGTGGGAATGCGATCGTACACTGTCGTTCCTAGTGTCTGTTGAGGCGGATGGTTCACTTATCGTAACCGTTTTCTTCGGGGCCGTGTCTTTATCGTTATCGATTGCCGCCAGTCTCGATCGTCTATTCGCCCTTTCCGACGGAGAGCAGGCCGCGGTATTCACCATGCATTCGTCTTGTGCCGGTGGCTCTTTATATCGCTTTGTGAGCTCGCTCTTCAGCTCAATTTGCTGGCCCAGCAATTGCAGCTCGTCGATGGACTGGAACTCGTTTCTATTGACCTTTTCCATATACGATGGATACAGTCTTTCCCGTTTTTTGTAAGAGATGGCGCCACCAATACTGTGCGAGTATTCAATGGTTACATATGTCATAATCAAAGCTTATTCATATGTCAACAATTCCATACTAACACATTAGTTAAAATTTTTTCGCATCATAAATTTTTGATATCGTGAAAATGTCGAAATTTGAGCCGAGTCGACGTCATTTGCGGGAAGTTTCACTTTATTGGTTCAATTTGAAGAAATCTGCTGCCGAGACGCATCGATTGCTTCAGGAGGCTTATGGAGAAGGTTGTGTCGATGATTCAAGTGTTCGCGGATGGTTTCGACGCTTCAAAAGCGGTGATTTCGACGTGGAAGACAAGGAGCGTTCCGGGCGGCCGCAAATCTTTGAAGATCGAGAATTGGCGACTTTGCTTGATGAAGATTCTTGTCAAACGCAAGAAGAACTTGCTGAAGCATTGGGAGTTGACCGAACAACCATTTCCAAGCGTTTGAAAGCCATGGGAATGATCCAAAAGCAAGGAAATTGGGTGCCGCACGAACTGAAGCTGAGAGAGGTCGAACGGCGTTTTTTCACTTGCAAACAGCTGCTTCAGCGACATAAAAGAAAGGGTTTTCTGCATCGTATCGTGACTGGCGATGAAAAGTGGATACGTTACGATAATCCGAAGCGAAGAAAATCAGGGGGACTACCCGCCATGCATCATCATCGACGGCCAAGCCAAATATTCATGGCGCCAAGCTCATGCTCTGTATATGGTGGGACCAGCTAGGTGTGGTTTACTATGAGCTTCTGAAACCGAATGAAAGGATCACAGGCGAGGTCTATCGACGACAATTGATGCGTTTGAGCCGCGCACTGCGAGAAAAACGGCCACAATACTCCGACAAGCACGACAAAGTTATTTTGCAACATGACAATGCTCGCCCACATGTTGCACCGCCGGTGAAAACATACTTAGAAACGCTCAAATGGGAAGTCCTACCCCACCCGCCGTATAGTCCAGACGTTGCTCCGTCTGATTACCAGCTCTTCCGATCGATGACGCATGGCCTGGCTGACCAGCACTTCCATTCCTACGAGGAAGCCAAAAAATGGGTGGATGACTGGATAGAGGCCAAACCGGTCGAATTTTTTCGCAACGGGATTTGTATGTTGCCAGAAAGATGGGAAAAAATTGTAGCTAGCGATGGCCAATACTTTCAATAATTCATTTGTAACCATTTTTTCACAATAAAGGCTCAAAATTTGAAAAAAAAAAAAAAAAAAAAAAAAAAAAAAAAAAACGGGAAAGACCTATTCACATACCTCATAATTTAATTCGGAATTTTCTGAATTTTAGAAAGAAATTTTTAATTCTAACATTGTATATCTGTAATTGCGTATATATTTTTAATTTTTCAACATATTTGTATATGACATATAGTATTTTTAATTTAGGTATACATTCCTAAATAATTTAGAATGTTTTTTTTTTATTTTGTACATACATATATTATAATTCAAATTTGTAGGACCTATAAGAAAGTCGAAGAAACAAAGTAATACAACTTAAACCAATAATTTTCAATCAACCTTTAAACTTTCCGACGCAAGCAAGAAAATTATTAGTTGATAATACTAATAATTTATAATCTTTTAAATCGTTAGGAACATTATAACTGAAAACAATTATTTAAAATTAAAAATTAAAAATGGGTAGATAAATTGGTGTCGTGGCCGTCAGATTATTTTTTCAGTCTAATTATAGTCGGAATACAAGTTATATTTTAGACTCTTAAATTCTCGAGTTTGATTGTGAATATAAAAAATCTAAGAGTTATTATATTAGGTTTACCAATAAGTTTCCGCCGTTTTCAAAAGATGTCGCCACCGATAAGATAACATCGAAATTGTCAGCTGTAAAAAGTCGTATAGTAAACATCTGGAAATAGTATAATACCTCTTAATAAATATTTTTTTATTTGTCTTACAGTCCAATCATTCAATCTAAAAATAAAATAAAAATAAATAAAAATTAAAAATAAAAATTAAATTAAAAATTAAATTAAAATTATAATGACAGTCAGACTGTCCTTGTTTACATTCACCCCCGTAGACTAATCTGAAAATAAAATATTAGCTGAAAAAATTCTTTATTAGTAAAGTGCAGTCTGACTGTCCCCAACACCCTTACCTAATTGAAGACTTGTCCAACGTTTCGTGGTCGCTACGGCTCCTCATCAGGGACTAATCTAAACCTTATATTCTAATCTATATATACCCATCCCCAGTACCATATTTAGTAAATTAAATTAAATTAAATATAAATTCCCCCTCTACACAAATTGTCCAAAACCAACGTTGCACAAGTCTTCAATTAGGTAAGGGTGTTGGGGACAGTCAGACTGCACTTTACAAAGAATTTTTTCAGCTAATATTTTATTTTCAGATTAGTCTACGGGGGTGAATGTAAACAAGGACAGTCTGACTGTCATTATAATTTTAATTTAATTTTTAATTTAATTTTTATTTTTAATTTTTATTTTATTTTTTTATTTATTTTTATTTTTATTTTTTATTTTTATTTTTATTTTATTTTTAGATTGAATTGATTGGACTGTAAGACCAATAAAAAAATATTTATTAATTTGTATATGGGCAGTCAACAATTGTTTTAATACCTCTGACTTTTTACTAGCATGACTTAGTTTTCATCCTGTGAAGATGTCAAGTTTTGAGCCAAGTAAGCGTTATTTGCGGGAATAGTTACTTTACTTACTTCATTTAAAGCAATCTACAGCTGAAGCACATCGGATACTTATAAAAGCATATGCTGATGTTATGTTAAGTGAGAGAAGTTGTCGGGAGTGGTTCCCAAAATTTAAAAGTGGTGATTTTGACGTGGAGGACAAAACATGCAGTGGAAGGCCCAAAGTGTTTGTGACACAGAATTGGACCCTTTACTGGAAGAAGATTCGTGCCAAATGCAAAAAGAACTTGCACAAGAGTTAGGAGTGACTCATCAAGCTATTTCACAACACCTCCCAACCCTGGGTATGGCCTAAAAGCAAGAAATTGGGTTTCTTACGAACCGAAGTTAAGAAACGTCGAGCGTCGCTTATTCGTTTGCGAAAAATTGCTCAAAAAGCAAATTCGCGAAGGATTTCTACATCGAATCGTAACGGGAGACGAAAAGTGGATTCATTACGACAACCCAAAGCGTAAGAAGTCATGAGATAAACCCGGGCATGCCTCTACTTCCATGGCCAAGCCAAACATTCATGGCTAGAATCAAATGCTGTGCATTTGATAGGATCAGCTTAGAATAATCTATTACGAACTACTGCAACACAATCAAATCGTCGCCGAGGAACGTTAGCAGATGCAATTCAGCCGAGAATTGAAGATTAAATGTCCACAATAGGCCCAAAGGCATGATAAAGTCATTTTTCAGCATGATAACACTCGGCCACATGTTGCAAAAATCGTAAAGGCAACGTTAGAAGCACTGAATTGAAACGTTCTACCCCACCCGTCGTATTCACCAGATATTGCTCCTTCAGACTACCACCTGTTCCGGTCGATGACTCATCGTCTGGCTGAACAGCACTTCACTGCTTACGAGGAATGGAAGAAATGGGTCGATTCGCGGATCGCCTCAATCGACGAGGTATCCACTTGCTGCCCGAATGATGGTCAAAAGTAGTAAAACGTAGTGGGAAATATTTTGAATGACATTATTTGTAACTTTTTTTTACAATAAATTTTTATTTCTTTATAAAAAACGGCGGAAACTTATTGGTACACCCAATACTTTGACATGACAACATGGATTTCACTGGGTAGAAATTGAAATTGCCCGTCAATAACTTTGTTTATGGAAAACAAGAATGAAGGAAGCGATACGGAGAGTTACTATCAAATAATATACGAGCAGTATTCTGCGACCCATCACGCAATCGGAAAACAAATAGTTTGTTATCTTTTATTACTCATCCGAATGGGCTTAGATGCGAAAACATACGTGTTTACTCAAAATTATTAAATGAGCCAATGTATCCATTTCTCAAAAAAGTAATAGGAAGGATGAAGTATTACGAAATTCAATTATGATTTTGGATGGTGTAGTATGTAAGAAACAGGATGTCTTTAGAGCATTTTTCTGCATGGGAAGATATAAAAGTATAATCTGTTGTATGTATGTTGGTCTTATGCTCATATTCCAAAATCTAGTATTAAAAAGCCAATTAGATGAAGAAGAAAATTGTAATTTATGGTGCATGATAATACTATTAATTGCCTCCTCCCCCCTCGAAAAAAGATTTTTATTTGGATTATGATTATTTTTCTTTATTAATAGCTCCATGATGAACTCTATGTTCAGGTCGATTCGTGGAAAAAATCGAACAGTAGATTTTCAATCATTATTAGATGACAGTTGCAGTAAAATGAACATGTACGGAGTGAGAACTTTGCAGATGTATCTGTAATTGGAGATTGTTTAATAGAATTTAATGTAATTTAAGTGAGAAATGTAAATTTTCCAAAAATACTCGTTTCGTATAATTGCTGTTCAAAAAGCAGTCAGATGAGTGTATTATAAGTTTATCTGGTCGTGAAAAATATCATACTATATTGGAAGAAACAAATGCACATCGTAAAAATCTATATCAAAAATGAGTCTATATGCCAGTTCCAAAGTAAAAAATGTGTGAATATCATCGCACCAATGTTTTACAGAAGTTTTTAGAAGTAACAGCAGTGAAAGATAGGGGCGAGGTCTTATATCCAAGTATAAAATAGCCAGGAATAATTCTTTGATAAATTTAGTCTAATGGGATGATATCAATGAGCTTATCGGGAGAATATAATTAAGCAAAATTCGTTCCGATGCTCACATTTGATCAAAGGAACCGTCACATGACCATAACTCAGGAGATGTTGATTAAAGTTAATAATCATACTAATTTTCTCAAAAGAGTTATAACTATTGAATCGAGCGTATGTCATTATGACGTCGAAACAAACATCGAATCGTCCCAAGGAAAATCAAATGTTAACGTTTTGCTCAGTCTTCTTGGATCACCGTGACAAAGTTCATCAGGAGTTCTTACCATAAGGTCGAATAAGGAGTACTCCCTTATACTTATATAATTTTGAACGATTCAGCAGATAAAAACTGCATCGTTGAAAGAATTTAAGACTATATAAAAAATGATTATCAAAAGTGGTTCGACGATTGGAAAAATTATTGGCACAAATGTATTATATCTAAGGGGGTTACTTTGAAGAAGACAGCATAAGTATTGATTAAGAAATAAATATTGTTTTTAGAAATCTAAAAAGTCATCTTATTATTTGAAAACACCTTGTATAAATTTTGCATTAATACACATACATTTTTCTTCAATACGTAATATCATGGAGACCTACGATGATTCGATCGCTACAGCAAAAGACTAGTAACTGGGTGGTCCTAGTTCAAATCCCGGTCTCAGCCGATTGACATAAGCACCGCTGTAATAATTTGTTACAATACATTAGAACGCTTTTTTACAAATACATCGTAGATCTCCGTCGCTGATTAACACTGATATTTGGAAGCATAAATAGAGCGACGTTAATTAAAAAAAAGTTTTAAAAAGTAACATCATAAGTCTCCACTTGCTTGGAAGAAATTTGAGGGATTCTAAGTGTAGTCGAAATCCTCCAGGCATTAGATTAAATTTTATATTAGATGGCTAGTTTGATTTTGAAAATAAACGAGCTTGTAATGTTGAAAAAGTTACTGAAGTTACTGATACGATTTCTATAAAAACGTTGTATTCAATCATGCAGAAGGAACTGAATACTGTATCATTGAGAAATTATCGTTTTTTATTAAGTTTTTAAATTTTTAGAAGAAGACGTGAAACAGCATGTTAACAGAAGAGAAATTCAAAGACCTTTATGAAAAATATTACGCATACAATGATTATCTATTTTAATTGGCAGTAAAAATGAGTATTTTCGATATAACTTTATGAAAATCGATTAGTATCAATCGGAACTTGAATCAAAATGGAGAATTCTTAATGACTCACATAATCGATTAAGAGATAGTATTGCTGTTAGAACTCTAATCAAACTATAGCGTCATGCATGCGTTAGATTACAATGATACTTCATTAGATGGAATTACAAATATAATGTAATATATAAGAAAATTCTTTACTCTACTTGCCAAGCTGTCTTTTTCGTACTGACACTACCTGCATCTAATCCAAATATGTAGGTAATAGCATAATATTCTGCTTCTCTTGCCTGATTTACACGGTTCATTCCATTCTAACAGTCACTTCTACTCTCCTCCCCCCCTCTCTCTCTCTCTCTTTCTCTCTCTCTCTCTCTCTCTCTCTCTCTCTCTCTCTCTCTCTCTCTCTCTCTCTCTCTCTCTCTCTCGCTCTCTATCTCGGCCTGCATTTGCATATCGTTACACTCCAACAATTGCCCATATGGTTAATAATGCGAATATTATTGTAAATTATATTGAAAAGAAAAATGCATGAAGAAGATCATCAAAGCCAATGAGAAGTACCACATAAAGTGATATACATAATATAATTGAGACTTGGCGAGTAGATCTTATAGAAATTATACCTTTCTCTAAGCAAAATAAAAGGTTTTGTGACTTACTCACTGTTATACATTTATTTTCGAATTATGCATGGGCTAAACCAATAAAGTCAAAGAGTAGCAACGATGCTACTTTGGTTATTCATACTATATTGAAACAAGGACAAGGATGAGTACCATCGTATCTACAAATCTATCAAAGAAAAAATGTTACAATTCACACTTCAAAAACTTAATGTAAAATAGAAATAAAATAAAATACAAAGAATAAAAACAATTTTTATTTTAGTAAACGACGACCTGAATGCCCCCACCACTTTAAATTTAATTGCGTCTTTGATGTCCGACGTTTCACATCGCTACGGTTCATTCTCAGGAAATATATTTTTTTTTTATCCGTATATGTCGGAAAAATTTTCGATTTTTTTCTTCTAAGGAAAAAAGCAAGTTGTTATTTAAATATTATAGCATTGAAATTCGTTTTATCCAGTTTGAGCAATGCTCTTTAACAACCCACCTCTATTTAAAATAAATTTCCCTAAAATATAACATGCTTTTATAGATCTCTAGATCTATCTCAATGTATCATCGATCTCAATGTAGCATCGACTCCAGAAAGTTGATATTTTTCCGACTATTTTATACTATATATATATATATATATATATATATATATATATATATATCGTACTAATTTATAAAGACAAGCGTATACAAGCGTATACAACAAAAGCGTATTTTTGTTTGTACGCGATAACCGAAAAAACTACTGAACCGATTGTTCTGAAACTTGACCTATAGATTCTATATTACCTTGGGAAGGACATAGGCTATATTTTTTCTTGAAAATAATTTTACTTTTAACAGTAAATTAAGTTAACAGTTTTAGTGGTTAGTTTCACCAGCGCCCACTACGTGGCGTCTTGAATCACGAACATCAACTCAATGTAGTC
Organism: Sycobia sp. Sy_11; assembly: GCA_018907035.1. Lineage (NCBI taxonomy): Eukaryota > Metazoa > Arthropoda > Insecta > Hymenoptera > Epichrysomallidae > Sycobia > Sycobia sp. Sy_11. The sequence continues at coordinate 496,157 of JACCIC010000136.1, read as the reverse complement.
GGCTTAAAGTATTAATACCAGGCCAACTAAAACGAATGTTCGTATCCAACTTTGGGATTCGTATCCTAAAGGAGGTGTGACGTTTAGTCGGTATTACGTTTTTTGTTCTTCAGGTTAATCTGACATTACTCCCACACCTTATGGATATCTTTTGATTTTTGTAAATTTTATTTTCTCTACGGGGGAAATCCTCTCTTTCTCTCTCTCTCTCTCTCTCTCTCTCTCTCTCTCTCTTTCTCTCTTTATAAAATGATTCTGTATACCAAATCATACTGAATATAGTTTGTGACGACAAGTTATATTTTTATTTTTATACATTCTATTACTTCAGAATTGTGACAAGAGCCTATGCTTTTTTTAATTTGAACAAAAATAATAATGGCATAAAAAGGCAATATCCATCGTCTGCTTAAAAAATACGTTATTCGCATACCAACATTTTGCTTGAATTTCAGTTGGCATCGCTACGAAAATATTCACGGTATCTAATTGGAAAAACGAAAATATAGGAAATATGTATATATATGTATGTATGTGTATAATGCATATATATATATATATATATATATATATATATATATATATATAGTATGTATATTATATTGTATATAATATATATACACATTTTAAATACGGTTTCTACTGAGAAATATTGTATTATCGTGTACGGGCGGTTGATTACGATATTTCGTTGCCTCAAGACGATTTCTATAGGCACTTATGTGTTCGGATGATAGAATGCGATGTCCAGGTGTCTCTGGGCGATTTCTACGGGGAATATTGTATATAGTTGATACAAAACTACATCCAAGTATCAGGAAATCAACTTCTATGGGAAGATTCGTGTATGGACGTTAAAATACGATATCTAGGTCTTTCCGAACGACTTCTACGGGGAGTATGGTGTTTAGTCGTCAGGAAGCCATGGTAGCTTTCTCGGGACGACTTCTACTGGGACTATCGTGTTTAGTTGGTAGAAAACGATGTTCAGGTATGTCGGAACAACTTCTACGGGAAATTTCATGTTCGGACGGTAGAAGGCGAAGTCTGGCTATGACGGGACGACCTCTACGGGGAATTTCGTGTTCGGACGGTAGAGGACGATGTCTAGGTATGACAAGACGACTTTCACGGGGAATTTCGTGTTCGAACGGTAGAGGACGATGTCCAGGTGTCTCTAAACGACTTCTATGGGGAGTTTCGTGTTTGGATGGTGGGATAAGATGTCCAAGCGCTTCGGGACGACTTCTACGGGGAATTTCATGTTCGGACGGTAGAAGGCGATGTCCAGGTATGACGGGACGACTTCTGCGGGGAATTTCGTGTTCGGACGGTAGAAGACGATGTCCAGATATGACGGGACGACTTACACGGGAAATTTCGTGTTCGAACGGTAGAAGACGATGTCCAGATATGATGGGACGACTTACACGGGGAATTTCCTGTTTGGGTAGTGGGATCAGATGTTGGAATGTTTTGGAACGACGTCGATGGGGAGTGTTTAAAATACTTCTATAATGAGATTCATTTTCTATCGTTCGAACACGTACAATCCCAATAAAAGTCGTCCCGGAATACCTGGATGTCGTAAACTACCTTCCTAACAAAAAACTCTATAGCAGTCGTCCCAAGACATGTTCTATATTACGAACATGATACTCTATAAACGTCGCCTCGAGACACTTGGACATCTTTTCTTACCGCTCGAACTCAAAAGTACAATTTGCGTCATGGAAGCCATATGTAATATGCATACGTGTGTGTATTACATACGGTTGTACATTTTGTATATACATATTGTATATACAGAAGCGACGATAGGTAAATTACGGTCAATTATTTAGAATAATATAGATTTTTATATATAGAGTACTTTTTACTTAGATATTATTGAATTGCTTATGAAATCGGTTAAATTCTTATGTCGGGCGAAGCCGAGACATATATATATATACATGCATATTAAATATGGCGTTGATGGAGAAATTTCTACTTTCGCGTTCGAGCGATCTCTCGAGACGATGTTTACAGAGAGTATCATGTTCGAACTATTCGGGACGACTCTTATTGGGAGTATACGTGTTCGAATGATATATTACGAATCTCTTCATAAAAGTCATACTGACATACCTGGACATTGTTTCCTATCAACTATACACTACACTCCTCGTAGAAGTCGTTCCAAATCGTCTGGAAATCGCATTCTATCATCCGAACACTAAACTCCCCGTAGAAGTTGTACCGACATACCTGCACATAGTTTCCTACTAATAAACACGATAGTCCCAGTCGAAGTAGTCTCAAGAAAGCTAGCATCGATTCCTAACGACTAAACACAATACTCCCCATAGAAGTCGTACGGAAAGAGATCGTAGATATCGTATTTTACGTCCCAACACGTATCTTCCCATAGAAGTTGATTTCCTCAAACCTGGATGTCGTTTTCTATCAACTATATACAATATTCCCCGTAGAAATCGCCCAGAGACACCTGGACATCGCATTCTATTATCCGAACACGCAATTGCCTATAGAAATCGTCTTGAGGCAACGCGATATCGTAATCAACCACCCGTACACGCCAATACAATATTTCTCAGTAGAAATCGTATTTAAAATGTGTATATATAATATGTACAGTATAATATATATACTATATATATATATATATTGTAACCGTTCCGATCGGTGGTCTCCGTGCGCGCGTAATAGTGCATTCGCGAGCCTAAAGAGCGCGCGCGACGCAACCCTTGATCGAGAGAGAGGCGAAGGCCTTCTTCTCCGTCAAGCCACAGTGCAATGGAGACGCTCTTACGCTACGTCCTGACGAGAACGCTTTAGCCCCGCATGGAGAGTGGGGCACGCCAGCTGAGGTATTTCGATAAGCCAAGTGGCTCAGTATCAGCATACTCGTCTCTGACGGAGAAGACCCAGCGAACGTTCAGCTCCCAGCTCCGACGGCGCCCATCGAAGCCTTGCCCGTATCGGGAGAGCGATCGGCTCCCCGGTCACCATCATCCAGTCGACAGCCATCATTGCAGCAGCCTGCCGCGGCCTGCCCGACCGGAGTCGAGCAGCGCGACAGAGAAAGACAGCGAGCTCAACATCGCCGCAGCAGCGGCCCCCTGCGCGACTGGTGTCGAGCGAGCGAGAGAGAGAGCGACGAATGTCGCGTCCCTAGCAGCCAGCTCGCGAGGAAGTGCGAGGTCACCCAGTGGATTACGACGAAAGTAAGTAGCTTTCAGTTACCTACAATAAAGTGCGCTAGAGACTAGGGTCATCGCGTCCGCCGTCGACGTGCCCGCGCCGCGATCGTGTTCCCATCGATCGTCCGTCCGTGTTGCGTCCCTATCGTGTGTCCCCGTCCCCCGTGTATTGGAAGTAATTAAAAGTATGTTGTTCGTCTCCGCGTCGGAATAAAACGTATGTGGAAGTGTCGCGGAACCTGCTAGTATGAGTATGTACGCGTGCAATCTCAGTGTAATGAGTGTGTGCGAGTGAATAAAAGATCTTGAAGCACGTTGTTTAATACCAAACTTGCTGTCGATTGATTTCTCCCGTCAATCTCTCCAGTCCGTTTTCAGGTTGATACGGAGTACCCGCCGACGCATGCAGCAACGCCTCAGGTAAGTGGAACGGCGATAAAACGCCGTTATCAATGGCGCCCATAGCGTGAGGCCCGCGGCAGACATACACGGGCAAATTGCATGCGCGTCGAATACGGCGGAAAGAAGACGCCGCGCGCATATTTTGTTCGCGGAAAATCTAAAAAAGCAATAGCTGCAAAATAGTTAGCAATAGTTGCGAAATCCCTACCGCGAAAAATCCCCGTTGCCCTATAAATATAAAAAAAAGCTGAAAGGAAAGAAAAAAAGCCGAAAGTGTTTGTGTAATTGACAGCGTGATCGAACGACCGTTTAGACCGTGCACACAGATATGCGCCGTAACAGCAAACGGCTGCTACAACACAACTAGACTGAGAAATGCAAATTGTATCTCACTGATATTTTATAATATATATTACTTTTTTTTTCTTTTCTTCCCACTCGGTAAACGCATATCCTTTATGGAAAATACAATATGTTATATTGTAAGAGTAGTATATATATGTTATGATATGACAATATTATATGGCTCAGTATATAATAATGTGTAATAGAAAAAGTATATAATTCAAAGTGTGCACCTTCTAGGGATTATAAATATTTAGCAGAATAAATAGACAACAGCTTTTGAAACTCCTTGACATACTGTCAAAAGGGGGAGCGAATAATAATAAGTACTTATTGTTATGTTTGTTCAAGAAGTCGCCCTGAAAGGTAAATTAACCTTCAGTATTATTGCTATAAAGTAATTATTTACAAGGGAAGGTACGCAGGCCTGGTGCTTGTTTACCTTATTAATAAAAGAAGGTATTCTTAAGCTATATTCATCTGTTATATTTATTTGCTGTGTTTGTCATCCTGACCTCAGGCATATTGTAATATTGCTATTATTTACATACCGTTAATATTCGCATCTATATTCACTGTACATGTATATATATTTTCTTTTATTACTGAATGATTATATTTATATTAAATATATTTTACAATCATTTCTATACATATATAACATGCATGTCTAAAATATTATTTATTATATATGTGTAACATTGCCCCTTCCGAAGTTCATGTCCCTTATACGAGAATCAACCTTGTCCCTTATACTGGTTTATATATATATATATATATATATATATATATATATATATATAAGTGGTATTGTTGGTATTGGTATTGGAGTGGTATTGTTCGTCCTTCTACCCCCCTTATCTTGCACTGTGCCAGCTGACAGCTGTAGCACAGTAAAATCTTCGCTTTATCAAAATAATGCTCTCTAGGACATAAGAACAAATTGCACCAGTACAAAGCTGTAAAATACTGTACAGTAACAGCTGCTACAGTAATAGCAGAAATTAAAAACAGATGTGTGGCTTAAGGATTTTCTTTAAGTAACCAATAAGATCAGTGACCTCCATATTAACCTGACTAAGTACTTGTACTGAAGATTGACAGAAGAGAATGCTATATTAGAATAGATGCGAATAAAGCATATCAATCATCGGCACTTATTTTGTGTTCCTCCATTATTAGAAGAAGACAGTAACAATAGAAAGAGATAGTAAATTAAACACACTAAATTTAGCTGTGCTATGGTATTCTTTTATTTATAAAACTTTAGGTAATCTATCATATGATTCAATTATGCCCCAAGTGTTTGAAATGTAAATGCGTCTATAGTGAGTAAAGTATAAATATAAAATCTGTGAATATAAATAAACTTTAAATTAGACACTATATATTTAACCTGAACGACTAGAGGTTCTGTGATAATAATCAACCTGTTCATCCTGAATAGCATAATAAAACATATGATCACTACCTAAAATAAATAACACTCATATAATAAATATAACAAAATATATAAAGCGATAAATATTATAAAATTAGCGGGTAAAGTCAACAAACAAATAAAGAAATAAGACAAGGCATCGTCGTAACATATAATAAATAAATTATTAGGAGTGTGAATAAGTCTTTCCCGTTTTTTGTAAGAGATGGCGCCACCAATACTGTGCGAGTATTCAATGGTTACATATGTCATAATCAAAGCTTATTCATATGTCAACAATTCCATACTAACACATTAGTTAAAATTTTTTCGCATCATAAATTTTTGATATCGTGAAAATGTCGAAATTTGAGCCGAGTCGACGTCATTTGCGGGAAGTTTCACTTTATTGGTTCAATTTGAAGAAATCTGCTGCCGAGACGCATCGATTGCTTCAGGAGGATTATGGAGAAGGTTGTGTCGATGATTCAAGTGTTCGCGGATGGTTTCGACGCTTCAAAAGCGGTGATTTCGACGTGGAAGACAAGGAGTGTTCCGGGCGGCCGCAAATCTTTGAAGATCGAGAATTGGCGACTTTGCTTGATGAAGATTCTTGTCAAACGCAAGAAGAACTTGCTGAAGCATTGGGAGTTGACCGAACAACCATTTCCAAGCGTTTGAAAGCCATGGGAATGATCCAAAAGCAAGGAAATTGGGTGCCGTACGAACTGAAGCTGAGAGACGTCGAACGGCGTTTTTTCACTTGCGAACAGCTGCTTCAGCGACATAAAAGAAAGGGTTTTCTGCATCGTATCGTGACTGGCGATGAAAAGTGGATACGTTACGATAATCCGAAGCGAAGAAAATCATGGGGACTACCCGGCCATGCATCATCATCGACGGCCAAGCCAAATATTCATGGCGCCAAGCTCATGCTCTGTATATGGTGGGACCAGCTAGGTGTGGTTTACTATGAGCTTCTGAAACCGAATGAAAGGATCACAGGCGAGGTCTATCGACGACAATTGATGCGTTTGAGCCGCGCACTGCGAGAGAAACGGCCACAATACTCCGACAGGCACGACAAAGTTATTTTGCAACATGACAATGCTCGCCCACATGTTGCACCGCCGGTGAAAACATACTTAGAAACGCTCAAATGGGAAGTCCTACCCCACCCGCCGTATAGTCCAGACGTTGCTCCGTCTGATTACCATCTCTTCAGATCGATGACGCATGGCCTGGCTGACCAGCACTTCCATTCCTACGAGGAAGCCGAAAAATGGGTGGATGACTGGATAGAGGCCAAACCGGTCGAATTTTTTCGCAACGGGATTCGTATGTTGCCAGAAAGATGGGAAAAAGTTGTAGCTAGCGATGGCCAATACTTTGAATAATTCATTTGTAACCATTTTTTCACAATAAAGGCTCAAAATTTGAAAAAACACGGGAAAGACTTATTCACATACCTGATATAATAAAATTATACTAAATAAATACCATGCAATAAATAAATTTTAAAACAGCTTTTTCTAATATAATATAATTTCACTCCATAGTTAAATAATAATACTTTCAAAAAAAAACAACGCATATATAATAACAATTTTAAGTGATAACTGTCAACTTTAAAGAAATTGAGAATCGTACAAGTCAATTCAAGGAGCAAAGTATTGATGGAGCGTTAATACGACCAAACAATCAATGTAATTTTTATACTATAATATCAACTCAAGGAGCTAATTGATTAATTGCAATTATACGGCAGTAGCAGTATTAACATACTTTATTTTGGATACACCACCATTGGAGATAACGTCTAAAGAGAGTGGCTGAAGAGAACATATTTATGAGTGAAAGGGATCACCCATACAATTAACCATCAGATTAATAGTAAGAATAATCAACTTCTAATTATTTATAATAAATAAAATTTTTTTGGAATTATTTTACCGAATTTTCTATTATAGGTAAAAATAATATAAAGATATATACAGGCAAGATTGAAACCTGCAGTAAATTAACTCTCTTTATATATAGTTAATCTATAATAATAAAAGTTCTAGTAATCATATTAGACGGAGATGATTAAAATGAACTAAATTGATTAAGATTTTTTTTTTTGTTGTGTAAAAACATACATTTCTATATTGATCATTACAGCTATAAGTTGACTTAGTCGACCTAGGACTACATCAATCTTAATACCTAAGGAAGGTATTGTATAAGAGTGAATCACATCTAGATGCAATAATTTTTTTTTCAGATTTGTTTGTTAGAAATAAATAGTTGTCAACATATAATAATTAAAAATTGTTAATAATTAAAATTAAAACATATAATAATTAAAATTGGGATATAATCTGCATTCATACAAAATCTCATCTTTTTATTTTAAGCAACTTCTATATTTATGAATATAATAGCACTGACTAACTAAAACTTTGATTGATATTTACTCGTTACTAATTTATCCCTTAATTAAAATCTATGCGTATGAATTACTTTCTACCAGCTGAATAAATTAAATACTGATGTACTTTTGCTAATCCAGTTTTATTAATTATAAACTGTTATAACCACTTTCTAGATGCGTACACAAGTAAGCAACATAAGAACTAATTATACACACTTCACGTTATCAGGGCAGTCATAATAATACTACAAATGCTATGCAGTGAACTTACCCAATAAAAACAAGATATAAGAGACAAACAACATAAATTATATATTATACTTTTACTATAAATATAATATAATGGATAAATGCAATTATTATATAATAATACATATTGTATATTATAATTTTCTTTTTGCTGTTTTTGTGGTTATTTGCCTGAATATTTAATTTTTTTTTTCTTTTTAAAACAAACTTAGTCCAAAATATAGTACTATGACAGTAGCATTTACTCTAATATGCTGCCAATCCTTGCACTATTAATATTTAATTAGAATAAATAACATTATAATAATATATAAACATTGTATTAACTAATATCTATTTACTCATACTATGATCAATAAATATTATTGCAAAAAAGGGTGGCTCCCCATGCCAACAGGTTAACAAATAAGTAGCAAAGCGGCTTTTCTGAAATAGACAAGACAAAATAATTGGAAACAGATGCAAAAAAAATACAGATGACTAGAACATACATTTGTAATTGTTTTAAATAGCACCGAAATGCTCAGCTCAACAGCGCTGGAGAATAATAAAAAGGAAGCACCACCCACGGCTCAGCAGCCGCGAACGGAAGCATCCGAGCAACACTAAGCCGCCGCAACGAGGTTACAGTGGCCAGGACCATTGTATGGGCTATAGGCTCAGACACCGGTCCACAGCACCCAAGTCGGGGGAAACCAAGAACTCCCGCCAGCAGCAACATTCAGCTGGCAAATTCCCCCTGTCGGCACTATTTGGCACTATCACACCCCGCCATGCTGCCGCCAAGCACGGCCATGCCGGTTATCAGCCGGCCCTTCGCGAACACGTATCTCAAAGAAACCCGGACCAGTCAGCTGTTATGCCAGTGGCGTGTACAGTTCTCGGGAAGATCGAAAGAGGACGTAGAAGAAATTATAGATAGATTGGAAGAGACAGTGGATAGTCTCGATATCCCGGCGTCAGAAATTTTAAGACTTATTCCTGGCATTTTGAGCGATACTGTGCGCATATGGGTCCGACCCATTAAAAAGACCTGGAGGTCTCTCAACGATTTCAAGTCAGCACTACGTCGCCAATTCAGGCCTATAGATTACACCTTGCAAGTTGAAGAAGAACTGAGGGTTTGAACACAAGGTTCGAAAGAGCCAATCGGCTCATACCTTCGAGCAATGCGAGTACTGCTCGACAAAATGTCGCCGGCGCTCCCCCTCCAATCTCAATTAGACAGGATATTCCAGAATCTAAATCCTGAAAACCTAAACAAGATCGACCGTGGGGACTTTGAATCGATCGACGACCTACAGCTACTAACACAGCGCCTAGAATTAAAAAAAGAACTGACCCGACGATATAAAGAACCACCCCAGCAGAAGACTGTATGGTGAGCGTGGCAGCATGCGCGCCAGCAGAAAGAAATAGTAGACGCTCGAGGATAGCCGCACTAGCCAGCGACAGGGTACCAGGTGTACAAAAACACGTGACGCTGGTCGAACCGTCAGCTCCAATACTGACTAAGCCAGACGATAAAAATCCACGCAACACACAAAAACCACGGAGCTAGAACTCATCACCTGAAAGCGCACGCACATCATCACCGGAACTACAAAAACTAAACGTGAGTCGGCAACGGACCCCACCGACGAGACGACGATCATCACCAACCCGATACGGATCCCCATCAACTTACCGAAATCGAACACCCCAATCATCCCCCATATACAGATCCCCATCACCATACCGAGATAGTGATATGCCCAACCGACCCTACCGAAGTCTGTCACGTAACCACAACTCTGATCGACCTAATTTCAACAGAAACCGACAAGATCGGTCGCAGACACCAGAATATCGGAACTAACGATCGAGCCGCGAGGAACACCGAGGTCAATCCACGCATTATTCCGATCGGCGATCGCCTGAACGACACAGGCACAGGAATGATAGCACGTTATTCTAACCAGAGACGATCACCTGATCGTAACTCGCACTCATCGCGTAAACGAGATAGGAGGAACAGCACATCGGGTCGATGTGAGGACAACAGACCCTGTTGGACGTGTAAAAAACCAGGTACTGGACAGATAGGTGCCCAGACAGACGGCAATTATATTGCTATAATTGCGGAAAAAGGGATATCACCACGCTCAATTGCCCACGATGCGGCCCGAACAACAGTTCGGAAAATGCATAGGGGAGCAAGCATCCGGAGCCAGCTTTGACACCCCACGTGACACGACTCCACGCACAAGGAAGAACAACCCCAAACATAATACCCGAAAGCCAGGGATATAACAGGCACGCGCTCTACAGCACAAATACATGAAGAAGAGAACAGATTCTTCTTAAGCATAGAGATTATGATGAAGATTTTGCCGGCGCTAATAGGCCCAGGCGCCAGAAAATCCTATGTCGGACCTGGCCCAGGAAAATTGGTAGAGTCAGTGATCCTACGGATAACATCTTATATGTAGATGCCTGATGGAAAGCTCTGCCCAAACGACGGAGATGTCGACCTTTTACTGCAAATCGATGGCCAACGCTTTAAGGCCTGATTTAAGGTATCGAAACGACTAAAATACGACCTCATAATAGGGATGGACATCCTCACCCTAATGAAGATCACGATAAACTTTGCAGACGCTATATGGCACACACACCGGAAAATAACGAGACACTTCGTGGAGCCAGGTAATGTGCCTCTGGAAACCATCACCGCCATAGCAGCCGTGAATGGAGTAGCCCGTCTGAATGCGACAGAAAGGCAAGGAACTCGATCGCGTGCTATACGACCTGATACCCGTACCGAGCAAAACCTTCATGTGGCGTGGATGCAGCCGCATGACATCGATGTACAAGGGCACCGTCCCATTAAACAACGAGTACGTCGAATTCCATACCTGTTACTCAAACAGGCGCATAATGAAATAGATCGGCTGCTGGCAGAGGGCATTATCGAGCCATCCACGAGCGCATGGAGTAGTTGCCCTGTGATTGTGGCCAAGAAGGATGGGAAGATTCGCTTCTGTATCGACTACAAGGCGGTGAACCACATAACGAGGAAAGACGCATATCCCTTGCCTCATATGGATGTCTTGCTAGACAACCTAAGGGATGCTCGATATCTATCCAAGATAGATCTGATCCAGGCAGCAAGGAAATCACCGCCTTTGTAGTCCCACAGAAGGGCTTATTCCAGTACACTAGACTACCATGTAGGCTGACTAACGCCTCAGCCAGCTTTCAAAGCGGTATGGACCTTATTTTTGGGCCGGAATGGCAGCCGAACGTTTTCGTCTACAGGGACGACATAATAGTCGCCACTAAGACATTCGAGCAGCACACTCGGGAATTAATTGCGGTGCTCACCCCCCTCAATGAGGTAGGGTTACAAATTAACAAGGATAAATCCGAGTTTTGCTGCCCGGAGATTAAGTATCTCGGCTATATAGTAGACGAAAACGGGCTAAGCACCGATCCGGATAAAGTTCGCCCGGTCAGCAAATATCCAAGGCCTACCAATTTGAAACAACTGCAGGCCTTTTTAGGAATGGTCGGGTGGTATGCCCGTTTTATCAAAGTTTTAGCTGAAGTAAAACTACCACTCACCAAATTACCAAAGAAAAACGTCAAATGGCATTGGGGTCCGGCCCAACAAGAGGCGTTTGACAAACTGAAGATACTCCTGATACAAGCACCCGTGCTATCCCGCTCTACGCAAAACAAAGCGTACATACTTCACACAGACGCAAGCAGCTACGCACTGGGGGCCGTGCTCAGCCAAGAGATCAGCGGCGAAGAGCACCCCATAGCATATGCAAGTCGAACTCTAAACCAGGCAGAGTCGAATTATACGATAACTGAGAAAGTGCTTAGCTGTCTTGTGGGCTGTGGAGAACGTACACTCTCCAGAACGTAACGGACCGCCTAGCAAGCTAGGCGACAGCACTTGAAGCTTACAATAAGGAGATCATACATAGAAAAGGTGCTTTACATCATGTACCAGATGCTCTCTCTAGACCCCCCCCCCAACAATCCCAATCCCCTACCGCCCCGATACCACTATCGAGATCAGAAATATACAAAGAGATCCAGATAAGCACCCAGACTGGACAGTCAGAGGAGACAAGCTGTATAAGCATCGCCCGAATGAATTCATCAACATCATAGACAGTCCCAATGACTGGAAATTGACAATACCATACAAAGATAGAGAACGAGTTATATGAGTGTCACAAAACTCTGACGTCCGGACACTTCGGCGTCAAAAAAACCACACATAAGGTCAACCAACACTACTACTGGCCGGGGATGCGTAGAGACATCCATGCTTATGTCAAGCACTGCCCTGAGTGCCAAATACATAAGGTATCTCAGAGAGCATCGGCAGGCCTGATGGCCCAGCGAAACGTAGAAGGCCCATAGACCAGCGTGGCAGCTGACATAATGGGCCCTTCCCCGCCAGCAAAGGTCAGCATAGGTACCTCTTAATACTCGAGGACCTATTTACCAAGTATATCGAAATACGACCTCTAAGAAAGGCCACAGCCGATACTATCGCCAAAGCTCTCGAAGAGCTCATCGTCTTCAGGGGGGGGGGGTGTCGAAAATATATTATCACAGACAACAGCGCCGAGTTCACCAATAACATGCTTAAAAACAAATTAAGCGAATTGGGCATCACGCACCAATACATAGAGCCTTACCATGCGCAGGCGAATCCCATAAAGCAAGTTAATCGAGTGGTCAAAACTATGATCGTCACCTTCATCAGAAACGACCACAAAGATTAGGACTGGCACCTCCCTGAGTTTGCGTTTGCGGTAAACACCGCCGTACACGCGAGCACTAAAACGTCGCCGGCATTTATAAATTTTGGCCGCCAGCCAAGAGACATGCCGACATACAGAAAAACTCAGGGAGTAATACCGTAATTATAGACACTAACGTTCTCCGATTGGCTGAATCGAGTTAAGAGGCTGCCGGCCATCCACGAAATTATAAGCAAAAACTTGAGTGCAGCCGGCGAGAAACAAGCGAAATATTATAACCGGATGCGGAGGCAGGATACGTTCGACATAAATGACCAAGTATATAGCCGCAATCATGTACTTTCATCGGGCCCTGACAAATTCTTTGCGAAATTAGTGCCAAAATTCATAGCCCCTTGTCGAGTAACCAAAAAAGTCTCCTCCGTAATATTTGAAGTAGAGGACATGAGCAGCGGCAAAAAGACGACGGCACACAAGTTGGGCTTAAAGAGGTATTGCCTTAATACAAACATATTACCCACCTAATACAAACATAAATTTCTCCACACATTCCAGCACCAACCGGAAAAATAATGCTACGAGGCATAGGCAGAGGCCGGGGACTTCGGCGGCAGGATATGCCCAAACTGATCAGACCCGGGGAGACCTATACGCCCGAGGGCCTATCCTCCAATCTAGGAGAGATTCGAGACATAATCCCAGAGAACGCGAATGCACCAGCTGTGCAAGCGCGTCTGTCTATCCCCATGAAAGCAACCCATGCGCTAGACGAGGGCGAATTAGCGGGAGCTCTCAAAAAGCTGCAGGGATATCTGATTCAATTCAGTCCCGACTCGACCCAAGAGGTCGACGAAAACGAGAAGTCGCCGACGAACCTAGTACCGGCCAGCGAGACGTCGTTCGCGCTATCCCTATTGGACACCAGCGTGCCCGACTTACTCGATCTCGAGCACCAAGAAACCCACCCTCCCCCTACCACTAGTAAAGTCCCAGCGCGCGCACTAGAAGCGCGTAGTCCTTCGGAACGACGTAAAACTAGCACAGCACCAATAATAACAACATTAATATTTAATAACAACAACAATAGTAACAATAATATATAATCCCTTCGCAAAAAGATACGAAATGTTGGAGGGTAAGGACGGGTACGTCTCCGATAGAGCGGCGACCCACAAGACGGAACCGCTCGCGCACAGTAAACACTTCCACCTGTATGTCAATTGAATACCGCCCACAAAATAATCCGTTCAAATCGAACACAGAGACTGCGCCAGAGGTAAGTCTAGATGAGCCATTCTGCAGGCCAATGGCGACTAAGCCCATTCCGGCCCTGATGGACATGGCGGTAGCACCGCCACCAAACTTCACCCCTCCTGCGAAACCCCACCCCTCACTACCAGCAACACCACTGCCAGGATTGGGCAGCATGGAGTCCATACCAGCCACCTAGTCCACAAATGACCAAAAGAATTCTGTGCATATACCGGCGGAATTGGCGTTGCCCAGGGTACAAGAGAAGATGCTCCAGCACAACAATGCTGGAACTGCGACCAGGGTCTCCGCTACTCGAACTACCCACAACTGCGCAGCAGATATTTCTGCTACCGGTGCTGCAGAGATGCACACGATGTACTGTCGTGCGCAGTTTGCCCAAGACGACGTACGCCTGACGTATCGTCTTGGAAGGGGGAAGTCCCTGTGGATACTGAGGCGAAGACGACACGACAGGCGTCCAAAAGGACAGATATGGGAGGTACGGCGCAACAGAGAAGCGAGCAGCCAGCTGACCCAAATATGATGGCACAAGTGATGCAACAGGTAGCTGGCGCCTTCGGTAATGGCTCGCAGCCAATAATGATAGTGCTGCCATTCTACGTGAATAAGTAGGACGCTAAGAATAGCGTACGAATTGCAAACTACAAATGGAGCCTTATAAATGGCCATACCATGTTAGAAATATATCAAAGTTATAAATGGCGCCCGCATTCATTTCGAATGACAATTACGCATCATAAATGACAAAGGATGATAATATCAGTGAATCATCACAAATGGACCAAAATAGGTGATTAGCTGAAAACCTTTCCCCCACGGAAACCCCCTTGATCTGCCCCTTCCGCGAAAATGAAAACACGTCTCGACCATCCCCATGGGAATGAGATACAGTGACGAGCAATACCACTCAACGGGAACGTTGTAATCGCGATATACATAGAAGCAAGCTACGGGATTCATGGGGAAGATAAGCAAATAATGCTTAAAACCCACGAGTAACTGTTTTTTTTCTTTTCTCCCAATCATTCGACGACTATGTCGTACCAATAAATAACATAACGAATCAAAAAGGGCACATTGTCGGCGGGCGTGGACATAAACGGCAATGTTCCGATTGAAGCGAGCATGCAATGGCTCTCGTAAAAGGTCAGCTACTTGTCTGCTCCACCAACGCGGCACCCACACTAAAAAAAACACCGAACTACCACAGATCCCACTGTTTAAGCAACACCTACTGAAGACCACCACAAAAGATCGAAGCCACTGCTCATCATGACCAAACACGGATTATCGAAGACCGAATCACCGACCGACTCGACCGACCCGATCGACACCGAAAAAAAATAACACCTCTACGATTTTCCCATTCCCCTTTTTGTACTTCTTATCTTAGTCTTAAGTTATTAGTATTATATCGAGTCAACACAAACAGCGACTCCTGTGAGCACCAGCGGGTGTCTGGATTAGGTTAAAAAGAAAAAAAATGTCATTTTGTTTACTAGTATTACTGTATTGAAAAACGCCACACTTCCATGAGCGGCCGAATTACTTCCCTTTTCCGCATACGCTTTAGCCCCGCATTGAGAGTGGCTCGTACACCTACGCACGCCAGCTGAGTTATTTCGGCAAGCCAAGTGGCTCAGTATCAGCATACTCGTCTCTGATGGAGAGGACCCAGCGAGCGTTCACCTCCCAGCTCGAAGCCTTGCCCGCATCAGGAGAACGATTGGCTCCCCGGTCACCACCATTCAGCCGACGGCCACAGCAGCAGCAGCACCTCCAACGGCCTGCCCGACGAGAGTCGAGCAGCGCGCGAGAGAGAGAGCAAACCCAAAATCGCCCCAACTGTAGTTCCCTGCGCGACTGGTGTCGAGCGAGAGAGAGAGAGAGAGAGAGAGAGAGAGAGAGAGAGAGAGAGAGAGAGAGAGAGAGAGAGAGAGCGACTAATGCCGCGTCCCTAGCAGCCAGCTCGCGTGGAAGTCCGAGGTCGCCCAGCGGAGTACGGCGAAAGCAAGTAGCTTTCCGTTACCTTCAATGAAGTGCGGTAAAAATATTTGACAGTGGTAATCCAGCTCCGCAACGACTTTGGTTACATATCTTTTATAGACATGCTCAAGAGCAGTTACCATGCACTGATGATTTTTCTTCAAATCTTTACATTTTTCCTCAGTACGAACTCACTCTCAGAAATTTTGTGACTTAGAAAGAGTGACTTAATCCATTCTAAATGCAGTACGAATCTTACCTTATTATATCTGTCTAATTTTCTTTGCAGAAGGATGATTATTTTCTAACTTTTGGACTGCTCGATTGAGTTCTTCAGTGTCCTTCGACTGTTCATATAGTTGATTCCCAACCATAATTTCTGCCCCTTCCATTGTTTCATGTAGTACACTCCTTCTCTCGGCTTGAACTATGCTTACCCCTTCGAAGACTTCCAGGATTTCTTGAGAATTGCATTCGTGCATTAGTATATTGATGCATTATACTCAAGGCTTATTAGTTCATCTTCACTGCTATAAAGTGTCATTTTCTCTCGTTTAGCTTGATTTTCATTGGTTACTTTATCCCTACTTTTTTGTTCTGCGTGTATATCCATCGTTACTCGCATTTCATTGGCTTTTACTCTCCCTCTCTTCTTTCTTAGTAAGAGTGCAGGACTTCAAGCTCTCTTCCATTGGTTCATCGTATCCCCTCTTAATATCCTTCTCATCGTCTATTTGGTGACTTGAAACTACCCTTCATTTCCCGCTCTACCTGACTTATAGCTTGCTACATTTGCTTTTCTAAGATTTCGTAGTGACCCCCTAAGATAATATTTATGTACTATAAGGCAATAAGCATCTTTTATCATCAAATGGAATTTTTTTTCTCCATTTTTCTGTATGTACTATGTATCGTTTTGAGCGAATACTCCTTTCGCTCTGCCATGTATAATAGTTTAATTCTGAGGTCTCCATTCATCCATCTTCGATAATCTTTAAACCTGATTAATTTTTTACAATGTTCGATTTTATTCCTTTAGCTTTTGTTACTATGGTTCCTCCACCAACTAAAAGATGGTACATTTGATTCCGTAAGCCGATAAATTCCACCACGATCTTTCCATGATATGTATATTTCATTAGTCCAGGATCTTTTGTATTTTGATAGAATACCGTACTGATTACTTTCATCATATTCAAAAGTATGAAATCTATGAATATCTTCTTTCATTGTTTAAATCATTATACCATTAAAATATTTATTCTTTAAAATCTGTGAGTTCCATTGGTTTTGGATTTTTATAGAGATGATCAATTTGCTCATTGATTGATTTTAGTTTACAAACAAACCATTATGCAGGTGTGTCGTCTTCTGGATTTTTCCGTGATTTGTAAGAGTATAAATTGTCATTCAAAACTGTTTCAATTTTATTATAATCTTCAATTTTTGAAATATTATTTGATGAGTTTGGCAAATTTGTCTTGTGTTATCAATTATAATAATAATACAATTATATATCATCCATCGTAGTAATAATTATCCGTTCGAGCATAGTAATCCACTCAGAATAAAAAAAATTGCGTTTACCAATGGCTCGTCAACTGATCGTCAGCAATCGAGTGAGTTGAAGCAAGGTATGGGAGATGGAGTCGAGCACAAAGCGCGGCGACGCGCGAACGAGTGCTTTAATATAACTTGATACGAGGGTGCCATGCGCTTTTCTCTTCCTGAACCGGACTTCTTCGGCTGGTGCTTTGATAAGCCTCCGTGGCGTCATCTCACTTTTTCTTAGGGTGCGCGTCTGTTAGTTACGAGGACCCTGGACGCCTATTTCCTCAATAGGTGGTTTAGCATGACGACGACGAGCTCGGGCAAAACGCAAACTCTTGCTTGTATGTTCATAGAATGCGATACCCTTTTGATTCCACTGTATGCAAAGCATGACCTTATTTAAATGATTATTTAGTTTCGGCGTCGATTGGGTGGGCTCACGCGAATTTTTATATAATTGATACGTTTAGGATTATGCTAATAAATCCATTTTTATAACCAGTTACAAAGCGATGCAAAAATATTTATTATTATCGTTGCAGTAACATTTCGGATATGCAAAATCGCTGTTCGACGTCTCCCGACTTTAATTTGTACGGTAGCCAGTTTTCAACCATTTGAATGAATCCTTTTAGGCGCGTAGAAACGGTTGATGGGTTACACCTAATGATGCAGACAAGTTCTTCTTGAATCGAACACGGATCCTTATCCGGAAAAACGTCCAATTCCTCGTCTTCAAAACTTTTCGGCTATAATAAACGATCCCTACCTTCAACTATAAAATTACCACTTTTTATCCATTCAAACATTTGCGACACGTCGATTCACCAATATATTCCACCTCTTACGTTACCGATAGGCCTCAGCAGCATTTTTCCTCATATTCAAGAATAGAAAAAGTGCTTCCCGCAAATAACGTTTATTTGGTTGCAAACTTGATATTATTTTGCTCGATAAAATAAACAACACCTATAGCAATGCAGAAATATAATGTTCTAATGTGTTTCATAGATACACATCTGAGTAATGTAACTTATGAGGTCTGATCTTTCTATCCGGGATCGTTTGATAACGCCATCTTTTGGAAAACGCTTGAAACTTACTTGTACATCCAATTATATACATATACATAACTCGATTGAAATGTGTTCTTCTTCTATTGCTATAAGGAATTGTTACCTTCCTATCATGTCAATTGAGTATACAAATTTAATAACTATTTTTACATACTAAACTAAACAAATGGAACATTGCTTGAAAGCTTTATATTTTTATATGTTTTAGCTATCAGTTATATGTTTAGCGATTACCTTTTGGATAATAAAAATGTTATTTAATGCATTTTTATCAATATATTTTTAATAATTTTCCGAAATAATATATTTTTATTATGAAAAAGTTAATGATATTGTTTATTATGAAAAATTAAGTATGATTTTTTTTTTCAGTGTTTTCATTACCTAGTAGTGGCAACATACAACAAAAGCCATGGCTGGGCTTAGAGCATGTTAATAAAGCACCAAAACGTTCTCGTATCAATTATTTGGAAAAGGCTATTAAAATTTACAACTAAGTTATACAGAACTAAATAAATATTAATTAGCTATTTTATCGATTTCATTTATGTACAGAATTCCAAGATAGAAAATAAATATTAGTTATTAAAAAGTATTCTTCGAAAATCTTTCATAATAAAAATAGTGCTTCCATTCTGTTCCAAATCTTTCACATGAATATTATTTTCTTATTCTCTGATAATTTTTCAAATATTCCATTATTGTAACTTTGTTAGTGGCATAGCTAGATCACGTAAAAACATAATTTAAATTGATACATTTTTATTAGATTTGAACTTACTGTCTCCACTACATAATGTGTATTTGTATTACTTTAAACAATATAATTTATTGGTCAAATATATTAATAATATAATAAGCTTCAAATTATGAAATACCAAAGGCTCCCGGAAAAGAAAAACTGTTCTAAAAAACCCTGATGTTTTTAATCTTGTTAGGCCAGGTACTTCTGGGACCACCCACGTACAGTAGAAATAATAAGTCTCAATTAATTATAGCAGGTTTGCAGTGAATTTTTATGACAAATCTTTTGTTTTATTTCAATATTTGATAGAAATACTTTATAGAAATATTTAAAAACTCATAAAATTAGTTGCTCTGACCGAGAACTGGCAGAAAAGAGGGTAGCACGTACCACATTTGAGCACACGTGCCCAGGTGCTCCTGCAGCGGCCGATGTTTCGCCATTAATCCTAGTCCTGCTCCTATCTCCCTTCGTAAATAGCAGTTTTGACGACCATTTACCTAATGCAGTGCCCTCTCAATCATCCCAAGAGTCGCGTCATTGAAAAATTGAACCGTTATGAATAAGTAGCATTTTTACTATGTGTGATCGAAAGGGCAGCAGGAGAGAACGAAAATAGGCCAGGTCGATCAAGAAAACGCTCATTTTATGAAAACCGATATACTTCTGATACTGATTCAAATTTAATTACTACTTCTGCAAAAAAAGTTAATAATGGTGATTTTCAAGTTGCAGTCAATCCAACTATACTGTACTGTCTAGTGTCTTATAGTGTATTCTTAGCCTTACAGAACATTGTGATTTCTAAAACATGCAAAAATTTTGGTGGATTTTCAAGTTGCAGTCAATCCAACTATACTGTACTGTCTAGTGTCTTATAGTGTGTGTTCTTGGCCTTACAGAACATTGTGATTTCTAAAACATGCAAAAGTGCGTTTTTCGAATATCAGAAAGGTTTAGGCTTTTATTTAAATATTGTGCTTAAATGTGAAAATGACGTTCGAATTCCATCCAGTCCAAAACTTAGCTCTGGTTACGAAATAAACAGATTTCCTTTCGTAATTAGGCTTCTCGGTGATGGATTTGTGTATTGGATTTAGGGAAAATGGATATTATAATATTGTTAAACAGATTCAAGTAGCAGTCAAATCATTAATATTATTAGCTTTTAAAAAAGCTGTAAATGAGGAGAAAAAACCAAATCTGCAAAATTGAAAATCAGCTCACTGTCGCCGGAGATAGTTTATGATCGAAAAGAGGTTTTTCATCGTTACTTGTCTTAGTCAATTGGATAGGCGTATATACAAATAAAGATTTAGAGCTCGAAGTGGAGTCAAAGTTCTGCAAATTGTGTGAAACCTACGTTGGGAACCATAAAACTCCTGAGTTTGAAGCTTACTTTGAAGGTCATAAACAAGATTACACAGCTAATTATGAAGGTAGTTCTGGAATGATGGAATCGAATGAACTGGACATGTTCAAAAGATCCACTGGGCTTGTTAAAGGTATTTATTAATGAATATTATGTAGATGACAGTGACACAAAAAAACTACATAAATGTAATGGATAAAACCTTATGAAGCCGAAGTAGTTGTAAAGAAGAAAGAATGCGTTTTACACGTAAAAAAGCATATTTCGGAGAGCCAAAGATATTAAGCAGCAGTTTTAAAAAGCTGAAAAAGATTAAAATGTGTATTTTAATATGTAAAAAGTTTGAACAAGAAAGATTTTTTTGTATGAAATAAAAATTCTTGAATAAATAGGGCAAATCCACTACAAACCTACCTTAAATAATTATGGAATTTTCAAGAAATTGTGATTGTCGGACTTCGCTAATAGAAGAGCCTGGGACCTGTCATTTTCTTTTTTTGTTTTTTGGTCTCTGGTGGTCTCCGGTGTATGATTTCTTATGGTTTCCAGGGAAAAACAAATATACGAGCAAAGATAACAGGAAATAGTCTCAAAATCATTTTTAATTTTTCTATTGAAAGTATTGAAAGAAATAATTAACCACTGATAGGCTATAACCGTACACAGGCAAATAGGCCAAGGATTGCTTAAAGAAAGTTACGAATATAAATAATGTGTAATATATCATTTATATTTATTTAATTTGGACTATTTTTGTTTGTATAGATCCATCTTAATGTTAGCATATATACGAGGTGTGATAAAAAAGTAAGGTAAATGTTCAAATTTCTCGCACTGCATACGATCAATCTTCGGTTTTTCTTTTTTTTTTGATATTGGTAAACTTGTACCAAACATAGGTTAATAGTATCATTTATGTTGCATTTGTAGTTTTATTTGCGAGAGAAATAAAAATTAGAAATATTTTGTCTGTTTAACGATTTCCTGTCATTGAAAAAAATGGATCACTAATTTGCATTCCAGTTTGTATATAACTCGGAATAACGTGTTCCAAAGCACCTAAAAGATGGACTGTAGCATAAGGTGAGTCTAATAAGTGAAAATAATGTTTATAAGTAGTACAAGCTTGGCCATGAAGGCCAAAAGGCACCAATAAGAAATCTCGCTCTGGACGACACGGAATGAAAACGTTAAAAGTGAAGAGAAACGTGTTGGGGAATGATCGAATTACTATAAGAGAAGTGGCTGATTATATGAGCATCTTGTTTACTTCCTGCCAAACAATTTTAATAGAGCTTTAGGTAATTAGATGGTGATCTAAAAACAGTCGACATAAGCACAATTAAAGTGCAATTTTTATTAATGAACAAAATTTTGGTTTTTATAAAAAAATGTCGTTTTCAAAAAAAAATACACGTTTTTATATGTTATTTAAAACAAATTTTTTATATGAAATATAACAAGTTAATTAATTTTTTTCCACCGATTAAAAATAAATTTTTTAATTAAGAATATTCGAACCATTCGTATTATGGATTTAGAAACTAAGTAAATTGAAAGTACAAAGTCAATGAGAGTTACATAGTGCAAGTATTGAAGGTACTCTAATTATACTTATTAGAGGAGTTTACATTGGTTTCGTATCCAATCAAATTGATGTGTATTATATGTATTGAATATGATGTCTGAAAAATGTCTGCACCTTTATTTATTCAAATAGAGTTTTTTTACATTTATATTTGACTAAATACTTGATGAAATAGCATTTCCTTTGTCAAATTTTGCTATTGTGGACGCTTCTGGTCGATAGCCTTCTTCAAGCGGTCCAGTTATTCACAGTAGATGCAAGAATTAAGCGTCTGGCCATATGGGAGCAGCTCATAGTGGAGGGTTCCCTTCCAATCCCACCAAACACACAGCAAAACCTTCCTGGCTCTCAATCCCGGCTTGGCCAATGTTTGGAACGGTCCAGCAGCCTTAAACCACGACCATTTTTACTTGATATTGTCGCATTTGATCCATTTTTCATCGCCAGTCACCATTCGCTTCAAAAATAGGTCGAATTCGTTCAGTTTCAGCAGCACATCGTAGGCGTTCAATCGATCCAGAAGGTTTTTTTGCGTCAAATCATGCGGCACCCAAACATCAAGCTTTTTTTATCCAGCCTTCGACAGATGGTTTAAAATGATTTGGTGACTCTCTCATCTCCTGTGCGATATGACGAGATGCCACATGAAGGTCTAACTCGATAAATTTCATGATTTGATCGGTATTCGTTGTCACAGGTCTTCCACCAGCTGGCTTATCCATGGTGCCGGTTTTCACCGACTCTGAATCGTCGAAACCATTCCTCTGCGGTTCGAAGTGATAGCGTCCCATCTTGCAAAATGCCATTAATCTCACGGAACGTTTCTCTAGCAGATTTGCCTTTAACGAATGAAAATTTTAAAATAGCGTGAATTTCGGCGTTAGTGAACTTCATGTTTACACGGCTATAACTTTTGAACACAATATCCAAACTAACCGTACATATTGTCGTTTTGTACGTTATGTCAAGACCTTTCAAATGATGTATAGTATTGCCAGATATGAGTTCTGTAGCGCTTTGTATATAGCCGCAAACTTCATAAGACAAAAAGGCCGAAGGGAGATGTTTGACAACCTAATAAGGCTAAAGATAGGCAATACAATAAGGCTAAAGTTTTTGACCTTGAACTTGATCTTCAAGGTTATTTCAAGGTCAAAGTGATTTTTTCAAGTAGGAACACCTATTTTTGACCCGAGATTCGGAAAGAGCGACAAATTTTACGTTTAAAATCATATTGAGAATCTTTCAAGGTCATTTCAAGCTCAATACATCCAAGCTAACCAACCTTAACACTTATGTACCGCATCACCACATACCGTTACAAACCTTATAAACATACCTCCAAGCTAACTTCAGTACCTAACCTTGGAGAGAGCAAGTTTAATCGACTGTTTATCTTTTTAAAATGATTTTTTAACGAAAACTTATTAACGATTAACCTTACGTTTAGCACTACCCAGAAACAACGACGTGGATGCTGTAAGGATTGCTTTCTTTGGGGTGCTTGATTAGAGTAAGTCCCCCTGCCTCTCACTTTGGAGTTCAGTATTAAAGTGTGTTCTCTTTAACTCTCACTTAGGGGTGCTGTATTATAGTGAGTCCCCTCGCCTGTCACGAACCTCGAAGCAAGTGTTCGAAATCACGACCAATTGCTTCAATATACATTGTCAAGCGCCTTTGAAATTGCTAAGGGTGTTCAACAAAGTTTGCAGCAGGCTAGTTAACCGGACCTCCTCGTCCGATTCATCTGATACTATACTGCTTATTCAAAAAAGCCCTTACGATTCGAGCAAAATGTGATCTTCCACGGTCCTATTGGGACCACATTCTTCACCGCGTTTCTAAGTCTCAATCTTTCATCAAGCCAGGTAATTCATCTCTTATTAGCCGCAAGTAACTATGCTGATTTACATTTCCTTCCAAAAAACAAGGACCAATCAAGTATTCATTGACAATCCCGCACCATAGCATAACACTTCAACGTCTTTGATGGGTTACAGTTCGGTACAAACGAAGATTTATGTCAGATCAGTAATGGCAATTATGCCTATGGATTTCCCCATCACTTTGAAATTTGGCCCCATTAGAAAACAAAACAAAGTTATAGAAGTCTACATCATTTTATATGATTTGTAAAGCTCATTGGCAAAACACAATCCGCTGTTGGGAATGTTCAAACTGTAGCCCATACGGTAGTCTGGTATATTAACATAGCCCTTTTTGTAGGAGTGCAAAAGTGGTTGTTTCTTTTCTGTTCTCTACTAAAGAAATATGGTGGTACATTTGGCTTAAATTTATCTTGGATAGAAACTATGCATCCCTCTGATTGCCCAGTAAGACGTCCACATGGGGTAGCGGATCAGCGACTTTTCTCGTTATTTGGTTCACTACTCTGTAATATATACGAAAATGGATAGTTACTTCTTTCTTGGGTACTATAACTGGGCAGCTACCGCACGCCGTTTCTAACGGCTTATTGTCCCTTCGGCCATCGGTCTATTTCATCATGTGCCTGCTTCAGCAACCTATCTGGTATCCGACGTAAAAGCTATTTGATAGGGCGGTGCCCTTGCACGTCGATCCGATGCGGCTGCATCTTCGCCAGCTGGTGCTTTCGCTCGGCACAGAGATTAGCTCGAGCACTCAAGTTTTAGCCTTTATGCTCTATTCAGTAATGCTACTCCCCTACTGCTGCGATTGCCGTAATATTCACATAATATCTGCTGCTTTGCAGCATATCAAAGTACTTTATTATTATGCCAGGCAGCCTCTCAAAATTTCAAATGTCCATACCAATAATGATATCATCATTAAAGCATATTTTTTCGCCCGTTATATGCATATATGTGATTATCGAAATGATGGCTGATTTGGTCAGCTAACCGGGCCGAGACCTACGTAAGACTTCCTAGCACCGGGATATTTCCGACAATCATCAATATTTTGCCCATTAGCTCTACGTTTAGGAAGAAACAATTCCCTCGTCATTTATCGTACTGTGGTGCGTGCTTGTCACGTCATCTGCGTTTGGGCATCCTCGATCTGTGTTACTATTCGTAGTGTGTGCAGTCATTTCAAAAGGGATATCTAGGTCGACTCCGTTATCATATCCTCTTATACGTTTCCCGAGTCATTATGGGGGCTGCAGCGCAGATAATTCCTTGCTGTAAAATCTCTCCCACCGCACTTGTAGCAGCATCGACGTTTTTCATCTGGACACCGGTCTGACCAGTGTCCTGACTTCTTACGTGTTCCACAGGGCCTATTATCGTCGCGCTGCGGCCTGTTATCGCCATGTGTTCTGGGTGACTCATGACGTCGGCTGTTGTAATGTTCCGTTGATGAGTCCCGATTTCTATCCGGTATCTGTGTACGGGGATGCCGGTTCCGATCATGGTCCCTTCTATGTGATGATTGGATACGGGAGGAATTACCATTGGGATGCGTGGCCGAGGATTTTCTGCCCTGCCTGGTTGTCGAATAGCTGTTGCATATGTATGGTGATGGAGACTGGTACCTCAAAGAGAATGGTGGTGGTGAGTATGATGATGAGGAGCACAGCAATGCGTATCTCCGTGATGAATGTGGTGGTGCACATTTCGACGATGTGCTTCGGTGTTGTCTTGAGCTTTTGTCCCTTCATTCAGGAGATATGGTTCATGATCCCTAAGCTCCTTTTCTAAACGCAACGGATAATCAATTGGTCTGAATTGTCGTCTTAACGTGGGCTTCAGGTCATTCAACGTTCGCCACGCTTTGTCTATGAGTCTGGCCTATATCTGTGCAGTGCCATAGGGTATTCCGGAGACAAGTTTTAGTATGTCTGCTTCAGAAATATTCAAACTTTCCAGTGTTTCTTCTAGTCGTTCAATAAACTCATCCACGTTTTCGAGGGGTGCTCCAGGGAATTACACATTCCATTAGCGTATGAGCTGACCTGTTCACGATTCTTTTAAATATGTGTTGTCGAACGTCCTATTGCCGCTCGACCTCGCGTCTAAAGTTAGGTGATCTTGGTTTTCTTGTTTGTGTGACGATTTATATATGTCGGTGTACGGCGGTGCAGCATAAGGCTGGTACAATGCCCAAGCCTCTTGTGGGCATTTCCAGTTACAAGCAGCTGTTACGGTAGTCGCATTCTTCCCAGCAATGTCCGTTGTTAACAGCCATTGTCCAAGATGGTAGCCCAGAAACGGGAATGTTTGGGAATCAGGGAGGAAACAGGGAGTCCTTGTCGTGGCACTTTTCTGCTGTTCTTCTTGGTTGTTTGCTGTTCGTGGCTCGATGATTGAGCTCCTTAGAGTTAATGGTTTCGGTGATCTCCGTGAGATCAAGCTGTTCGCTTCCTGCAGCTTGTTCCCCATTAGAGGTGTTCGGTACCTGAGAAAGCTCGATATTGATTAAAATTTATTAACTCGTCTAATTACTTTGGTTTTAGTTTTACTTAAAATCTATTATGAATTTCTAGAAGCTATTTGTTCACCTATTATAAATGCTAAGTTTTATGATTCCTTAATGTTATCTTATGATCTTCTTGATTGATTTTCTAAAATTAAAAATCTTTTAATTATATTTCCTCCTTTATCATAGTTGAATACTTTTATTTATTTATTTATTTATTGTGTTGTTCAGTATTTTCCTTTTTTTTTCTTTCTTTTGTAATTGAATGTTCTTTTAGATTATGTTAAAAAAGACAAAAAACCAAAAAAAGTTAACAAAAATGTTGTTAACTATTTATTTATTTATTTATTTTTAGGAATTAAGGAACGTTAGCGCGACGCAATTCGTCGAGGCTGCGCCCATGTGTATATATGTACATGAAAAGTGCGCCGCTCAGCTGCTCTACGACGCCTCGCGACGCGCCAGTTCGTTTGTAAGTCCGTTAGATCTAGACGTTTGAATAAAGATCAGTCGTTATATTATCTTTTATCCTTAACCCAACATTATTTACCCTTTGTTAATAATTTATTAAAATTGTGGTAATATGTTTTTAATCCTCCCAGGTTCTTGGTTAATGTGTTTCTTCTGTTTAATTTCTTGACTCCTGCTTGTTGTTATTTTTATCGTTAATAAATAATATTTGTAAATAAATAATTAGATTATAACTAAATAACTGATTATTCAGGAGTCTATGTTGTTGTTATTCTTTATGTTGTAGTTTCCGTATACTGAAATCAGATTCGTAAAATCGTTCCTATTTGTTGTTCATAAATAATATTTGATTATAAATAATTAAATTAAACTAAATAGTTTATTATTTCAGTACTTAAATTGTCGATATCATTTACAGTTTAAAATTCAAAAAGTCAGAGGTATTAAAAGGTTATATTATTTCCAGATGTCAACATATACTATCCGACTTTTTACAGCTGACAATTTTGATGCTGTCTTATCGGTGGCACAATCTTTTCAAAACAGCGGGAACTCATTTGTATACCTAATATAATTAAGGAGTGGCAACTACATTTTTTTATAATTAAATTGTAATTAGAAAAATGTATAACAATATTGAAATAATGTAATCAGTGGGTTATCATGTATTCATAAGTAAATCGACAATTTTAATTTATGTTTTTATTTAAATGTCACAATAGAAGCAAGTGAGATCATATCAGATATGTTTATACCCATTATTATTATTAAATAATGTTTTGCCTATTACTTGCCGATTTTGAAATAATTAGTAAGCATTTCTCGGGCTTGACTACTGATTCTCACACTTCGATTGTGTTTTGTATTATTGTTGATATATGCAAATATATATGAAAGATGATTACACAGAGTGTTAATACAGGTAATAAGGAGAGAATGACGATGTCATAGACGAAAGGCTCTACAATTTTCAAGCGCCGTGAAAGTGCGCTCTCCATAGGGCCAACTGCTACAATAACGCGCGAACGCGACGTCACAGCTACGTCAACATAAATTAGTGTTCGCGTTTGCCTACGTCACGAAGTGTGACGATTCTGTCTAATACGACCTTGCTGTTTTCGTTTGAATCACACAGAGGCTAAGCCAAATAATATCTAATATGCGCACGAGCATCAGAAATCAAATCAGACCCAAACTCTAATGCCACCTTTCTTTCATTGTGAAAATTTCAAATTGAGTCTTATGATTTTATGCTAAAATGGATATTTCATAATCAGTTTAAAAACTTTATGTTTAATATTTAATGCTTACATAATATTGTAGGAACAGAAAGAGAATATCCATTAATTATTTGAAATATTAGAAATATAAATTATAATATAAATCAAAAATTAAAAAGTTAAACAGTTATGTTTTCTAAATTACAATTACAAGATATACAAAATTTGTAAATAAATAAGATTTACATTGTACAATGTTTTTCAATAGGATAGAATTTGAAGTCTTGTATTTTATACAATATGTATTGTCAAGAAAAAATAAGAAATTAACCTTCAACCACTAGTCCCTCCCAGTACACCAGCTTCGGAGTTCTCCGAAACAGCGAAGGCGACAGAGAGGAGCTGATACGGCAAATGTTATCCGTATTTTGATATATTGCAATAAGCCCTGTTCCCGCTGACGCTGCGACTACATCCGTCCCCAGAAGCACCCAGTGCAACATCACTGCAGGTGTCATCGAGTCTCCCCCTTTTCATTGTTTGGAATGAAATAAACTTTGCGCATTGTTTGGCATCTTTCGCGGAATTCGCTCCGTGCTAGTACTTAGAGTATGTATGGCTCATATGAAATAAAGTGTCACCGTTGCTATATTAAACGCTGTCTACTCATATAACCTCACCCATATCCTCATCCTGGTCCTACCATTTCCCATTTATTTCATATTTGCTCTCTAGCAATATTATAAGTTGGGAAATTAAGAGAAGATATTATTATTCTAAATGTCACCTTCGCCTTATGAATCTTGGGAAGCCTATAATATTTTAGTAGAGTACCATTTTCACATTTGAAATGTTTATATGTACTATGATTGATATAGTCATTTCTTTTCCAATGAATTAATAATTATTTTACAGTTTAATGATATGTGGAATACTTTTTGGATTTTAATTTTTTCAATTTTAATTCACACCAACTTAGACCAAAAATTGAGATACCTTTGTCATCTTTGTCACTGGTTATAGCAAATTTAGTTATGGAAAAATTAGAAAGTATTGCTTTGTCAAAATTAGTTTTTGAACCAATGATATTGAATAGATATGTTGATGATATTTTCACAATTGTTCTAGAAGTTTCTATGGATGAAAGGTGGATGTTTTTAAATCTGTACATGACAAGGGAGATTGAAATCAACAATCAGTTGAGTTGAAGCTGGATATTAATGTCATTAGTTGTAGTAATAGTAAAGTGAAGCTTAATTGGTATAGAAAACCTACTTGGTCAGGTAAATTTTTAGATTTTCATTCACACCACCAATTCGGAAACAAAATTGGAGCACTGAATGGTGTCATTGACAGAGCAATAAAATTGACACATAAGGATTTTAAATAGACTAATTTGCAGATAGTAAAGGAAACTTTCATTATTAATGTTTATACAATTGAGTTTATTAATAAATTAATTGCAGAGAGATTGTTTGGACATTTATTATACCCAAAAAAGATATAATATAAGAGTTAACGTTAACAGAGACAAAATTATTGTTTTACCATACGTTAGAAGATTGTCTGAAAGAATTAAAAAAATTTTCGGAAATAAAACATTCAAATTTTCTTTAAAAACTGTACTAATTTAAGTAAGTTCTTTAATAATTGCAAGGACAAGAATGATCTACGTTTAAAAAGTGGAAATGTTTACAAAATTAATTGTATGGATTGTAATGAATGCTACACTGGACAAACAAGTAGATATTTAAAAAAGAGAATTTATGAACATAAATATAGTTTACGTAGTTCACATATTACGCTTGGTTTAAAAGAATATTATTTGAAATTTTTACATTCTTTTGATTTTGTGAATATGGATATTTTGTAAGATGCTATTAATAATAAGTACAAAAGGAAGAGTCTTGAAAGTATTCACATTTCAAGGAATCAAAATAATATGAATTAGTCAAGTAAATTAGATAACATTTATCCTTCTTTATTAAATTGATTGGTTTTTAACTATTTGTGTTGAAGGGGGATTGTGTGGTAACGAAATGCGTAGTACGCGCACTCCGTCTACAGGAAAAGTGAGACCGCGAGGCGAGAGAGGACACATGTGCAAGTCGTAAATATATATATATATATATATATGCTTGCGCGCTAGAGGTCCTTGATTCGACCCGTTTCTTACTTTCTCCTAAGCGTATACGAATATTAAGGGAAGAATGTACAAACACTTATATACGTACACAAGCCCGCATAAACAAATATATATATATATATATATATATATACTATATATGTGTGTATATATCTACTATATATGTGTATATATATGTACGGGTATGTATGCGTATGTGTGTATATATCGGTATACGAGTATATATTCACACAGGTTTACATTATATTCCAAAAGGAAACTAAAGGAATATTATTGAAATCTTATAAGAATTCGTAATGAATTATATTAAATTAATAAATATTCTTATTGGTCTTACAGTATAATAATAATAATAATAATAATAATAAATATAATTATTGTCATCCTCGCTATTCTTATAATATTATTATTTAAAAGAACGGGGACCGCCAGACTTATAAGTCAGGTGGCCCTGTGGAACGGTCGGCAGCATGGGGAGGTAAATTAGTATCTCACCCAGATGCTGACCGGCCATAGGTACTTCCGCGCATACTTGCACAATATGGGCAAAGTCGCGGATCCAGGTTGTATATACTGTAGATCCGCAAAAGACGATGTCCATCATACATTTTTTGTGTGCGGGCAGTGGGAGCAGCAGAGGGCTCTACTGCAGGAGGACGCTGAAAGGGTTACCCTGGAAGGCATCGTCCCCCTGATGCTCTCCAGCCAGGAAACATGGGGAAGGGTTGACTATTTCGTCGAGGATATCCTCAGACGACAGAAGGCGGACCTTCTCTAGATCCTGCTATTGTACTGGGATATGGTGGCGCAAAAAGGCAAACATCCTGGTCCCCTCCTCGAAGTAATGCCTAACGGTGGTTTCTGGGGTGGGGAGTTGAGCCAGGGAGAGGAGGCCTGCTCGGTGCACGCCTGTCGACTCCGGCTTGCAGCTCTTTTCAGAGCTGCAGGAAGCAGTCGAGGGAATGTACCGAGGAGGTAGTTTTTTAGTGGGTATTCCTTTCTGTTGGTGATTCCCATATGCCGGGATCAATAAAGAATTTTTCTCCTCCTCTATAAAAAATAATAATAATAATAATAATAATTAATAATATTACGAATTCTTATTATAGTTAACTAATAATCGAAAGAGTTGTTTAATGAAACTTTAAGAACCTAATATAAATAAACAACCTATTTAGTTACATTTAGTTTTACATTACGATTATTAATAATTTTAAGCTTGTAATCCGTAAAAATTAGATTAATCAATTAATTATTATACGAATTTAAATTACTAACAATAATATATTTAAAATACTTAAGCAATATATGTTAACTAAGTTATGACTATAACTATATAAAAATATTGTAATTTTAATTGAAAATACTATTCGAAATGAATATTTAAACAAATATATGTAAACACCTATTAACTAAGTTAATGTAAACATTGTAAAACATGAGTATGTTATAAATAAATACCGTAACTTCCTTGATTTGTAAGATATAATTACGATTCAAAAACGTAAATTAATCATATTTTTCAGTGAACAAAATTAACTATATAACATAATCATGGTAAATATGCGAATATGTTTTTTATCATATAGCGAAAAATCGAATTGGAAAAATTAATTGGTACGAGCTCCCGCTCTACTCGTCCCCCATATCCTCCGGAAAAGTCGTAATTCCTCCCCCACCGCTGCAAGGCTTGCATAGGGCTAATGCAACTACATTTTTAAGGGAGGACAAGCAGACGAGATACCATAAGCCTATTGGTTTAAAACTATTTTTTACGACTTTTTCATAAGCGCAACGTTAGATTTTTCGTATATAAGGAGGCGGACAAACACGACCAGCATTCTAGTT
Source organism: Sycobia sp. Sy_11 (assembly GCA_018907035.1). NCBI lineage: Eukaryota > Metazoa > Arthropoda > Insecta > Hymenoptera > Epichrysomallidae > Sycobia > Sycobia sp. Sy_11. Next base: position 463,671 of record JACCIC010000136.1, on the reverse strand, counting down.
TCGGGGCCCCTCCAGAGAAGCACTGTCTCAGAGAAAACATTAGTGGTATATCTGTCGCAATTGTATTCTGGAACTTACTCGGTACGTTGAGTAAAATGCTATTATAGCGATATACCGACATCTAGTGCATTTGAAACACCGCGACTCCACGTGCGTTTCCGTATCATTCGTGGTATATTGAGAAAAGCTGTAGGCTGTACCCGGTATACGGCTGTGCGGAAGGCCCCCGTAATTGACAAGGTGCCCTGAGCGGTCTGTCGGGCTGAGCGCTCTCAACGATAAACCGACGTATATATTACAGGAAGCGAAAACTGACCTACACATCGCCGTTAGGCCAGTGGTACGCAGCGACCCTTCGCTTTTCAGTCTTTATTAATACGCCCTCGCTATACGAGCAGCCGTTTACAACCACTGATTTTCCTCTTTCTAACGCTTACTAAATCGTCTCACCGCGTGCTGAGGACATCGACTGCCACCAGTCCGCGTTTTATATTAGTAGAATACATTGGGTTAAAAGGAAACATTAAATAAAGTTGGACAAAATGAGTATTATTGTTTATATTATTGATAATTAATTCTCTGCTCCAGTGTTCAGGGTCTCCATGGTACGATTGGATTCTGGATAAGGTACTGACCAGTGTCTAAGCGTTTAGGCGGTAAGAGACCAGTATCATTCTTGACAGAATTCAATTATTTTGGTCCCTACACTCCGATCTTGGTTCCGAATTTCGGAAGGTAAATTCGTTTCCAGATCATAAACTTAATTCGCGTTGCGAGTATCACTTATCTAACCCTAGCCTTGCTAGTACACGAGAGTGTAGGCTAAAAGAGGGTATGTAAAACCGATAACCACGAGGTAACATTATATTGAAATTACTAAAATTTTTAGTTTGATGGGAATAGGGGTATATATAATTTAGAATATTAATATAAGATTTAATTTAGTCCCTCATGAGGACGCGTAGCGAGCTCGAAACGTTAGACAACATCAGCAGATGATTAATTAAACAGTGAGCTTCAGTCAGATTGCACATTAGTAATAAAGAATTTTTTTTCAGCTAATATATTTTTATTTCAGATTAGAGGGTGGTTTTAAACAAGGACAATCTGACTGTCATTATAATTTTCAATTAATTATATATTGATTTAATTATATTAATTATATTATTTAAATAGACTAAGACCAATAGAAATATCTATGAATTTAAATAATTTCGGTATTAGTTTATACAGAAAATTACTCTATGCCTCAGACCAATTTTTGTGTCAAATCGGAATTACAGGAATTGTTTAAAATATCAATAAGCAACAATTTACAGTAGATTAAAATAAATGTAAATGAAAATTATACTGTTTGAATGTGAAGGGAACTAGAAATAATGTATGTAATTTTTGTATCCCGCCGAGGGCGTCAGTAGCATCTCACGGTTAGGAACTAGCTGGGCAGGGTACAGACGTACAGAATAGCTTAGATGCGTTCGCACTCGGCTGTGGCTGGCGAGGAAGAGGCAAGCTTCACTCACTTTCTCTCTCTCTCTCTCTCTCTCTCTTCACTTTATCTTTACTCCTCGGTGCTCGACGCGTACTCTTGCGGCTTTTCGCGGCGGCCTACTTCTACGTGCGCCCATACGAGGTTTTGCAAATGCGCGTACTGCGCAACGGCCAATTCGGGCGGTTACAATGTATATATATATATATATATATATATATATATATATATATATCACTTCTATATAAAAAGGGAATATCCAGCATCCACTTAAAAAATATGCTATGCGCAGACTATCATTTTCCTTTAAATGCAGTTGGCCTCATGACTAATATATTCACTGTAATGAGATTACAAGACGGAAATATACGATATATATATATATATATATATATATATATATATATATATATTGTGACGAGTTTTACAAGGCGCGCGTGCCGACCGTCCAAGAAAAGGAAAACGACGCGCACGTTATCCCACGGCGAGAGAAACCTGGAGGCGCTCGCGCCTTGTCTTCAGCACTGTCTCCTGCTCCATTACCTCACCGCTTGATGAGGCATGTGAACGGCCACCTGCAACGGGGCCAACACGCGGTTAGGTATGCGCGAACAACTATCATCATCAGAAAACGGAGTTGTACCTAACCAAGAGGATGAAAAACCAGCAAACGAGGAAAGTTTCAGTCAGCCAGGCTGTGGGGACAACAGTATGGGGACGCGCCAGAAGAATGACGAAGGAGGTCATGGCTGAACGCAGGCGGTAGTTATGAAGAGCTTCACTCAATTACATTAATTTATGGGGATTTATGTGGATCTGTACGTAAACTTGTAGAACATTGTTTTTTTTATAATAGATAATGGAAGCGAAATGAACCTTGTATATAAGGGGCATTAATGTGCGATGAGTTTCTTCCTTGTGCTTGCCTAATCATTAATTTGCAGGTTATCAATGAAACTGATGTATTTTTTTGAAAGGTTCAATCATCAAACAAACAATTCATATGGTTCACAGCTTCACAACTAACCACCTGGGCTTTTTAAGTATGTGATGCAGAATATCTAAAGGCAAAGTTGAGACAACAGATTGAATTACCAATGCATGAAGTGAGCGGAAATCTGCAAAAATTCCATTTTCAAATTTTAAAAAGAAATTATTGGTTCGGACGACCTTCATCATCATGTTAAATATAGAAATGGTACTAATACAATGAACAGCTGAAGAACGTTGCATTTTTTTCAGTTTAGATAAACTGTTAAAAATAAAATAACTATTTCATATTCAAAGAAAGGTAGATGGTTATGATAGCGATCAACTATTGATACTTATAACCCATGGCAAGAATAACTTTGATTATAATGGAATGGAGATATTTGCGAAATATTTATTGAATTCATAGCTATCTTGGATTTCAGGAGTTGCTATGTCCTGAAATCTAAGTATTTAGTTAGTATATTAATCATGTTAAACATATTTAATTTAATCTTACTCGAGCATGAGGCTAATAGAAAGGGACGACGTATATCAGAATACGATTGTTATTAAAGGGATCTTTCGAAATAAATCTTTACATTAATCAGTAGCGTGTTTAAAGATGAATAGTTGCGAGCTGTCATAAAAATACGTTATTCAATAATGTATGTTAATTTAAAGATACATTAAGATAACTGGCTGTAATTGCACTCAAAAAAAAATTTTGAGCTGCTTACAAATTATGCAATTGATAGGATTGAAGCAGTGCTATGGTACACACTGAATAAAGTTAATACTTAAAGTTAATAATTGCTCGTTATACATAAAGAGAATACAGATATTAATAACCTTTTCTTTCTTAATATATATATATATATATATGTTACAATACATTTGCCATAAAAATACATATCAGAGGTGTTTTTTGTACAGAGGAAAGGTAATTATTAGCTTATTGAAGAGTAACTAAGTTGAAGACACTGAATTAAAAATCGAAGAAAGAAATGACTCGAAATTCTAATTAGTCCTTTCTAATAGAATTGTTGAATTAAACTTGCAAGTACAAGCGCAATTAGTAATCACGAAAATATTATAACAATGATAGCGAAAACAAAGAGATAACAAATGTGTTAAAATAACGTTACTTGAATAATGATTTAAAATATGTTACATTGCATCGTTTCAAAAAAGTGATATAATCTTATATTCACAAGCAGTCTGATGAACAAGGTGATAAACGAGCACTATCTAAATAAATCAGCCTTTACTAGCACATTAAAGTTTAATAACGGTTTATTCATAAAATATAGAATAAGTTTAATTATACTTTATAATAACTTAAATATACTTCACACAAATCAATACCAATAAATAAACTTCACACAAATAAATACAGGTTATAAAGGTCAAACTTTTGTCACACGCATATCCTTAAACATATGGTTTCGTCAAAGGTCGAGTCATTCAGTTCACATAGACTAGGCTCAATTTTTTTCTGAAATATATATATATCACATTGATAATTGAAAAAAATGTATTTTTTTTTTGCTTTGTCATTACTGAATCGGACAAGGAATCCTGACATTATAGTCATACGCATCTGCGAGATTAGTTATTCGTCAGTGGCAAAAAACGTTGTGATTCGCATCGCGAGCATCGCGTCCGGCAGGACCCGATCGCCGTCCTCCATCGTCGTGCATACCTCCCTTTTTCTTTTTTTCTTAACTTGAAATTGGTGAGAGCCGCGCGACGAGCAGCGACACTATGGTCTGGCGCAATGAAAGGAAAGTTAGAAAAAAAAGAAGGTGAAGAGTCAGGGGAGATACAAAAGGAGAAATATCGGAGAGGACAGAGGAGTAAGAAGGAGAACAAGCGACTAGAAGGAGAAATTAAAGAGAAACAGAAAGAAAAAAAAGAAAAAAAAGAAAAAATTTGGAGTGACACACAGAAAGGGAGAGAAAGAAGAGCGCTGAGGCAAGTGTGTGGTGTTCAAGAGAAAGAAGATTAAGAGAATGAGTAGTGTTTAGAGAGAGAGAGAGAGATTGAAATGAAAGAGAGGGCCAAAGATCAAGAGAACGAAATTCGGGAAAGGGATCGAGGGAGCAGAAGGAAGAAACGCAGAAAGAGAGAGAACAAGTGAAGGCGAAGCATCGAGGGCGAAACCGACAACGGGTAAGGACGACAGCACCCGCTGGACGGAGAATCGGGGTGCGCCCATGTCCGCCCTTTCATCAACGGACCCGCCATCATCGTCAGCTCTGCGGGGCAGAAGTGAGTGCGCGTCGCGCCGTCTCCAAGTCTCTGCAGTGGGTTGATCTTTCTCGGGAAAACGGTCGCGTCGACGGTCACGACCATCAGGACGCGTCGGGCGTGGTAATCGCGCGAGATCCGCGAATATTAATGTACAGAGTGTAATTCTGGTCCGGCAATAAAGCGTGGGGGTGAATAGAGTGGGCACGTTACATTTCAATTTTTTTTTCCTTTTCCTTGTTTTTCTCTTCCTAGCGTGCGCGGTGTTAAATCTGCTACAGATTTAACAATCGGAGGAGCCTCCCCCCCCAGTGGATCATAGGCGAGTGGAAATTAAATAAATTTGTGTGTGCAAAATTTAGAATAAATTACCGCATCACAAAATATATATATATATATATATATATATATATATATATATATATACATATATACATATGTGTGTGTGTATGTGTGTGTATGTATATATATATATATATATATATATATATATGTGTATAAACATATACATATGAACCTGTTGTTCGTGTTTTACTTGCTTACTTGTTGCTGTGGTCTCTAGCTTGACCATCTTGGCGCTAGAACTATGAGCAAAGTGAAGGAAAGGTGAATAACGAATATCTACAACGTCGATTTCTTATACGAAATGACGATGAAAAATTTATTAACTACGTTATATTCTCACGTAACTCGTACAGCGCTGCAACCATTAGCACTTCGGAGCAGGTTCCGCAAGCGACTGGGTGATTATGGCCGGCAGGGGAAAGGATGGAAGCCACGCGCACTGCTTACGGATCGGGGACTCGCGGCGGGCACATAGGAATGGCATATACGCCGGCACGCGCACTGCGCTTAGGAAGTAAATGAAACGCAGTAGTCTGCACCGTGGTGCAGACTACGCCGTGTCTTCCACTCGTTTCGGCTTCCTCGCGTTCCTTTCTGTCCCTCTATCTCAGTCTTCCTTCCTTCTCTTTCTCTCTTCCTCTCTATCTTTCTCAGACCTCTGTCCTTTCGATCTCTCTGCGCTCGTTGGGACAACCGTGAAAATTACCATGCTGCACGAATAGCTGGGATTTCCTTGGAGATGTCCTCGATAAGTTGGTTAGATAACCCTGATACTGGAGAATCAGCCGGTGAACGGGATCGACATAATGGAGATCAGTTAGATGGTGCTACGCTCGATACTACCATGTCCGTGGGTAGCTGAGAGGCCGAGGACTTTCTTCTGTACATCTTCACCCTTTCCTTCCTCTTCACGCGCTGCGCACTCTCAAGGCTCACACTTCATGCATTTTCGATCACGTGTGCAAACACTCGGTTTTTCAACCATGGACCGCACTTCGACCGGTCAGAAAGTCCCCCTTCCAAACTGACTGGCGAGGCGCGTTTGTTCTCGCTGAAGCTCATTATGCATTTTTGTCAGGATCATCAGGTAAGATTATAGTTGGGAATGGGGTGTAATTGGTAGGGATTATTCGAAATCGGATCCGCTCGGATGAAATTCTCTGTCTGATTTATATGAAAAGTAAAACTTTAACTTTACTGTGCCCATCAGTGGCTGTCGTCTTCGCCAGGGGGTAGCTCGATATAATACTAAATAAATCTTAAACGAAGTACAGGAAAAAAAATAGTTGGTGTCATTAGTACCTTTAATCGGGTGCTTCTGCACACTTTATGAATACACAAAATATAAAAACTGCGCGCTTATTACATTAGAATAGCGTACAAAAATTCATGATTAAGATAAAAATTTAGATGTGAAAGCAAAATAATTATTGCGCCGGAGATGTCAGGGCGTCATTTGTTTGAGTGGTAATTAGGTAATTTTTATATAAGACTACGATATAAAAAGGTGAATGGCTATTGTTGCAAAAAAATCACGGCGTCATTTGCACGGCCTGACGTATTGTAAATTAATCGATAACTAAAACTGATACATATGCAAAGGAAATATAAAAATTATAACTAATTTTTTTTTCGTTAGGCCTGACTCTTGTTCGTCACTGCGAGATTTAAACTCGGATCACCAAGTTACTAGAGCTGCGCTCTAGCGATGGAGTCATTGTAGGCCTCCTCGTCACTCTTGCTAGTGCTTTTCTGTTCGTCAATCATGACTGGCTTGAGCAATCTTCTGGAGCATTCTCACGTTGCGTTTGATCTTTCTGCTATGGGGTTTACAGAAAATGAGGGTGCCAGTTTTATTGTTGCCTCTCAGCCGTTGCCGAGTCAGCGTTAGGGGACCAGGCAAGTAGCATTCCATTTATAGGAAGCCAATATGTATTCCTTTCTATGGGTATTTCTCGCCCGTCCACACTGTGCGATCACTAAATTGCCGCGCTCGCTTGTGCAACGCTTTAACGTTCGTCACGGTTTTCCAGATCATGTCCTATTTTCATCACGTATGTGACTCCCAAATGGTGTACTTAATTAGATTCATTGGTATGGCGGTATGGGATATATAGGAGATAACTGCGGTCTATACATGTTAGGAGGGTAGCAGTTGAACGGTATTATGGGGACATCTACTTAGTGATATAGACCGACGATCCCGGCATAATAATCATGATCGCTTTGGTCGAACGTTACTGGGACTTCCTACAGTCTTTTCTCGCTCCTTTTTTTCATCTGCCACTTTGCTGGAAATCTTGCGCGTCCTCTTATCGCATCCAATTGACGACTGCGCTGCGTTGTCGCTTTCCCCCTCCCCAGCTAAGATGAAGCGGTAGGGGACGGTCTTTCGGCACAGGATGTACATGTGAGCATATCCATTGTCCGACTGTTACTGCAGAAGCATAACTTGCTGCTTCGCGGCTATGCTTAGGTGGAGTCCCTGTTTCCGCTATCACCGGTATTCAATCAACCATCCTTTTTCCTAGCCTGCTCTTTGGAGAGAGGCCTTGCACAATGAGATGAATGCGGTCGCTGGGCGTGAAGGTAGCAGGGGGCATGACTACCACCAACCGTCATGAGCGCGGGAATCACAGTAATTCCCGTAGCGAAATTTCGCGTCACTCTTGGCTGCGTGGCGGGCTCATCGATGCTGGCCTAAGCGCTAGTTTTCTGGATAATTTTAAATGGGTTCAACCCCTTATAGTAACTCTAACTTATAGTAGTCGTTGTGGCTTGAGTTCGAAATTGTCGGGCATGGTAGTGAAATTTGAGGCATATCACCGGTACTGGCGCTTTCTTCATCAGAAGCACTTTCTAGTTTGAATTTTTCCGGAATTATAATCTTGCCCTGCGTATTCTTTTTTTTCTGTCCGGAGATTATTGGACAGCTCTTCCACTTTCCGGATTTTGTGCTGCTACTGAGTGCATAAATGCGCAGGGATCCTTGCGGTACAGGCGGACATCGCCATCCTTCGGGGTGATTACGTCAACCATCGGTGATGGCCTACCGATATCCTGTGGTTTTTCAGGATAATTCGACTGCATCTCGAGCCTCGCCGGTACGATAAGACGCTTATAGACCAGATTTGATGTCACGAGGTATATGGTCGTGCATTCCTCTAGACCACTATGCGACCACGGGACGCTTCGAGTAGCTCTGTCTTGTGCTATGCTTCGCTATTAGATTTATAACCCACTGTTATAGTTTCGCCCAAGTCCTCATATCTCTGTGTGAACGGGTTGTATATTCGGTCCGTTTCCTGGTTTTTCCTAGTTTTCCATATTTGTGGAAGATTGCCCTTCGTCTATGCTTCTAAATCCTCTTCTTCCGTTGTTGTTGTCATAGTTCTACGTCGTTCTAGACGATCACCGTCTAGCTTCTTATTTTCTACCATGATAGTTTTACGTCGTTCCAGACGATCTCGCTCACCTTGAGTGTGATCTTCTTTCTTGTTTTCTAAGTATAGGGGGTGGTGGGTTTCATTACCTCGGTCGTCGGGGAAGGCACACTCATATCCTGCAAAGAGAATGAAAACGATTCATCATCAGCCGTTCTTATCGGCTTTGCCTCTGCAACACTTATCTCCTGAGTCCGGACTGAACACGATGAGCTTTTCTAGTTCGTCTACGTCCTCCAGCTAATGTATGGCTAATTGGCCCATTTCGAGTGCTTGATCTGAGTGTCATAATGACGTTCTTGCGTCATTTGCCCGATTGTTCCCGGGGCTTGCTGTGGCACCGCGCTTTCATATGGTAAGTATGGATGTTCCATGGTCGACATAGTTGATCGGTCATCATGGGCCGACGCAGCCCTCTGCCTCTACCGATGCTTCGGGTCATTATATCTCCTGATGGTACCTGTGGAAACAGGAGATGGTTAGGGGCATAATATATTCTATGTCCGAAACTTGTACACTTGCTTTCTTCCTGCAGTTTATGTCTTTTGGCTCGAAGATGAAAGGAGAGCTCTTTCAAATAATTCAGCACAGGGAAACAAACCTCGGTGCTAATTTCGCTGCGAACTTATTCCGCCCTGACGACAATACATTGTTCCTTCTACAAACAATCTTGTTTTTAACAATCTCGAACGATGTCTGCCTCCTATATTTATTATAGTGATGTTTCTGTTTCTTGCTGTCTGCGCATAAATTTCTCTTGGCTAATTCATCAATGACTGGTAATCTTTTTTTCCGAATTATACAGTCAGCAGGTGTTAGCAACTGAAGTGGTTTGTTGTATTCGCGGATGTTTCTATATGTGGTCATTTCTCTGGGATTTCTGCAAAGATTTAAGAAGGCTGCTGAGGCCTGCGTACTTACATGCATAGAAGTATTCATGGCGAAAGCCAGCTCCGGCAGATATATATCGCAATCTTTATGATCTTCTTTTATGAAGATTAAGATCAAGCCCTTAAATTTACGGTTTATCCGTGCTACGCGGTTCGTCTGCTATATACTATACCATAGCTATGTACTATACCATAGCTTGTCGAGTCGCCGTTTGACTAGCTTGTTGGCGAAATCGGTGCCATTGTCATTGTCATTGTGTGCATTGGGAGACCCCAATTGAGAAATTGAGGTCAGCCTATTTAAACTCAACTAATTCCTCAACCACTTGAAGTAGTTCCTGTTACGTTGCCTTGCGCAGTGATCGAAATTCCACATATTTGGTAAAGAGATCCTCGAAGATTAGGAGATATCTATATTGCCCTTTACTGGCGGGAGAGGGACCCATTATGTCAGTGGCCACGCTTGTCCATGGACCTTCTAAATTTCTATGCGTCACTAGGCCCGCTGGTGCCCTCTGAGAAACTTTATACAGCTGACATTCTGAGCAGTGATTAATATAACCATAGATATCTCTTAGCATACCTGGGCAGTAATATCTTTGAGTTACCTTGTTTAAGGTCTTTACAACACTCGATATATTTTCTTCTTTGCTTACTAAATACCTTATTTATTTAAATTCTCGTCTATTAATTAGGTCTATTTTCCCCGAATTCTTTAACAAAATTTTTTTTTTTAAATTATTTAAAAAAAATTTAATGTTTAAAAGATAACAAGAAATACACGTATATACTCTCTTTCCTGATTTTTAAAAACAAATTTTATTTTTATCCTATTGTTTCTATAAGTTGTTATATTGGGTTATTTGATTATCCCCTTTTTCTTCTTAATTTGATTTACTGGTAAAGGTGTTAGTATAAATCCCTTTTCCTTTCGTACTTTGTTTATATTATTATTATTACGATTATTTTTATTATTATTTTTTTATATACACGTTTTTAGTATTATTCCAGTTTTCAAGAAAGAAGATGTTAATAGAAGTCCACTTTTAATGATGGTCCTCGTTCTCCCTATATTATTCTAATAGCATGGGACAGGAATGAAAAATGTTAAAAATATTCTTTATTACTTATTCACTATTTAGTCTTATAAATCATTCTGGTTAGCTTCTATTTATTTAATTTAATGTGAACGGCATTGTTTATTTTTAACTATTATTTTATTGATTTGTTATTTATCTATTAATTATTTATATTATTTACGGTATGGCAGTTGTTTATTGTTCATGTATTAGTTATTTGCATAGGTATCTTCGAGCAGCTTTCTTTTAATTAAATATTTACTATATAGTTTGTTATTAATTGTTATTGGGTGTACATAAGTTTCCACCGTTTTTAATAAATAAATAAGAATTTATTGAAAGACAAAGATCCAAATAATATCATACAAAATATTGCCCATCACTGTCTACTACTTTTGAGCATCTTTCGGGTAGCAAGTGAATACCCCGTCTAAAAAATTGCTCTTTTGACGCGATCCACGAATCGATCCATTTCTTCAATTCCACGTAAAAAGTGAAGTGCTGCTCAGCCAGACTATGAGTCATCGACCGCAATAGGTGCTGGTCTGGAAGAGAAATTTCTGTGTGCGCTGGGTGGGGTAGGACGTCCAATACGGTGCTTCTAATGTTTCCTTTACGACTTTTGCAACATGTGGTCAAGCGTTGTCATCCTGAGAAATGACTTTCTCATGCTTTTCGAATATTCTGGACGTTTAATCTTTAATTCTTGGCTCAACTGCATCAAATGCTGTAACGTTCCCCGGTGACGGTTTGATTGTGTTAGAGTAGTTCGTAATAAATTACTTCAAGCTGATCTCAACAAATACACAGTATTGGCTTCTTGCCATGAATGTTTGGCTTGGCCATCGAAGTACAGGCATGCCTGGGCTTACCCCATGACTTCCTACGCTTTGGGTTGTCGTACTGAATCTACTTTTCGTCTCCCGTGAAGATTCGATGTAGAAATCCTTTGCGATTTTGCCTTTTGAGCAATTGTGAGCGACGCCGACGTCTCTTAGCTTCAGTTCGTAAGGAACTCAATTTCCTTGCTTTTTGACCATACCCAGCGTTTCAAGACGTTGTGAAATAGTTAGTCCCAATTCTTGTGCAAGTTCTTCTTGCATTTGGAATGGATCTTCCTCGTGTAAAGCTTCCAATTCTATGTCACCATACACTTTGGGCCTTCCACTGCGGGTTCTGTCCTCCACGTCAAAATAACCACTTTTAAATTTTTGGGACCACTCCCGACAACTTCTCTCACTCAAATTAACATCACCATATGCTTCTAGGAGTAGCCGATGAAAGAAGTAAATTAACAATTCTAAAAATGATGCTTACTTGGCTCAAAACTTGACATCTTAACACGATGAAAACTAAGTGATGCTAACAAAAGGTCAGAGGTATTAAAATGTTATACTGTTTCCAGATGTCAACATATACTATACGACTTTTTACAGCTGACAATTTCGATGTTATCTGATTGGTGGCGCCATCTTTTCAAAACGACGGAAACTTATTTATACACCTAATACGTACATATATGCGAAGAAGCAGGTATTAGTGTAAACGTTTGCATATGTATTACACATTTGAATTTAAATAGACTTTTAGGAATGTTTCAAATCGAATTTTAATTTTTTTATCATGGACAATCGAATACAATAAAATGCGAGGTGGTAACCACAGTGTATACTTTGTAATAAGTTTTATTTATTGATTTAATTATTTAATTTCATAGAATTAAATAAATATAAAAATGTTAAAATTTATTCATGTTATACGCATACTTGGTTTAAATATTTTCCTTTATACATGTAACAGAATTATTTATACTTATGAATTAATTATATATCTATCTATATGTATATATATATATATACATATATATATATATATATATATATATATATATATCTATAATACATAATTATATATATTTATGAATTTGAGCAATTTATATGTAATTATTAAGTTTGTATTATATACAATTGTATATTATAATACATTACGCCGTGGATATTTACACCGGTGTATGTGCTGGCTTCCAGTCCTTCATCTTATTTGATACCTTTTTTTCTTTATTCTTACCGTGGGGTGGCGTATGCGCCGTTTTCATTTGCTCAGAAGAGTATACAATTTTCCCATAGAAATCATATGTAATATGTACCTAAAATCATATTGTATAAAATGGTCACTGAAATATCACTATTTTGAAGTAGACCCTGCTTTGAAGCAGCTTTTTATACAGACGCGATGATAGATAAGTTACGGTAAATTATTTATAGAAATATAGATTTTTATATATAGAGTACGTTTTACTTACATATTTTGATATATATATATATATATATATATATATATATATATATACATACATATATATGAAAGAAGACGACGCGCGCGCCATCCCACGAAGATGAAAACCTTAAGGCGCTCGCGCGCGCCGTCGCGCCTTGTGCTCGATACTGTCTCCCTTACCCTTATCTTCCCGCTCTACGAGCCACGCATAGTCGTCTTCTGATGGGACAGCGAGGTTACATCCTAACCTATGCCACCGCACGCACTGAGTGCCGAGACGCAATCACGCAAGAAAAAGAAAGAGAAAATAACAATAAATAATACAGGCAAGGTTGAAGTTGAATAAAGTCAACAATGAATAACAAGAAAAAAGAAAAAGAAGCTGTACAGTGGAAAAGAACTATGTACCGTGGATAAAAAAAAAATTATGGTTGCAAAATTTAGACGGGGAAAAAAATAAAATAAAGGCAATGGTTAATTAACTGTAAAGTACACCGGTTAACATTATCCAGTTTAAGGTAGCATCAATGAAATAATAAAATCACTAATAAGGAAGTAGAGAGTATAATAAAGCAACCATAAGTAATTGTGATAAATTTATGTACACAAACAGTGCATTTAAAAGAAATTATAATAAGTAATGAGGAGAATACAAATAAATCCAGTAGATCTGAAATAGTAACCATAAATAATAATAAAAATTTTTGTGAATCAAGGCAATGAATCTGAAAAGGCGACCACTAATAATTTGAATAAAATATTAAATAAAAATAGTGAATCTAAAACAATTATGAAAAAAGAACTTAATGATTAAGTTAAGTAAGTGATTGAGTTTAAGTTAATGATTAAGTTAAGTCGACAAGACAATGAAACTAAGAGAAAAAAACTATGAATAAATTGATAATATTATAATTAAATTAGTGAGCCTAAAACAATTATACTAAGTAAGAGTGATAAAATGGCAAACCAAGGTAGAAAAAAATGTGTGAAAACAAAGCAACTGTGAATAAGTGTAAAGATACAATATTAGAATAAGCAATATAAACAGTATAAGTGAAATAATAATAGCAATAACAAAAAAATATATATTAAATACTGCTAAAGAATAAAGAATCCGGTAAGGAACTTTAAGTGAATTGAATTTTAAATGATAAGTAAAGTTATTGGTGAATATGCGGAAAGTTATCTATATTTTGATCATTATCAATTCTCGCCTTTCAAACACTATCACATAGTGTTAATTTATTTATTTCACGACTGTTCAAGTAAGAAAAATGAATTTAGAGAAATGGCTCATGATTCTTAAAGCTTTTTGTAACATGAAAATTTGGAATTAACAATTAGTTGTTAATAGCTTGCGAATAAGTAATTTTGTGTACGCTCACTTGTATAAATTATAATAAGATTGATGTAGATTAAAGAAAGAGTTATTAAAAAGCTTTCTTATAAATGCATAGTATTTGGAGTGATACTATATACTTTTCCTATATCTGCACTTGAATCTACACTCTTCAGGCTTCTTTTCTATTCATCTTCTTCATCTCGTGCCTCTGGATTGTTTTAGTGCCATTTGTAACCTCTTTTCATATATTACTATCATGCTTTGCTCTGTCACTGGCTTGTACTTGCCCGATATTTCTGAACTTTCTTCTTCCGCTCTTCGTCTCTCACAGAAACATGAGAGGTATCAGAATTTTTACATTCAATTCTTTACAACTGAGCCGGTGTTGTTCGGATCGCACGCTTTCTGCCTCTGTAGTCCGAGTACCGTCGAGTCTTTACTAGCCATTGTGTGCTGCTTACCGACATGGATGAATAATCGTGATTGCGCCCTCAGATCTACACCTACTCTATCACAAGTGTGAGTAAGGGGAAAGTTTGGGTTGGTTTTAATATATTCTATTTTCCTAGTTACGATATGGGTAAGAACGTGGTATGATATTACGAAGACTATGATGTGATTTGGGAAGTGTGAGGTACGATATGGGAAAATCTTATAGGCAGCACATGCCTTATACTTGTTGAAGTACACCGACGCTTCTGGCATAAATACCATAACGGGCTGATTAGAAATGGGTTAATTACATGGATATAAAATTACATGGATGGGGTCATTCTGTGTGGCGGTATCAGTAGTCTTCGCCTGGCGCGGTGTCGTGTCCTCTATGCAAACGACTGTATTTACCTCACATGGTAGCTTGAAGGAGTTCGGTAAGTTTTTTCGGCAATACTCTTCCGTTTTAATAGGAAATGTATTATTACGTCCAAAATTGAGGCACGCTACTGATACTTGTGTGCTTGCATGCATCACTGTATTAATTGCAAATGCAAATTCTTGTAAATGCAAGTCCCAACTCTCATGATCATTTTGGACAAACATCGATGTCATGGATTTAATGGTCCTGTTCACTCTCTCTACCGGGTGTTCGACCACTGGCCTTTTTCCCCATCAATCCTGCGGCTGTTCTGTGTGATATCTTATGGATTTAACACTCTGGACAATTTTTTACATATTTATATCTACCTGCCATCATGATAGGCCAATAGAAATTTTGACTGATTTTCTGGAGAGACTTTTCCACTCCGAAATGCCCTGATGTTGCGGTGCTGTGTCCTCCGTGTCAATTCCTAATGTTCCCAATGTTGAAGTGGGATGGTATTTGTATAATATGCCTTTTACAGTCTTGCAGTCTGCATAACCTTTGGGTTGGCGATTCAGTTATTTCAATTTGTTGGTCTACCATTTGTCTTTGTCTACGGTCGTCAAGGAATCATTCTATGACCCCTTTTTGGTGGGTGATAGTGATATAGCATCCGTCATATTGTGAATGCACCCTTTCTGTGGACAACCTCCATGTTCTAGACCTGTAAGGCCGTGCTCCATTCCTCCAGGCGTTCTGAGGCTTTATCAGCGTATGCATCACCTTAAGTTGCTATGTTCCATTATGACCATGGAAGCCTCAGAGAGCTAACAGAGAAAGCCTAACAGAGTACCTCAAAATTTGTCGACAGCCTATAGAACCGCTAAGCATTCTTTTTTCGTGACTGTATAATTAATTTCAGGCCCAGTTAGCGTTCTACTGGCGTATCCTATGGAATGCTCTTCTCCCTGGATTATCTGGTTCAGCATATAGTGTGTAAGGTGTAAGGACTGTTGGCAAGGGTCTCGTGAATAATGGCGCGTACTTTAGCAAGATTTTCAACTTATTTTTGCATCCTGCTGTTCGTTTTTCCATCTCCCCGGTATGTTTTTCTTTAATAGTCCCGTCAGGGGTAGTTTGATTTCTGATAAATTTTCTATAAAGCGGGCAAGTTTTCATGGAATGAAAGCTTGCAATCATTTCAAGGAATGCTCGGAGCTGTTCAATGTTCTTTACCATTGGATAGTCGCTCACTGGTTTAACTTTGTCCGCGTCAGTCCGCAAGCCATTGTTGTCAAGAATATACCCAAGGCATTTTACCTCCGGGCAGCAAAATTCGGACTTCTCGCTGTTTATTTGAAGTCCTACCTCCTTGAGGCGCAGTGGCAGAGTCGCCAGTTTTTGTGCATGCTCTTAGAACCAGATTATGGCAACGATGTATCTTCCATATACACGATAAATTAGAGTTGCCACTCAGGACCGAATATGACATCCATATGGCACTAGAAGTTTGCGGAGGCATTGTTGACTTCGTAGAGTATTTGTGTATACTGGTTAGCCTCTTCTGTGGTACGGCAAATGCCGTGATTTCTTTACTTTGCTCGTCTAATGAGATCTGGTGGTATGTCTGGTTGTGATCGAAATCGGATAGGTATCGAATGTGTCGGACTAGGACATCCATATGCGGTAACAAGTACGAATCTTTTATAGTAAATTGGATAACCGCTCTAGAATCTATCTACGTGTACGACGTAGCCGTTGTTTGATGGGTCGATGCCTCTCAGGATATTCTCAAGCGACTACCGTTCTCCCTGATTTAGCGTGCACATATCCGCTACCGCTGCTCACGCTGTAATCGCCTGCAAATCATCTCCCTGCCTGCTCACAAATCGCCGGAGTATTTTGAAATATAAAGTCAATCGTTATCTTAAGTTTAACTAGGATATCCATTCCTAGGATGGCATCGTACTTCAGTGAGTTCAAAACTTGCCATTGATTCTTGATCGTCGATATTAATTGTTAGATCGACTTATCCGTCATTGGCGCATAGTTGTCCATCGCGTAGTTGCATATAAGATAAAAATGGTATGATCGCCGACTGGATTATAATTCTCGGTTCTGGGCCAATATACGATTTTCTTACCCCGGATCTACCTATGCTGGGGATATTTTCTCTTCTATTTCGAAAATCAGGAAGAGTCGTAAGGTTCTTATGTGGATCGGGATGGTGATTGTGGTTAGCAACGTGGTGAGGGGTTTCGATAGCGTCTGGTTCGTTCAGACTGCCTTTCCGATGATTGCCGTTTATTTTCCATCGGTGAAGGGTTCCGGTTTGTCTCTTTTGGAGTTGGATCTGTCGCCTCTCTTTATTTTTTTACAATATCGAAGCTGTTAGCTCGGCTAGAGTACTTGTTTCTTTGTCTCTTTAGGTCTTTGGTTGTGTAATGTCGTCACTCTTGATTGTCTACCTAGACTTACTCGGTCCGCTGAGGAGCATGCAGCTGAGCTGATTATGCATTTTTCTGCCGGTGGCGGTGCCTTGGCAGCGCATGGTTAGCTCCTTCTTCTATTTGTTGGCGAAGCCATTGCAGTTCGTCAGTTGAGTTTGATTGCTTTTCTCGATGAAATCGAGATAAAGATTTCGATATATCTTGTCCAATTGTGTGTCAAGGAGAATAAGTGGTGCTGATTTCTCCAGGAGCACTCGTTCGTCGTATATTATAAACGCCGATTGACTCGTTTGGTCCCTGAGTTCTGTCTGGTGTCAGGAGTTCTGTCCTCTAACTTCCTCCTCTAGGCGCAGTGCAAAAATCTATCGGGCGAAATTGGCGTCTCAGTACCAATTTAATATCCTTTATGGTTCGCCAGTTTTTATAAATTGGTCTTAGCCATACGCGCAATGCTTAACATAGAACGCCAGGTATTAGCTTTCAAACGTCCTTTATTGGGAGATCTAAGCTCCCTATGGTCTCTTCTAGTGTTTTAATAATCTCGTCCACATATTCTTGTGGCTCTCCTGAGAAGCACACTTGCCACTGGCGAAGTTTTTGGTCTGCCCGGCTTTCTCTAAGATAAGTGCTATCGGACGTTCTGCTCCTATTTTGCGTCGTCGATTTAGTGTGTGAGTTGACGTTGCTAGTACTCACGGGTGATCTACCCTATGGTATGTGTTGAGAATGTAGATTCATCAAGGTTAGATATTGCTGCATTGTCGCTGCCTAGATGTTGGCGTTATTCTATATCCCAGGTATATTATTAATGGGTATACTATATTATAATATACCTTATATAAGGTATATTATATTATAAATTATATTATAATATTAATTAAGGCCGTTATCTATACTGATAGTGCGGTAGTGTGTACTCTGACGTGGTGTTGCTTTGCGGTAGGGAAATATATGGGAATAATGGCCATAGAGGCGGTATGGTTCTACAGCTTTGTTGCACGTTTGATGTATTTTCATTTCCTACTGGTCCCTGTTTGGGGTTACGTTGGTGTAATGTGCGTGATGCCAGATAACTTATGTAAATTATCTTCCGATGCGTCGACTTCGTCGGAGTCTTTTCATTCCGCTGCGTCTCTTTCGAAAAGGGAATGTAATTCATGGCGGATTAATCTGTCGCAGAGGACATCTGGTGACTCGTCTATTCGCACATTCCGATGCCAGGCTTCTCTTAATAGCTTTTCTTTCTTCATCTCGGCAAACATGCTGTTCAACAGTCTCTCTTCACTCGCGACTATGTTGTCTTTATTCGATTTGCTATTTTGATCTCTTTCCGGTTAACAGTTAATTCAGTTAAATTTGTTTAGTCTACTTATAAATCTATTTCTAGTATATTCACTCCTTTCATCAATGTAATTATTTCTATAAATTAATTAACTAAACTTTTTTGTCAAATTATTTATTTATTCTCATTTATTATTTATTTATGTTGATTGATGTATTTATTTCAAAATTTGTTTTAATTACTTCACTCGTCTACGACTGTTTCTTTCATTTGCTTATCCCTGAAACGTAGATATTATCGAAATCCTCAATATGGCTTATAATTAATTTTGTTATTTTATTTGCGGGGGTATTTTATTTGAGTTACTCAAAATTATTTCCTCTTGTTTGACTACCATGAAGCTCATTTCAGTTTAGTGATTCTTTAAATTATTAACATTAATTATTATAACATTCGCTTAAATTTATACAGCGATGTTAATAAACATATAACAACATTCTATTTGTTAATCATTATTGGATAATTGATACGCATTTTGTTTAGTTTTATTTATTAATTTTTATTTTACGTTAATTTATTGTTATTATGGTGTTATTGTTAATTTAATTACATTAATAATTGTATTAACCATCTACTCTTAAATTGATTTGCTGCTACACTGGTTCACTACGGGTAATCTAGATGAGTATTTTAACACACGTACTATTGTCCACATTAGATATCTGCTGAATATTATAAAATGCTTTCCTGCAATCGGGGGGCAAAATACGATTTTCTGCAGCGGTCTAGAGGAACCAAAATACCACTTTTCCTCTCCAGGGAGGAAAAGTGTTTATGACCGCTTCCCGACCAATCAGAAAGCAGAATTTTACTTTTCCTTCCCTGGGAGGAAAAGTGAAGGAACGACACCGAGAAGTCCGTTAGGATTCTCAGTTTTCTGTGCCTGCGTAACATCTGGCATTTACGATGTTTAGACTTATATATGCCACTCGACCGCGGGCTCGACATTTTTTTGCACTTTGAGTTAGGTATTCGAGATTTTAAAATAAAATAATATGTATATTCTATGTGAAATTTATTATAAAATGAAATTTTTAAGTATTAAAAATTATCTATATCTTTTTTTATTAGCTTTAATTTTATTTATAATTCTATTTATTATGCTATTAAAGTTTTTTAAATTTTAATTTAAGAGTTGATTTTTCACATACTTTTCAACATAATCTTCAATTGATTAGTCTTATTTATTTTTAGAAAGGGGGGTCTTCACACTCAGTACCTCCACCTCCTATATCTCATCTTAACATACTTTATGAATAAGAGGAAATCATTTAATTTAATGTTATGAAATTCAAATAAATTTCAGGAATAACCTCAAGAGAAAAACTATAATATTATATTTTTTTCAAATTCAACGAATTACATTTTATGTTAGGTCAACTTATTTTGGAGCGAGTAACATCGGGACCTATATCGGGATAGATATTATATCTGCTCGCTTTATCTAAGTATGACTAAGACATGGAGGGATTTGACATTGTTTAATTCTGTGAGTTGACCATTCAATTTTTTGTGCATTTCTTTGAGAAAGAAAAAGCGCCCTCGTATGGGAAAATAGTAGGTGACACACGGGAGTAAAGGCGTTTTTGGACTCGGCTAATTTAACGCCGTTGCTTCGTGCGGACGGCAAAGATACCCTCGTCGGAAAACACCTATTTTGCCCCCTTGTGTCACAGTGTCGGCGGCTTCCTCTTGCTGCTTTCTCTCTCTCGCGCGGCTTGCGCGGCGTCCTTTCGTTCTCTCGCTCTCTGTCTCTCTCGCTCGCTGCTGGCTCGCGCGACGTCTTCTCGCTGGCACCTGCTAAATGGCAGTGAGCCTCTTGGAGTACGCGGAGATGGGTGTAGCGGAAAAAGTGCTGGACGATCTGAGCGTGCTGATGAGCTCCTCGACGGCCTCACTAGGGACGGGGCTAATGAATTGGGAGAGTAGCTGCGGTATTACACTGTGTAGCGACTAGTCTGTCCGACGGCTGGATAACGAAGGATAGTCTCCCTTCCACTCTTATTGGCTTCGTTCGCAGCGCGCTGCTCGCTCTCTATCGGTACATAACATAGTGTATATTAGTACATAGTGTATATCGGTACATACTCTCATTCGCAAATATGCGCGCACACACTCGTTTTTTACACTTACTCAGGAAGTAGCGGTTTTCCCGGTTACAAACTCCTCCTCTCAAAACCGACGTGGAGGCCCATTGAATTTTCGCGTTGAAGCGCGATGCGAAAGGGTGAGTGATGGAGGGAAATGGCTTAGCAATACGTAAAGCAAAACAAAAGAAAATGAAAATGGAAATATACAAGTCAACTCGTGGTAAGTGATCTCTTGATCGATTGGATCTCGTATGACAACAAGAAAAAGAAAGGAAAATTTTTCAAGCACCCGCTGGTGTTCACATCAGTCGTAAATTGTTTATCACTCGATATAATTTAAGAAAGCTTATACCTACTCTATCCTAACAAATCCTACGTGTATTTGACTTTTCTGCTATCTGTGTATATTGTTTTTTAATTATATTCTATTTTATTAATTCTAACTATATACATTAAACCTATCGTTTGCTTAAATTTACGTTCTCTTCTTGTGTTTTTCTTCTTCTGTAATTTGTCTTGTCAATGTTGCTTGGTCTTCTGCAATATGTTTGTTTCGTGTCGTGTGCGATGCGCGTCTGGCATCATCTTCTGCGGGTTGTCTTGATGGGTGTTGCTGAAATGTTGTCGACCATTAGTGGTGAGTTAATAAATTTTATTTGCTCCTGAAGCAGCGTTGCTCGGCTAGACAAGTAGCTTCATGGGTGAGACATTATTTACTCGTTTTCAGTGGTTTGAACCAACTCGTTCTCGTCTGCCGACGCTGCGCCATTTACAGTGTTAATCATAATCGTGTTAGTCAATGAATAGATATGGATATGTAGGTGTGTGTGAGCATTTGTTATCCTTGTGATCCCGTGTAGTAATTTCGATACGTCACTATATGTATTTTAACTAATTTCGCGGAATTCTTATTACTCTCACGTGGACTTTGATAGGGGATTTCGTTAGGGACCTTCATCAATAGCGCGGTACAAGTGACTCTAAATAAACGGGACATGGTTTAGCGATGGGGGTATGGCTTACTTGTAGATATAAACCGTTACTTCCGGCATGACTATCATCACTGGTTACGATCCCTGAGCTAGAGCACCTGTGATCTCTTTTATAATCTGCTCTACATTATGCGCGACTAACGAGTTGGCTGCAGGTTGCTTTTCTTTGGGCTCCGCGATGTCCTCTTCTGGTACGCTATTTGTTGCATCCTGACGTGTCATCTTCACCCTTTCCTCGACTGTTCGTCGCTGTCGCTCTCCCCCTCCCAAGACGTAGCGGTAGGGGCTGTTGGCTCAGGACAGGACATAAAAGTGTATACGTCTCGAGTCGCTCTGCCACACTTATAGCATAAATTATGGTGCTGAGGGTATGGACAGGCGGCGTAACGATGCCTTTACGTACCGTACTTCCAGCAGTCAGGTGCAGGTGAAGTGCACCTTTCGGTTGATGCTGAATTGGTACCGTCTGCTGAGGAGCATTCTTCTTTTTGCATGGTATGCTGCCGAATCTTGGCAATAGCTTTCTAGACAAGGATGGGTGCGGCCGTCTGGGGGTATAAAATTCGGGGTCGCAAGATCGTTAACTCCATGAGGGCCGGTATTGCAGTTCCACCTGAAACTGTGTTGGTCGCAGAATCGCATGGCATTGTCATCGGCCTAGGGAGTGGGTCTTGAAAACCTGCAACGGGGATTGGTTCCATCGGAACCTTGAACGGATTATAACCATTTTTGCCTTCTGCTCGTCATTGCTTCGGTTTGTTCTCGGTGGATTCCTTTAGACGCGATAGGGGAGTATTGAGGTTATTGTCGGCACAGGCTCGTCATCGCGGAGTTTTTCATCGTTCTTGTACTTTGACGGTACGATGATCTTCCCTTGTGTTTGTGCATTCTGAGAACCTGATGTCTTTGGGCGGGTTTTCCATCTGCCGGTTTTCTGCGTTGCGACCGAACGAATAAGGGCGCATCGATGGCTGTGATAAAGCCGGAATTCACTATCTTCAAGTATACTTACGTACACTATAGGCTCAACCTTCGCCTGGGGAGGTTGTTTCTTGGGGCTGCTTTTCGTGTGGAATTTTCGGCCGGGTCGATAAGGCAGGGGACTTACGGATCTTATTTGACGCTCCGAGGTATACAGAATAGCGTCTTCTGGACGTCGATGAACTATTATCGGGACGCTTCTAGCGGTCGTGTCTTCTGGGAAGTGTCGCTATCCGACTCGTAGTTCACTGCGATCATGTATTCTAAGTCCTCGTTTACTCCCTTGAACGAATTAAAAATCCAATCCGTCTCCTTCAAGATTTTCTTCGCGGCTAGTTTCTTGTACAAGGGAAAACTCATGTTTGTAGTAGGGATCGGTGGGAAGTCGTTTCCTCTTCACCTGTGATAGTTTTACATCGTTCCAAATGTTTGTGCTCTTCTTGAGCTAACTTCTCTATCACTTCTTCAGATGTTCTTCAGTTTTAAATATTTCCGGACGTTCCTCTTCTATCTTTTCTAATATTAATGTGGTAGTTTTACGTCGTTTCAGACGATCGCGTACTTGTTGTTGTGCGTTTCCGGTAATTTTACGTCGTTTCGGATGATACTCTTCTATCTTTTCTGATGTTATTAACGTCGTTAGGGATGAGTGTCATCGTTTTCTTCGATAGTATCGGTAGGGTTTCGGTTATGGGGAACTGATTAATTGAATTCATCGAGTGGGGATATGCTTGTGTCCAGCAGGGACAACGTAAATGAAATGTCAATGGCCGGGATAATACTCATTGGCTTTTCCCCCTCCACAATGATGTTCTGTGTTGCGTCCGGGCTGAACGCAATCAAGTCCGTGGTTTCTTTCTCTCCAGCCTCTGAACCATTTAGGGCTTCTATTAGGTCATGCATCTCTACGGACGTATTTAGTTCGGGGATATCCGGACGCGTTCTTACTGCAGATGCAGTCGCATACATTGGGGCTGAAGAAGCGAGGGGTTCTTCGCTGTCGAAGTTTAGACCCTATCGGTCGAAGCTTAGACCCTTCGGTTCCTATCGACTTGCGTAGTCCTGTTGCTTTGCCTGCGCCTCTCTGCATATTTCAGCTGGTTACTCCTGCGACCTGTGGAAGAAGCAAAAGTGATGTTAGAAGGGTTATGTCTTTTAATATTAGAAATGTGAACTCTCGTTTTTTTCCCGCTGTTTATGTCTCCTAGTTTAAAAACGACTGGGGAAACTTTTCAGATGATACAACATCGGTCCATGTATTTCAGCGCTAGTTTTGTCGAAAAGTTGTCGGGATCGGATGATAAAACATGGTTGCATCAACAGACCAAGCCGTTAACTTCGAAAGTTTCCCATCGTCAACCTTAATTTTAATATTTAGCTTGTTTTGTGCTGGCCGTACACAGGTTTGTTCTTACCAGCTGGTAGATTGCTGGGTCTCCTTTTACTCAG
Source organism: Sycobia sp. Sy_11 (assembly GCA_018907035.1). Classification (NCBI taxonomy): domain Eukaryota; kingdom Metazoa; phylum Arthropoda; class Insecta; order Hymenoptera; family Epichrysomallidae; genus Sycobia; species Sycobia sp. Sy_11. The sequence goes on along the minus strand of JACCIC010000136.1, from coordinate 439,481 downwards.
TCGAGCCAGTCTGCGGGTGTTAGAGACTGGATTTGTTAAGTCTGTTCGTAAGTGTGTCTACGTCGGTATTTCTTTGGGGTTTCGCCCAAAATTATGGAATGCCCGCGATGCTTGGTTACTTGCGTATACCGAGGTGGTTACGACAAACATGAGTTCAGATAGGTGTAAATACCAGTCCTTGTGGTCGTATTTGATGAACATGGAAATCATCGTCTTTATGGTTCGATTGGCCCGTTCGACAGAATTCACTGTGCATGGTATGGTGCTACGACCTGGTAAATGATGCCTAGTTCAGCCAATTTCTTTTAAGCAAATGGTTAGCAAACTCTGTGCCGTTCTCTGTGATTAAGAATTTTGGGCATCCCCACTTGAAAATTACCAGTTCTTCTGGCGCCTTGGTGATCATCAGATCAGTGGTTTTTCTTAATGCTCTGATTTCGATGAACTTAGTAAATAAGTCTTCGAAAATCAACAGGTATCGATGATGGTCTTTACTGGCCGGGAAGGGTCTCATGATGTCAGCTGCCACAGAAGTCCAAGTGCCTTCAACATTTCTTTGGTTCATAAGGCCGGCCGGTGCTCTTTGAGATACCTTATGTATCTGAGCACTCTGGGCAGTATTTTATGTAGTTGTAAACATCCCTTCTCATTCCGGGCCAGTAATGAAGTTGACTTGTCTTATGTACTGTTTTGTCTACGTCGAAATGTCGTGACGTAGGGGTGTTTCGGCACTCGTATAACCCACTTTCTCGGTCTTTAGCTGGTATTCCAGTAGTCAGGGCTTTCGCCTATAGCGTTTGAAAAGATATTTGGCCGGTTTATACATTCTATCGACTCTGACTATCCAGTCTGAATGGTTTTCGGGTTGATTTTGGTATCGCTCATTTTTTGCTCGTACCAGGAGTCTTTCTCTAGAGACTTGAGGTTGCGGCAGAGAATTCCTCTTTTTGAGGGGGTCTTGAAAGTGCATCCTTTCCTGTGAATAATTTCCATATTATGCGCTTGTAGTTCTGATTCCCATCTTGCTGGTGGCCCACTGGGTTTTTGAGTGAATGCAACCATTTGAGACTGCTATGGTCTGTAATCACCGTAAATTTTTCACCTAGCAGGTACCCTCTGGAGTTTTCAACTGCACACTCTGAAAACTGCTAGGCACTCTTTTTCTATGATGGTTTAGTTTGCTTTAGCCTTAGTCAGTGTCCTACTTGTATATGCAATAGGATGCTCTTCTTCGTTCTTTTCTTGACTAAGTACTGCTCCGAGTGCGTAGTTGCTTGCGACAGTTTGCAAAACGTATTATTTTGATTTTGTTGTTGCTCACGTGCTGCCGCCGAATACACTGAAAATTTTTAAAATCTGGTTTGAATTTCCAAAAAGGTTTGGTATGTACCTTTAATATTCAAAGAAAAGTTCAATATCTGATGCTGTAGTTTTTCGAAACTTATATGTTTTTATTTTGCGACGGCCAAAAATATGGCCCCGCAAATTCGTTCAAACAAAAAAGAAAATTCACTACACGAATATACCGCGCACACATAAAAGGAATAAAAGTTATTATTTCAAACGATGACTACATCTATTTTCGTGGATGTACTGTATAAACATCTACGAAATTAGATGTATAACACCTTAATAATACATTAAATAGTTTATATTTAAGCTACATTAAAACTAATATGTTAAATATCGCGAAATAAATACCGAAAACCATCAAATAGAGCAAAGGTCGCGACGACTACTGGAGAACGTAGAGAGAACGCGATATCTAGCCTCTCTCTCTACTACTAAGTTAAGTACAGAGTATGCCGTAGAGGAGCTACACTGCGCGCGGCAAGAGAGAGCGCGTTCAATGTATTAGACCCCCTCTAATACGCGCCGCACACACACTACTGTACGCTCTTGTCGAACGGCACGCGCCAGCAGCGAATACTGCGGACACACAAGACTTATACTGGCGCGCGCATTCCAATATATATAGCGGGTATTCGAAAACGAATTCACCCTCTGTATTTAATTAAAATAATTAAATTAAAATATAAGTGATACTTAATATATATTCATGTGTATATATGTGTATATATATATATATGTGTGTGTGTGTGTGTGTGTGTGTGTGTGTGTGTGTGTGTGTGTACATGCATGTATATGTACGTATACACTAATATACGTGTAGATAATTATTGTACGCAGCACAGCGCCTGCAAATAAAAACAATAATTATTATAATTATTATTGATTGTTATTATTATTATGATAATTATTATTATTATCAATATAATTATTATTATTCGGCGCCTCGTCCGAAATTAAACGAGCGGCGACGGAATTATCCGATTATTTTGTTATAAAAGGGCCTGCAAAAGGCAAAATCGACAGTTCGCCCGGTGAACCAACTGCCCCGAAGTTGTTCCACATGAACTCCTCCCGGAGCTAAAACTTATCCAGAGCTCGAAATTATACTTACTTTAAAATCATCTCCGAAATTATTAACTTCTCTGTTGCGAGGCGCTCTGTTGCGAGTCGCGATCTCTGTTGCGAGGCGCTCCTCAAAAGACAGACGGTTAAGAATTTTACCTCTCCTAAAGTAAACGTGATCCTGGTTGCGAGGCGCTCCTCAAAAGACCAGCAGTTTACTTATCCCGACTAGTAATCCTCCCCTTAGCTCTTGATCCTGGTTGCGAGGCGCTCCTCAAAAGACCAGCAGAGTTAAGTTTACCTTGCTCTATCCTATTTTTAAAATCAACCTGTCTCGTTTCGTTAGTTGCCCGCGTGGAAAATAACACCGGCTATCCGTGCGGCAAATAGCGCCGGATATTAGAGACATCGCGGAAAATAACGCGAAATTAGGTTAAGAATTATATATATATATATATATATATATATAGAATCCTGTAGATAGAGGAATGATTTCGTTTCAATAAATTTATATTTTTACTGTTATAAAAAATATACTGTGTTCTGGTATAATTATTTTCCTGAAACCGCAGTCCGATCCCGAAAAACTTCCTCCCCTCTCAAACTATCCTAGGAAAATACCGCGTAGGCTATCCCGTGAGGGATAGGAATGTTACAATTTTTCGCGAGGGATCTAGAAATCGAAGTTAATCTGTCTGTTTTTCGTACTGTCGGAAATTTTCTACATTTAGATTTAATGTAAAAAAAATTAAAAGTTTTATTTAATACGATTGTTATAAAATACAATAAAATTAAAATTTAAAACGTTTTCTGCCAGTGTTATGTAAAATTTTCCTAATTATTTATTTATTATTTATTTAAAATTTTATTGTTTATCCATTTGCATATTGTTTATGTAGGTTTCTGTTGTTTGTTTTCTATTTGTTTTCTATTAATCTATTTAATTTTCTATTCTTTCGGTAGGGGGAAACGAGCTCTGCTAACACTACGCTTGTGTAGTGTTTCGACATCGCGGGCCCGACGTTGTTGGGCGCCATTTGTAATCTATCTTACCTGGTTCCGTATGAGTCGATACTCAGTTGTATCTTGTCAGGCCTCTGTCCTCGTAGCTGCTGTGGCGAAGCTAAGGGTGAGGAGGCGTGGAAATGAATGAATACGAAACGTATTATCCGATAAGAATTACAATGCTTTACAGCGGTAACTAACAGCGAGCGGGTTCCGCGACATCGCTATATACGCAATGTATGAAGTAACATACAAGCACGTGGGGCACGGGGAAGGGTAACGCAGAGGAATCACGTGGTAACACCGAGCATGGGCGCACTATGCGACGGCGCCCACGGTGGCAGGTGCGAACATATATTTAATATCACAATGCAAAGACTACTTGCCCTAGCTGACGTAGATGCTGTCGGCTGCTTCCTCTCGCTGCTTTCTCTCTCTCGCTGCTGGATCGCACGGATAGCACGGCGTCCTCTCGTTCTATTGCTCTGTCTCGCTCGCTCTGCACAAAGCATATAGCATAAGCTATTAATTAAAATTTACTTATGAAGAAAAATGCTCAACGTACTAAGCATATAGGTTAGAAAGTAGAGACGACGAGATAGCTGCACAATGGTTTGTTCCTGAACTCAAATATATTGGAGAGTATATCAATCAACTAAATTAGACAACAAAATAAATGAAACTCCGTTCTAGAAGAATGAAAATTTCTATTGTCGTCTTTTTGTCATATGTGACAATAGATTTCAAGGTATGTTTCTATATGATTGTGTTGATAGATCAGACAAATTATCATGTACAAAACTGCAACCAAAAAAAATAAATTTCATAATAAATTATCAGATTCACATATTACCGATAAAAACTACATTCATGCTGTTTAAATATGAGACAGATTGAATATAAAAACTATAGTAGAATATTCTGATTTATACATAAAAACAGGCGTTCTATTTCTGGCTGACATCTTTGAAAGTTTTCGAGAGACATCTATTAGGAGTCGAACTTAGTTTCCGACCTTTTTTAACGGAAAAAGGACATTTATGATGGATATAAGCGATGGAGCTTATTCGCCATAATATTCTTGAAGCAATCGATGAGTTTCTGCTAAACTTTTTTTCAAATCAAAATAGTGAAAAAGGACATATCGAAAAAACAATTTATTAGATTTATTTCTCTATGAGCAAATAATTATAATGTTTACACAAATGATGGCACCTGTTATCTGAATTTTATTGGTAAATGCTAAAACTAAAAAATAAATACTTGATCCGACACCTCTGTCTTTTCGTTCCACTTATATCGCCATCTAAACGTGAAGGTCGGAAACTAAGTTCATCTCCTAATATTAAATCCTACGGTTTATGTCCTACTGATTTTTTCACAACATCAGCATTGACATTTTCATCAACTTTTAAAATTATAAAAGTTGAATTCATACTTCGAGCAGATATAGATGTGTTATGATTTAAAAATATTTTTTATTTTAATTGTTAATACATTATGTACAATTGCTTTTCTCATACTCACTCTATTTCATTTGCTTTGGTAAATTTAAAGACTCGATTCCTATTGTTTTATGCTTTCTTGAATTATAAACTTTGAGTAAATCTGATAGGATATCTGTCCATTTAAGGTTTCCCTGCTTACTGCATTGTATCTATAGTCCACTTTTTAACGCTCTATTAAATCATTGACATATGCTTATATGAAGATTACTGTCTGAAGAATATCGATTTATCTTATACTTTTTTATGTAATTTTGAAAGTGAAAATTGTCGAATTATTTTCCTTTAACAGTTAGTAGATTAAATGGTACTCGTCCATGTTTCAATATCTCATTCATAGCCTTTAACATCGCTGCCACTCTGTAACCTTATCGGAATGGCCCACGAAAATTTCGAAAATATATCACTAATAGTGAGTAAATAATTCAAACCTTTATTTTCTAGCTTAAAAAATCGTTTCTACAAGATCAGCTTGCCAAGTATCATCTATTCCACATACATCATATTTTCTTCGAATATATCTACGACGAGCATGTTTGTGCAGTTCTTCAACTACTTTTTTGCGATACATATCTTCTTTGAATCTCTTTTATTATATTGTTAGTCTTTGTATAAGGTATAACAAGTAACGTCATGCTCTATTTTAGTCGATATGAGTCATCAAGCTGATTTAATTTCGATTATTCTTCTGAATAATACCCAGATTCTTTATGCCATCTGTCGTTGAAATTCAATATTCAATCAATCAATCATATTTTTTTATAAGATCATCTAAATTCACTTCTATTAAGAAACGAATGACTTCATCCTTTTGCTCATATTTTTTAATGAATATAACAGATTAACTGGTAAATTTAGAAGAGGTCAACGCTTCTATGTCTCCCCATGCAGAAAAATGTTCTAACGTTATCTTATTTCTCAGAAACTACGCCATCAAAAAATAAAATCGAATTGGGTAATGCTTCATCTAGTGATACTACAGATTCATGTTAACTATACGGCAGATATATAACGCCTTCAGTCGGCTCTAAAATTTCTTTGAGAAATTGATGCTTTTGCTGATTTAATGATTTTGAGTAAACATACACATTGTTCAATCGAAGACGATTTGGATGAGTGATTAAAGCTAATAAGCTATTTATTAGGAAAATTTATTAGCACTGCTCTTATACTATCTGATAGGAACATTCTATACCACTTTCTCTTTTTGCCAGTTCCAAAACCAAAGTTCATGATAGGCAGTTTGATAGTCTGCTCAGTGAAATCCATGTTCCCGTAATAAAGGCGAATATAAAAATGAAGGATACAAATATATAAATGTATGTTTTATAGTTTTTTTAACGGTTATGGAATAGTTGTCGAAGATGATTGTTCATAAATCTCGAAAATAGGTGAAACATGCTGATAGATTACTCCCTGTCGCAGTGCGTTCAGTGTCTCTCAGTTTTTGGCGTCTAAAGGCACCGCGACGTTACCAGAATTGCCTTATTCACCGGACATGTCATCCTGTGACTTTTTCCTATTCATCCATTTGAAAAAATTCGTCACATTTAAAAAAAAAAGATCGACATTTTGACTCCGTTAAGCTACTCTTTTTACAACAGCCCACTATACTCCATTGGAAATAACGAAGAAAAGGTGGATGATTGCTTTTGGCCCGTAATAAAATCCGTATAGTCGTTGGCACGGATGAACTGACTGCGAGCGTATACGTTTGTTCTATAAAAATAAATGTGCAACTGAATTTTCGAAATCTTGAAAAGATTGAAAAATGGTTTTTTAATAATCACATTCTAAACGGGAAAAATACTGATTGCAAGGAAATTTGATTGATAAAAATCGGATAAAATGATCTTATAGGGCAATACCTTCGTAATTATTTTATACATTTTTTTACGTAACTAGAGCCCCAACTATCTGATTTTTACCATTCAAAGTTCCTTGCAATCAGTATTTTTGATTTTTTTGAATGTGATTATCAAATATCCATTTTAGAATCTTTATAATTTCGAAAATTCAGTTTCACATTAGTTTTTATAAGACGCAAGTTCGTTTGCTTCAGCGACTATTATTCAGCAACTAGATCGTCTGGCATGCTAAGAGAAAAAATCCGGTTTTTTTTAATTATCTGCAATGCAGTGGAGTAGGTTATTATAAAAAACCGTAGCTTGACAAAAAATAAGGGAAGCGGTCGTTTGTAAACAAAGAAAGATAATCTTTATTCACAAGACGCGTGGACGTTGCTTCGTCAATGTATCCGCATATCTAAGTAATTACGCTAGCGTTGACAATGGACAGGAAAAATAACAACTACTGGTCTTTGACTTCGCTTTTTTTCTTTTCGTTTCGTTTGTTCTCTCTCACTCACAGGCAATGACCCACTTCAATGAGCCTTAATTAGCTCACAGACATTAGCCCGTACTGCATAAGTTATTAATAAGAATATTAATATTTACACAGAATTTTCCTTCCCGATACCATGCCGCTAATATGAACAGTTATATCTGGGGCACCGTATATATATATATATATATATATATATATATATATATATATATGTGTGTGTGTGTGTGTGTGTGTGTGTGTTATGTCATATTGTCTGTTTAAAGAATGTTTTTGTTTATGTATAAAAATCATTTCAGAAAATAGTCGATTGTATAGATTAGTTTCAACATCCATTATTTTCGTATTATCAAAATCAAAAGAATGAATTTTTTTTTTGAATATGTTCATACAAAGTAAATTTTTCTCTATTAGATTTACAGTCACTTATGTGTTCTTTTAGACTATATTTTAGTTTACGAGATGTTTGCCCAACATATGAGTATGTACAGTTTTTACAAAATATTTTATAAATAACGTTGGATAAATCATTAATACGAGAGAAGGTCAATAAGTCCTTAGAAAATCTAAGAGATGGCGCTCGTAGCATCGCAAATGGTCTGTCTCTAATAAGCATCATTCATCACTAGGTATCTGGCAAAGTTACAGCTATATTTCTCTATTTTTTTCGTTTTTATCGTCGATGATGTAAATAACTTTTGTTTGTTTAAGAAAATGGAAAAAAGTGAGTTTAGAACGGCGATTAAACATTTCTATTTAAAAGGCGTAACAACAAAAGAAATAAAAGTATAATTCATGGCACATCTGCCCCTGTTTTCGCAACAGTTTACAATTGGATAAATGAATTTAAAGTCGTTTCAATTTTGCACGATAAGTTGCAAAATTGCGATTTTGCACAATTTGTAATTTTAACTTAGACTATTGTTGAAAGATTATTCTATGGTAAATTGTATATTTTGATTAATGCTATTAAAAACTGTAGGGGTATGGTTAATTAAGTTTTGTCATTTACTGTCACGAACTGTCATTAAGATATCATGTACCTGTCTGGAATCGATAGGTACCTCCAAACATAGTTTAGATATAGCTTCGTTCTCAACATCATTCATGACTAAAATAGGATCAACAAAAAAAGTTATTGTTTAAAATAAATTTAACTATATCAAGAAATTCTGTACAAGTAAGATTTGTTTTGAAATGCATATATTGCCAACGTTTTTCAAGAGATTCATAAATTAAATTTTCATCCATATTAATGAATAAACTAACAAAGTCTAACTAAAACATATCCTGTATGATTTTATTTATTATTTAATTTTCTTTCAGTTGAAAACTATTATGAATGTTAGAAAAAGGTGCACGTAAAGTATAAATAAGAATTTATTAAAAGATTGAGTATTTCATACGTAGGAGAATTAGTTGCAGAAATAATAGGTCTTATTGTACAGTCACTTTTATGAATCTTAATTAAGCCATAAAATTTAAATAAACTTACTTTGTATGAAACTAGTTGTAATTTTTCTGTATTCATAAAACAATCTGTCTTGTTTAAATTTTTAATTATATAGTCTGTATTTTTTTGTAAAGAAGGTAACGGATTTTTTAAAATTAATGTCCTTTATCTGACATTTATTTAATAAAATACGCTCGTATTCGAAAAATTTCCGCGTTTCATCGTGTATTTATACGCAATTCACTTCCACATAATGGTTCTTATTATAATGAATCAGGAGAAAAACGAGAGAGAGAGAGAGATAGAGAGAGAGAGAGAAAGCCATATAGCTCTCTTCCTCTACTCTCATCCATACTAAGATGATAGGGTGGTCGTACAACTGCACCCTTCACTGACATTGAAAACTGCGCGCTGCGAGAGCAAAAGGGAAGGAACTGTAGAATTTTCTCTCCCTCTAGTAGAATAGAGAGAGAAAGAGGGAGAGAGAGCGGGAGAGAAAGGTATATAGCGCTAGGGAAGATAGGTGCAGCGTGACGATAGCCCTGTGAGCTAAGAGATTTCAGGACCACCGGAAGTGATGACATAGGGGCTTGTGACGTAGGGGGGCGTGGCGTCACAGCTGCGCCTACCTCTCATACAGCTAAATACTTCTCTCTCTTTCTCTCCCTTTCTCTCTTGTGCTAGACGGAGAGAAAATTATATAATTGTCTCATTCTTACTCTTGCAGCGCGCAATTTTCTATGTCATTGAAGGATGCAGTTGCACGACCCCACTCCCTAATATAAAATAGAGAAGAGGGAGACTGCTCTATGACTTCCTCTCTCTCTCTCTGTCTTGCTATCAGTGCACTTGACCCTGTCTTTTTTAGCCTATTAGTCAATACTTTGTTCCATAGTTCGGATCAATAATTGGGGACATGTATAATTGCTCGTAGACTATAATATTTTTGTTCGACTTAGGAAGAAGCTCTACTTTGAGGATATATCGAGATAGTATTTTTTTTAATAGTTTTATTTAATAGATTCATTGTGTAGAGCACACGTAATTTTGTATGCTGCATTATGATTCATACATACTGTTCGAGTGTTCGTGCGTTTCTGTTTCTTCCACTCGCATATTGGTAGTGTTAATATAATATCGCAAATCATAATGTTAATATCGTAAACGATAAAATTATATCTTTTAAATCTAGCTAGCCATTCCTTTTTTATTTCTCCATTGGTGAATATTTTAGTTGCATTTGGTAAATTTGCATAAAGTATATTGACGATTTGATTATAGCAAAACTGTCCTGAATTTCGTGAAAAACTATGATAAATCCTTTGAAGCCATTCATTTTGCACTCTGATAAGATCTGGAAGTCGTTAACGCGAAAATGGCTTTTTAAATAAAAATACTATAGGTTCTGAATCGTCTTTGAGTGATAAAATGGCAAGCTCTTTCAGTAGATATTCATTATCACCCTGCTTGAAGCCTTGCATATCAACGACATATTGCATCTTGACTGAGAGCTTTTGACAAAACATTTTACTTATATATTATCTCATTTCCACTACCAATGTACAACTTCTTAACGTCGCCACTCATAGTTGTATTGCACTATACGATCATACACAATTAAGCTGTAAGCTGACGTATTTGTTGGAATATTATTTTTTGTTTCAATTTCTAAGTGTACATCACCGAGTGCAATTTTCAGCGTCTCGTTTTGCTTTGAAGAATCAATAAATATAAGTGGCACATGATCTCTCGGAAATCTGTTTTCTTTAAAATAGGCTGAAACTCCTTCTTGTAGTAGACATTTTCAAAAATTTTAATACATATCATAGAATATAGAATATTGATTGTTTTCATTTGTTTGAAAAATCGATAAAGCGAATTTCGCGTGTTGATAAATCGTTGTTTTTTAATGGATAAAAGCAGATACAAGTGTGCGAAGCGACCCTCGCGGGCAATTCCATGCGATCGAACGCCGATGTAGTGACACATGGACTAAGGAGACCGCGTAGGACGTGAATCGTGGCCCGTCGGGGATCTGAAGAACAAGCTACTGAAAAGCCCTGCAACAACGAAGACTCCTTTAATAATGGCATACCCCTGGTGAGGCGAAAAGTGGTCACTCCATGAAAAGCCAACGCCGCTCAGCACCTGAGCGGAACCTATCCCTCCGCCGTACTTGGGCTCGAGCCCGGTGCATGACTTTCTGGCCCCCTTACGCACTTGCGGTTTTATTCTCCTTGCTGTCCTAGTTACTCTATCCCTCAGTTATGAATTGGATTTGCAATGATCCCTGTCCTCACACGATAGTTAACATAAGAGAGGGATACAGACTGGCGAAGAGATAAGTGAAAGAGAGAGAGAGAGCAAGAGAGGGGAAGTGGAGCAGGCGCCTTGGGGAAGAGGGAGTTACGATTCTACTGTGCTACTCGCAAGATTGAATATCTGAAAACTAAATTTGTGTTCGGCTACCGCCTAAACTACGCGAGGGTTTGTTTTACGTATTAATAACCGTTTTCACGGTCCAGAGTTCGTGAGGTTTTTGCGCATACATTACCCGGCTGGGCGAGCACCCGGCTCATATCCAGTGTGGATCAATCGCCCTATCCTGGGGCTAGAGACACCATCTTCTTCGGTAGTTTTGAAAGCCGCCTGCTGCACTGCAACGGTCTGACATCGCCGCCTTCCCGTCGCCAACGAACTGAGACGACACCGGTGCACTCACTGTAAGTCGCAGCCCGTTTTATTTTCTCTCTCTTTTTCTTTCTTCCTTGCCCTTTTGCACTCTATCGCTCCGACGGCTCTCTGCCTGCGATCCACGCCTCGGAATTCCGCGTACTAGTGTACCCTTCACTTCTACGTTTTATGAGATTAGACCTTTCTATTTATTTTATATAGTTGCATATTAATTTTGCCTTATTCATTCCCACATCATTTGCATGTGATAGTTCGTCCCTCGCGCACCGCCCCCGCCCTTGTCGGATTGATTCGGGGCTTGGTTAAGCCGCCACACTTTTCTGTAACGTCCTCATGCTCGGGATGGATACGCGAATCGTTACATTATATATATATATATATATATTATATATATATATATTTATATTTTCCAATTGTTATCTTTTTCAAGAGCTGACGGAAAGTTTAAATGAAGTTGAATTACCTTGATCAAATATACAAAAATAATTTAATTACCAAAGATTGTTTGAATACCAGACATTATACCAGACATTATTCTCACAAAGAATGTGAAAATTATAATTAAAAATGTACTTATGTCGATTATTTGAATTAAATTAACAAATATTTTTATCGGTCTTACAGTCCATATAATAGAATATATTAACTAAAATAATGACAGTCAGACTGTCCTTTTTTATTATCTACACAGTTTAGTTCCTGGAGATGAACCGTAGTGGTTCGAAACACTTGAGTACCAAAGGAGAAAATAATATGATGAGATAGTCAGATTTTCCTTTGCTGGTCTTTAACGGAGCACCGCGTAATCAGGATCAAGCTTCACTAGGATTCGGACGGGGTAGTAGTGCCTGCTCGTCTTTAACGGAGCGCCGCGCAACCAGGATCGCGACTCTACTATTCAGGATTTACTAGAGTTCTGGAGTCCGGATAGCTCTAGGGAGCTTCTTTTGGTCGTATCGCCGAGAGAACTGCTTTTGGGGCGGAAAACTCGCCCATTTATACACGAAAAATTAGTCGATCGTCACCGTTCGACTAATTTCATATTGAGCCGCCGAAAAATAATAATAATGATTTTACAATATTAAAATAATAATAATGAATTAAAATTCTATTAATTATACGTCTAATTTGTGACTTTGCCCTTGAGAGTGCTCATATTGTTATAATCCTTTCGGCGTAATTTAGTTCTCTCGGATTTTTGTTTATTCCAATAATAATAAGAATAATTATTATTATAACAAATTATAATAATAATTGTTCTAATAATAATTAAATTGATATTTGCGTCCTTGACAGCGCTCGTATTGAAATAAATTATATTATAATAATTCTGGCTCTGTTTTTCTTAAGGGGGAAAAAATTAAGGGGGCATCTCTAGTCTTTTTGCATAAATTTTCAAGATTTTTTTCTTGCAGTAAACTTTATTATGACACTACAATTTTTTTATATTGAAAAAATACATATTGAAGTCTGCAAAAAATTTTTTTTTTTCATTTTTCATCCAATATGGCCCAGATATCGCTGCCACAACGACGCTTGCTTTTTTTTCGCTGACATCATATCTTGACACAGGAAGCTCTGAATTCAAAAAGCATATTAAAGCATACGAAAGCGGCTATCACCCGTACTAAAATCAAGAAGTTTAAGTAAATAAAAACAAAATGGCGGGCTTTTCTAATTTTCGGCTCATTTTTTGAGGTTATGTTGTTTAAAAAAGTGCTCAAATGTAAACAAATATTCATAATTCTAGTACGGGCTATAGTCATATGTCACTTTCTTATACTTTAATATGCTTTTTGAATTTTTCATTTCAGAGCTTTCTGTGTTAAGATATGATGTCAGCCAAAAAAAAGCAAGCTTCGTTGTGGCAGCCATATCTGGGCCATATTGGATGAAAAATGAAAAAAAAAAATTTTTTTTGCAGACTTCAATATGTATTTTTTTAATATAAAAAAATTGTAGTGTGATGATAAAGTTTACTGCAAGAAAAAAATCTTAAAAATTTATGCAAAAAGACTAGATATGCCCCCTTAATTTAACTAGCTCGTGTTATAATAATACCTTTGATGATGATATTATTATAACAAATGAATCTATTTAATATTAATTAACGATAATAATTATTATTAGAAAATAATAATAATTATAATACTAATAATTATCCTAGTCATTAAAATAATAGTTATTTTAATATTAGATAATAATTAATTTAGTATTCACCGACTGTAAATATTTAATTATAAAACTTATAATAATTAAATTTAATAATTACGCATAGTAATTACAATTATTTTACAAATAATTAATTATATTTATTTGTCCTTTAGGACGTTCGCATATGTTCAATTATTTGCGTATTCTCATAATATCTTTCAAAATAAAGTATTTAGAGATGCGGCGACGAATGGATTAACTGCTTCCCGAGTTCGTCGGCGCGGGGAGCGTGGGGGCCCGGGACATCTTTTCGACACTGTCTGCCGCATGGCTGCGGCTCTCTGTCGCGACGCGCGTGAGTTCCCCTCCGCTCTCTCCTGTCCTACGTTCGCGAGGCAGGTATATTTGATACACGCAATCATCTTGTTTTGATTATTGCGCGTTTGACCGCTAATCGGGAGCATTGCCCGATTATTTTAATTTCGGGAACTTTATTAATTCGAGTTAAAATTTCGCGTGTATTAGGCTGTATCGAGAATACTATGTATATACACTGTAGATTATTGAGTATATATATTGCGAGTATATATATTGAGTATATATATTGAGTATATATATTGAGAATACTGTATTGAGAATATATATATATATATATATATATATATATATATATTGTATGCATATTATATTGTACATATTGTTTATACACATTTAAAATACGGTTTCTACTAAGAAATATTGTATTGGCGTGTACGGGCGGTTAATTACGATATCCCGATGCCTCAAGACGATTTATATAGCCAGTTGAGTGTTCGGATGATGGAATGCGATCTCCAAGTGTCTCTGATCGATTTTTATGGGGAATATTGTATTTAGTTCATAGAAAACGATATCCAGGTATGAGAAAATCAACTTCAATGGGAAGATTTGTGTTGGGACGGTCAAATACGATATCTAGGTGTTTCCGAACGACTTCTACAGGGAGTATTGTGTTTAGTCGTTAGGAAGCGATGCTAACTTTCTCAGGACGACTTGTACTGCAACTATCATGTTTAGTTGGTAGGAAACGATGTTCAGATATGTCGGGAGTTTCCTGTTCGGATGATTTTGCGATTTCCAGGTATGACGGAATAACTTCTATGAAAAGATTCGTATTCTATCATTCGAACATCCAAACTCCGAATAGAAGGTGTCCCTGGATATGCGGACATTGTATTCTACCTCCCCAATACAAAACTCTCTATAGCAGTCGTCCCGAGATATTTCCTATAGTCTGAATATGAATCTCTCTGTAAACGGCGTCTCGAGACATTTGGACATCTTTTTCTACTACTCGAACTCGAAAGTACAATTTTCTCCATCGAACCCGTATTCAATATGCATATATATATATATATATATATATATATATATATATATATATTATAACTCCAAAACTCGACGTTATTACTTACTGTATATCGATGTGTGCGCGGTAAAGGGAATGAAATATGTGGCAGTCTTTATAAGGTTTGAACAATTATAATACATTTTATTATCCGAAACTGTCTTATAATGTTAAAATAGCTCTTGCGCTACTTACTAGTTGCGGGTTTCGCGACGATACGACAATTATTACGCGAATGCACGATCACATCAAATGCAAGGGAAAGGAGGACACGGAATGGGACGGTACATTTCTATAACACGGGGCAACGACGATACTATGTAGGACGGTACGCTATACAGGATATCTGAACGATATTTTACAAAAAGACATTACAAAAAGATAACATTATGATACATGCCCGAGATGTATACTACGCGTACATAACCGCTACGCGGCACGTGGAGATCGCGGGGCACAGTCGCGGCGGTGGGCCGGAGCCTAGGTACGCACATATACTACAATAAAAGATACACAAGGCTACTTGCCGCCGACGACGATCCTGTCGCTGGTCTCGATGCTCGATGGTGCTCGCTGGTGCTCGCTGCTGCTCGCTGCTGTCACCTCGTATCAGAGGCACTGAGCGCTCTCTCTCATTTACGCGGATGCGTAAGGACGTGGTGGACGCTAAGATGGCGACCTCGGAACTTTCACGACTTCAGTCGACGAAAAACGTGAGATGAAAAGTACAACAACGTGGAACGGACGAAAAATGCGTCAGACTATACGAACGCCGGGGACGAAAGTGATCTTCATTTCGAGCCTTGTACCTACCGTTGTGCTCTAAGCGCCCTCGCGGCTCGCGCGTACTATTTAGAGAGCTCACGCGAATACTCCCGATTTTACCCAAGCGCTCTAACGTGCGACCGCCGTTCCGGTGGTTACAAACTCCCCCTCCCAAACCACAGAGGGGGCGCGTGTTAGTGAAGGGGTTTGAGTGGTGACGGTACGCGAGACGCGAACGTTGCGGATATACATTGGGGAACACAGTAGGGAATAATACATAATTTAATGAAAACATGATAGGGGATAATACATGATTTGGGGAAAACACGGTATGGGATAATACATGATTCAGGGAAACACGACAACCATTGGTTTACCCTTCGCCTGGGTACAAAAGAGAACCAAAAAAAAGTAATTTACGATAACTGAAAAGAAAAATATAATTACACCCGCGGGTATGCATTTTGGTCGTCGGTCGCTCGCTGTGACTCGATACAATACTATTTGTTTTTCCTATTGCTACTTCCCCACATCTAATTATAAACTAAGCTCTACTCTAACAGTTTGCTAACGCGAAACTTACCCTAGAAAAAATACTGAGTATATTATTGTTCCGTAAGAAAAAAACTATAACTATTATTTGTATATAACCTAGCCTAATTATTATCAAGTTTCTAACGCTCCATTCTGCGCTGTTCTCGCAAGCGTCTCACCTTCTTCCTTGCATTTCGATTCTTCTTCCTCTGCGTGTCGCATATATGCTGCAAAAAATTATCATGGGTTGGTACGGCGTTGGTGGGGCGAGAAATTAGCCTAGTTACTATAGGATCCATTGTGCGCTCCTCTAACTGGTGCTGTTGCTTTCGTCCTCGCCCATCGACGCTGTGCCATCGCCATATCTCGGCTGAGGGGTCGGCTCTAGTATATCTTTGTATTTTCGTTTTTCTAGGTCATCCCTTAACACGATTCGTGTTTACTCCATATATATTTTCTATGTAGATACATGGGTATCGTTTCCTCTCGCGAGACGTGATCGGGGAATCATGGGGATGGCCGTAGGGGAAAAAAGGTTAGGGGTACTAATTGTTCTTTAATTGCTCCATTGATACATCTCACGGGACGCCATTTGTATATAGTATTCTATAGATACGTTAAGCGCCATTTTCTATATATCCGACTTTTGTATGATACCAGACGCTGTATCGTGTCTTCTGCGGCAGCGTGGGCGCTCAGCAATGGGTGGCCTAATTGTTAAAGTAGACCGTTGCTCCCGGCATTATTATCAGCAGTGGTTGCTGAACTGCCGCAGCGGCTGCTGCTTACTTGATGGTTCGCTCCATCATTGGCTGCGTGACGATCACCTCCTCGTTTGCTTGCGCCTACCTTCTGGTACCTCAACCTCTTCCGACAACTGACGTGTCGTCTTCGTTTCGCATCTATCGTCCTCTACCTCTCAAGACGAAACGACAGGGGTCGACCGCCGCAAGCAGGACGTGTCACACCTGTAGCAGAATAGCTTGGTTCTGGGGTGTGGGCAGGCGGAATAGCGGTGACCATTATCGCCGCAGTTCTAGCAGTACGTTGCTGTTGACTCGCCTTAGCCAGAACCATCTGCCCCTGCTGGACCTATGAAGGACCGGTTTGACACCCTTCGCAGACCTGTGAGTGGCGTTGTGGGGGATTGACGGGTGAGGCCGTATGGGCGGAACGAAATTGGGGGTGGGACGATAAGGCAATCCATTAGACCTGGGATTTTGTTGTGGCTTGCGGGAATAACTGCTTCTATCGTTTCTTCATCCGCCAAGCTATGAATAGTTTTATCTACTCCAAAGTGCCCTGAGGTCAGAGTGTTATGACGCTCATGGACGACTCGCTCATTGTCGTTAGAGGGTACCACGAGCTTCCAGTCATCCTGGTCGTAGCCCAGCACTTTTGCGATTTCATTTGGGCGGTGTTTGTATAGGCATCCGCCCTTAATCGTCCAATCGGAGTATAATTGTGGGTGTTTTTGAATTTCAGCACTCCTTTACCGGTACCACTTGTCCATGTCAAGGGCTGTGAGGGTAGCGGTAGAGGACTCGGGGTGTTAAGGGGGCCTTGACAGGGCGTCTGGCACGTGGTAAAGTGCTCCCTTTTTGTGGACGATTTCCATGTTGTAGGCCTGGAGTGCTGTTGCCCACCTAACTAGGCGTCCTGTTGGGTCCTCTATTATGTTTAGCCACTTAAGGCTACTGTGGTCCGTTATTACTGTAAACTTCTCGCCGAGTAGATACCCGCGGAATTTTTCTACTGCCCACAGAACGGCTAAGAGCTCCTTTTCAGTGACGGTGTAATTCACTTCTGCTGGTGTTAAATCCTGCTTGTGTGCAACCGGCTGCTCTTCGCCGTGGTGTTCTTGGCTTAGCACCGGACCTAAGGTGTAATTACTCGCATCGATTTGCAAGATATATGGCTTGTTCTGCACGGGGCGCGCTAGCATAGGCGCTTGCGTCAACAGGATTCTGAGCTTGTCGAAAGCTTCCTGTTGCGCTGGTCCCCAGTGCCACTTGATATTCTTTTTCAGAAGTTTTGTGAGGGGCAGCTTTATTGCCGCTAAGTCCTTTACGAACCTAGCGAACCACCCAACCATGCCTAAAAAGGCCCTTAATTGTCTCAGGTTGGTATGCTTTGGATATTCTCTCACTAGGCGAATTTTATCTGGGTCAGTATGCAGACCGTCCGCGTCTACTATATACCCTATGTACTTGACCTCCAGGCAGCAAAACTCGGATTTCTCCTTGTTTATCTGCAATCCAATTTCGTTAAGGCGGGTGAGTACTGTTTTCACCTAGCGAATGTGCTGCTCGAAGGTCTTCATAGCGACGATAATATCGTCCATATAAACGAAGACGTTCGGTTCCCACGCTGGCCCGACAACAAGGTCCATACCGCGCTGAAAGGTGGCCGGGGCGTTCGTTAGCCCATAAGGTAATCTATTAGGAGTGTGAATAAGTCTTTCCCGTTTTTTGTAAGAGATGCGCCACCAATACTGTGCGAGTATTCAATGGTTACATATGTCATAATCAAAGCTTATTCATATGTCAACAATTCCATACTAACACATTAGTTAAAATTTTTTCGCATCATAAATTTTTGATATCGTGAAAATGTCGAAATTTGAGCCGAGTCGACGTCATTTGCGGGAAGTTTCACTTTATTGGTTCAATTTGCAGAAATCTGCTGCCGAGACGCATCGATTGCTTCAGGAGGCTTATGGAGAAGGTTGTGTCGATGATTCAAGTGTTCGCGGATGGTTTCGACGCTTCAAAAGCGGTGATTTCGACGTGGAAGACAAGGAGCGTTCCGGGCGGCCGCAAATCTTTGAAGGTCGAGAATTGGTGACTTTGCTTGATGAAGATTCTTGTCAAACGCAAGAAGAACTTGTTGAAGCATTGGGAGTTGACCGAACAACCATTTCCAAGCGTTTGAAAGCCATGGGAATGATCCAAAAGCAAGGAAATTGGGTGCCGTACGAACTGAAGCTGAGAGACGTCGAACGGCGTTTTTTCACTTGCGAACAGCTGCTTCAGCGACATAAAAGAAAGGGTATTCTGCATCGTATCGTGACTGGCGATGAAAAGTGGATACGTTACGATAATCCGAAGCGAAGAAAATCATGGGGACTACCCGGCCATGCATCATCATCGACGGCCAAGCCAAATATTCATGGCGCCAAGCTCATGCTCTGTATATGGTGGGACCAGCTAGGTGTGGTTTACTATGAGCTTCTGAAACCGAATGAAAGGATCACAGGCGAGGTCTATCGACGACAATTGATGCATTTGAGCCGCGCACTGCGAGAAAAACGGCCACAATACTCCGACAGGCACGACAAAGTTATTTTGCAACATGACAATGCTCGCCCACATGTTGCACCGCCGGTGAAAACATACTTAGAAACGCTCAAATGGGAAGTCCTACCCCACCCGCCGTATAGTCCAGACGTTGCTCCGTCTGATTACTATCTTTTCAGATCGATGACGCATGGCCTGGCTGACCAGCACTTCCATTCCTACGAGGAAGCCAAAAAATGGGTGGATGACTGGATAGAGGCCAAACCGGTCGAATTTTTTCGCAACGGGATTCGTATGTTGCCAGAAAGATGGGAAAAAGTTGTAGCTAGCGATGGCCAATACTTTCAATAATTCATTTGTAACCATTTTTTCACAATAAAGGCTCAAAATTTGAAAGAAAACGGGAAAGACTTATTCACATACCTGATAGTATATTGAAAGTGACTTTTTTTCTTGAATAATTTATATTAAACTTAATAATTTGTGTCATAAAAATAAATAAAGTTTTTTAAATCATTTCAATTGTAATGTTACAGAAAATATCACGGCTAAAATACTATCAAGGTAATATTTCATATGTATCTGTATCTCTTTAAAATTACTTTCTACGATAGTTTAAAATAAGGTACGTTTGGTGTATTCTAATTCTTTATCATTTGAAACTTTTCTTGAATGTAATACATTTATAAATATCATCAATGTATTGTATTTATTTTTATTATCAATGTATTGTATTGTATAAATGAAATATTCTCCTAATTAGTCTTCTCAATCAATTACTCAAAACAATTGCGGAAGCAAGTGAGTTGATAGTTTCAATAAGACTTGAAACTTGCCATTATAATGTAAGTGGTGTGAACAACAATTTATAGTTTTATTATTTGTATATATGTCTAATTTAAGCAAAAGAAAATATTCAAAAAAAAGTTTGCATAGTCAAATATATGTAAATATGTAAGTACAAGTTCGTGTAAGTTTAAGAACTCAGATTGGCTTAACAGTTTCTGTCAAAAGCATATTTTATTAATTAAATAACAGAAAAAAGTAAATATATATATATATATATATATATATATATATATATATATATATATAGATTTCCTAAGAATGAAATAATATTATAGGATTCTGTTAAATTATTTCTAATTTAACAAAAAAAATTATTGAAACCAATTTTTACATAGTCAAGTATATGTATGAGAACCAATTCGTATAAGTTTCGAAATGATTACTTATTATTATTCAATAAAAAAGTTACTTATTAAAAGTGTGTCCATGCACTCACTTATTTATAACGTGGGAATACAGTACTATGAAAATATAATTTCAAAATTATTTTGACATGTACTTGCAGGCCCATCTTTAAAACGCTTATGGTAATGAAATATTGAAGAATCGTATCTTTTGCAGAACAGTACACAAAATAAACTATAGTTCCCAGTCCACCGAATGAATTCAAATTAATTAATTGTACGTTGGATAATATGAAAATACGTTGAATAGTTTAATTTATTCTTATTAAATTTATTGTTATTAACGTAAATTGTTTATTTTCTCGAAGAAACTTAAATCTACTACAACACCATCAATATGGATTTTAAGTTAAGAAATAGTAGATGAATAGCTGACAATTCAGTAAGATAAAATTATTAGATTTAACTGTGGTCCAGACTATATAACATCGATGTCTTTAGAATTTCTACCTATCAATACATAATTGTTTAAATATTGCAAACTTTTATAAGTAAGCACAGTTAAATTACGAAACTAAGAAGATGACTTCAGTAATGTTTGTTGTCATCATGATTTTTAACATATATTTCGTTATATTTTCTTTAATAAATTAATTTATTGTCAGGAAATAAATTTAAACTGTTTTTCTTAAATTTTTGTATTTTAGTATCTTGTTTAATATCTTAATGTAATCTATTACTTTTTAGATCACTATGCTCTGTGCTTGAAAGCAAAAACATTAATATTTGAAAAATTATCATTACTCAGATCCTCAATTACATTTTCATAACATTACAAGTATTTTTTCAGATAAATTTTTAGTAATTTCACAAGATTCTATTACTGCTTTGATAGAAGGTACAAATCTATTGAAATTGAAAACTGGTTTTCAACTGATTTTAAAATGATTTCAAATAATTTTCTTCATAAATGATTTCAGTTATTGCAAATGATTTAAATTGATTTTAAACGCTTTTCGAATGACTCGTGTGAAAGAGTCCAACGATTTCACACAGTAAACAGGACCACCGTGTAATTTAATATGAGTAGCTATTTTGTGGAAAAACTGAAATAATTTAGTATCTACGATTCCCATGTTTACGAAAAAACTTTCCAATGACGGGTCCGCAAGTACATGTCAAAATAATTTTTAAATTATATTTTTATAGTACTGTATTCCCACATTATAAATAAGTGAGTGCATGGGTACATTTTTAATAAGTAACTTTTTTATTGAATAATAATAAGTAATCATTTCGAAACTTACACGAATTGTTTGTCATACATATTTACATAACTTGTTTATGTAAAAATTGGTTTCAATAAATTTTTTTGCTATATTAGAAATAATTTAATATAATACTGCAATATTATTTTATTCTTAGGAAATCTATATAGATTTACTTTTTTCTGTTATTTAATTAATAAAATAAACTTTTGACAGAAACTGTTAAGCTAATCTGAATTCTTAAACTTACACGAATTGGTACTCATACATATTTACTTATACTTGACTATGTAAAAAATTTTTTTGAATATTTTCTTTTGTTGAAAATAGAAATATTTACAAATAATAAATCTATAAATTGTTGTTCGCGCCGCTTACATTATAATGGCAAGTTTCAAGTCTTATTGAAACTATCAATCCTATCCTGACATTCAGTTTTGCCTTACTGAAGCGGACAACGAAATATCAATATGAGTCCCAATACTACGGATAAGGACTGTCCTTTTATGCCTTAGTTTTCTACCTGCAATCAAGTTTGGACACTGAGAACTATAAGTAAGGTATGCTTCCGTAGTGGGGGCAGATATTTACCAGAGTTTTACTAGACTGCTGCTAAATACGCTTGTTTTACTTCCTTGTGAGAATATCGAACTATAGACTTGGAGAAGCTCGACTTAGCTTACCGATATTGCTCTTGGAAGGTGTTGAAGTCCTACTTGACTTATATTCAGTCATCTTATCCTCTTATATCAGTTGTTTTTAAGCATCGCAGGTTTATGAGTAATTGACTGAAAAATCTAATTAAGAAAACATTTCATTTATAGAAATAAATACAATACATTGAGTATATGGATAAATGTATTATATTGAAAAGAAGTTTCAAATGATAAGGAATTCGAATACACCAGACGTACCTTATTTTATACGATCGTAGAAAGTAATTTTAAAGAGATTTCAAAAATTTTTGAGAGTTATATCTAATATATTTATATTATGAAATCTTATTTGTTCTTTGTATATTATTATAAATAATATATTTTTTCTTATTTGATTAAGGAAACAATCGTAAATATACTATTACCAGACCCATATATGTAATTTTTACAAATGAGCTCATTAATGATCTTAATAGAATTAAAAACATTTTTATATATTTTTGAAGAATATTTTACAATACTATAGATTTTTTGAAATATCAAACCTTTTTTGATATATAAGATCTGATTTTCAAAGAATACACGAACTTCCCCCTGAAAGTCATCGACAGACACCTGGCAGCGTGTTCTAACATCCAAATACCAAATCTACCCAGGCAAGTCGTCGACAGACACCTGGACATCGTAATCTACCGTTCTAATACGAATCTCCCCGTAGAAGTCGTCCCGACACACCTGGACATCGCATTCTACTGTCCAAACATTAAACTGCCCGCAGAAGTCGTCGACAAACACCTTAACATCATGTTCTACTGTCCGAACACGAAACTTCCCGTAGAAGTCGTCCCGATACATCTGGACATCGTATTCTACCATCCAAACACGAAACTACCCGTGGAATTCGTCCCCACATACTTGGATATCTGTTTCTACCACCCGAACACGACATTATGATTTAGTAGTAATTGAGTCTATTACATATATTATAATATTGCTTTATACATACAACGGCATATAGTATATATACAAATAGTAATGCATATATATATATATATATACATATATATATATATATATATATATATATATATATATATATATATATATATCAAATTCGACTTGATTTAGTTAGTTAATACTGGAAATTACACAAATCTAGTGAGTATTTACCGAATGAATAGAATGAAATAACTAGAAAGATAATGAAAACGGAGATAAAAAAATTCACTGCTTAATCACTTTAGTATAATGAAAGTTTATTATATAAAACTTTTTTTGAATTGAAGTATAACAGAATAGCTTTCTTTTAAGAATAATTAGAAGTACTATAATGGTTTAATAATGCTGTAATAATTATATGAAGATTTTGAAACCGAATATCAATGGTTATATAGCACGGTCGTCCGAAGACTATAGTACCTATATTAGCCATCCGAGTTCGACCGCGCTCCTTGACATATTTATATACATTACGTTTCAAATATTTCATATTTCATGTAACTATTATACTTATTGCAGTTGCAATATAACAAATACACAATATATTATATCTGATATATCTTAATTCGTTTCCCGCATGTGCTAATATATTAATTTCTATTGCAATTGAAATGTTTCGTAAGCATATTGACAAAAATATGCCGACTACAGAAATGTTTTTGGCGAAGTTTATAATTTGGAACATACGAGGGTGGTTTGATAAGTCCGTGACTTTTAAGAAAAAAACAATTTATTTAAACAATTTTTTTTTATTTTTCAATATAGTTTCCTCCCAACTCGATACATTTATTCGAGCGGTATTTAATCTTTTTTAAGCCTTCCAAAAAGTAACTTTTGTCAAAATCCTCAAAATAATCATTTGTGGCAGTCATAACCTCTTCATTTGCTGAAAATCTTTTACCACTAAGCCAAGTTTACATGTTTGGAAATAGAAAACAATCGAACGGTGCTAAGTCTAGAGAATAAGGTGGGCGAAGAAAGAATTCACCGCGTAAGCCTGTAAATTAGACTGTTGCTATAGCACTCGAGTGAGCTGGTGCGTTTTCGTGGAAAAGCACTTTTGTCTTCACCAGATGGGGCCGATTTTCCTTCAGTGTGGCTTCAAATCTATACAATAATGAAGCATAATACTGTTCTGTAATTGTTTTTCCCTTCTGTAGGTAATCGATTAGTATTATACTCCGTGAGTCCCAAAAAACTGTGGCCATGATCTTACTGGTTGATGGAACAATTTTTGCTTTTTTCGGAGCAGGTTTTCCATATTCAGTCCACATTTTTGACTGCCTTTTCGTTTCTGGCATATATTGATGAATCCATGTTTCATTAACAGTAACATAACGGTGCAATAATTCGGTTGGATTACGCTGAAACATGTCCAAACATTGTTTAGATGCAACAATGCGTGAACGTTTATTGTCGACTGTGAGCAAACACGGCAATGAGCAATGAGCTGTGTTAAATGCGAACGCTATGTCGGGTAGGAATCGATCCCATGATCTCTGGTTTTCGCCTACATATTTTGAAATCATCGTTTATATTACTCGGTTTGCCGTTTTACAAGGTTACACTGCGGTGTATATGGAGGTGAGCATCGGTGTATGATTTTCGATTGTTTTAATAATGTTAAAAAATTCTTACTTATAAACTGTCGTCGATTATCAGATATTATCGTCTTAGGGCACCCATGTCGTAGAATTATTTGCTCACGAACTGCATTTGACACGGCTTCTCCTGTAGTTTTACGCAGCGGTCGTAGTTCAATCCATTTTGTTATTTTATACTGCATAACTAAGAGCCAAGTATTTAATTTTGTCGAACGAGGTAGTGGTCCGATTAAGTCGACAGATACTATTTCCCAAGGTTGTTTGACTTGGGTTGCGTGAATCACAACCGCATGTGCTTGCTGTGATGTTTTGTATTGCTGACATACATTACAATTTCTTACATATATAGCAGCCATTCTGAGCATGTCTGGCCAATAAAATAATTTTCGTAGGCGTGCAAGTGTCTTTGCAACAACTAGATGTCCCGCAGTCGGATCGTTATGCATTTTTTCTGGTACGTCATTTTGTTCACATTTTGGAACACATTTTTTCCATTGTGTCGATTCGTCTATCTCATTAAAGTCAAGTGTATGTAATATGTGTTTGTATAGTTTATTATTCTTTATACAGTAGTCGGGATTATTTTCCGGGTCGGCTGTGACTGTTGTTAAACATTTTATTTACCAGTCTTCGTCGGGTGTGTTTATATTACAAATTTCTACGGGCTGTCGAGACAGTGTATCGGCGAACAGATTATCGTTGCCTGGCCGATATTTAATTTTAAAATCGTATTGATTAAGTTCGAGCGCCCATCTGGCTAAACGTCCTGATGGATTTTCTATTTTGTTTAACCATTTTAAAGCCTGGTGATCGGTCAGTATAATAAAATGGTACCCTTCTAGATAGTCCCTGAATTTCCAGATGCTCCATTTTATGGCCAAATACTCAAGCTCAGTTGCAGAATAATTTTTTTCTGCTGACGTAAGAGTGCGACTAGCATAAGCAATAATACGTCCCGCTTTGTCATACGGCTGGGTAAGGGCGGCTCCTAGTCCTTCTCTGCTTGAATCAGTCAGGAGAACGAACGGTTTTTCCCAGTCTGGGCAGGCAAGGATCGGTGCTTTTGTTAATAAAGTTTTAATTTCATCAAATGCTTTTTGCTGCATTTCTACCCATTCCCATTCCGTTTTTTTCTTTATTAGTTTATGTAGAAGAGCAGCAACATTGGAAACGTCTTTTAGAAATCGTCAGTACAAGAAATTAGTCCCATAAATCTTTGAATTTCTTTTGAGTTTCTAGGCGGAGATAAATTAGCGACGGCTGCCGTTTTTCCGGATCGGTGTGCAGACCATCTTTATCTACAATGTGACCTACATTGTGGACGGACAAAATTGCATTTTTCGAAATTCGGTTTCAGTTTGGCGTTTCTTAGACGTTGAAACACTTTTTTAAATATTTTTAAATGGTCCTCAGAGGTTTTTGAAATGATGACAATGTCATCCAGGTATGCAAAAACATTTGGGGACATTTGGGCGGTAATCACCTGATCCAATAATCGCTGGACTATTGCAGGTGCGGAGTGTAAGCCAAAGGACACGACGGTGAATTCAAATAATCCCTTGCCAGGGACGGTAAATGCGGTAATCGGTCGACTTTCTGATGTAAGTGCTACCTACCAGTAGCCACTTTTCAAATCAATGGTAGATAGATATCTGGCCTCTGTTAATTTATCTAAAGTCGCGTTGATTTGCGGTAATGGGTATGCATCTTTTTTCGTGACATAATTAATTTTCCGAAAGTCTACGCAAAAACGATCCTCGACATTTTTCTTTTTTACCATTCCGATAGGAGAACTCCATGGACTGCTGAACTGCTTCCGAATGTATGATATTTTGCATAGTCGGATTCTTTGGTCGATATTTTTCTTAATTGGAGTAGTTTCTTCCATTATAATTTTATGTTGCAACAATGACCTTGCTCCTATTGTGTTTTCTAACTTTTGTTTTTCTTCAGCAATAAATTTGTCCATTATTATTTTTTCATGTGGCTTTAAGTGTGTTAAACCACGGTCTTTTATTTCACAAATATGTTTGGTTGTTGCATTTTTTATTTGAAAAATAATTCAATTATTTATTCGAATTTCCGTATTTAATTTTCTTAATACATCCATTCCGAGAAGCATTGGTTAATTTAAAGTGTTCAATACCAAGAAATCTTGAAAAAGCCGTAATCCTTTTGTATATATCTGCCCCGAAATTAAATCACCTAATTAGCCATCGGCTAATACGGCTATTCTATTGCTTTCCTTGTTTTGAAAGCCATAACGTAAACAAACTTCGGCAATTTCTTTACTTACGTATGAACTGACGGATCCCGTATCGATAAGTGCATTTATCTCATAGTCACCTATCATTACTTTTGTGAATAATCGATTGTCTAGTTCGTAATTTTGTTTTCGGGCCGGGCCTGCAGCATTACAGGACCGGCCCTTTTTCCATTTCCCTGTGCATGGCAGTTGCAGTCACGAGTGAATATTCCGTCCTTACCGCAGTATGAACAGAATAGTTTTCTCGCGTTTGTGCATTTAAATCGGTCGAGTCCGCGCTCTTTGCATTACCAGCAACATAGCGTTCTATCGTATATAACTGATATATTATATTTTCATGTCGCGCTCGGCTTATTAACATTTGTTTTGTTTCGGTGTGTGAATTCACTGGGTGAGTTGGCATTTAATTTTGCCTCGATTTCGAACTGCTCTTTGCTTTTCAGATACTCTTCTACTTTCTGGATTATATGCACCATTTTAGTAACTGCGTTCTTCGGGACATGTATACGATATTCGGCTCGCATATTGTAATAGATCGTCTCTATTTGTTTCGCTTCATCGTACCCTCCTCGGCGTCGCATAAGTGTCATAACAGTGTTTACGAATGATCGTATTCTTTCTGTTATTGCTTGTTTTCTATTACTATTTTGTAGGTCGAGATTTCTTAATTCTTCCGGTGACAAGTAGAAATTTTGCAGTTCCGTTTCAAGTTCCTCTAATGTATTTACGCTTGCTGCATAGTTTCGATGCCACAGTTGTGCATTGCCTCGAAGTAACTCGAGATATCCTTGCAAAATTTGTTCGTCTGTATATCTATATGCCTTTTGTAATTTTCTTACACGTTCGAGAAATGCATATAAATCTTTCCCATCAAAATGACAATTCCATTTTCTCATTTGGTCGAGAACTCTCGTAGTTGGATTTGTCGTTTCTCCAGTGTGAATTGCTGTGTTAAAAATTTGGTTATTTTCCCATGCCATTCTATTTATTGGCGATAATGTATTAGTTGTAGCGGACGGGGTACCTGGGCTATTTTTCTCATTTCGCAGTCGTTGTAATTCTGCTTCTAATTTTTCTAATTCTTCGGTTCTATCCAAATCTTTTTTGTATTCTGGAGCATCAGCTGGTTTATTATATCCTTCCAGATGTGTTCGTACGTACGATACCAATCGTGATTTTAATAAAGTTACACTGCCTTCACTATCTACGTTTATTTTTGTCTATTGATCTATCAACTCATCTTTAGTGAGACGGTATATCCATGATACGCGAGGGGTAGACATTTTTCTTAAACAAAATTTTAATTTATAAAAGAAGTTTAATTTTTGGTCTTACACTTTTAATTCTAACGTTGTAGCTCAAGTCATTCACCGGATTTTTTATCAGGTCCCTGTTCGGGCGTCATGTAACGTTCCGTCTCCTTCCGCCTTACTTTTTACTGGAGCCTGGCTCTTTCCCCCGCGCCGCGCTACGAAGCCCTCAGCGCTCCCCCTTCGCCGCGCCGCGCCGCTTATGACTTCGTGAGTTCAGCGGTTCGCGAGTAAAATATAATATAATAATTTGCGCGAGTCTATATGCTCGTCGCACCCCACTTAATGGCCAGACACTCGAGCTCTATTGCAGAATAATTTTTTTCTGCCAGTGTAAGAGTGCGACTGGCATACGCAATAATACGTTCGTTTTTTTCGTATGATTGTATAAGGGCGGCTCCTAGTCCTTAGGTACTTGCATCGGTTTGTAATATAAATGGCTTCTCCCAGTCTGGACAAGCAAGAATTTGTGCATTTGTTAATAAATTTTTTATTTCATCACATGCTTTTTGTTGCATTTGGCCCCATTCCTATTTAGCGTTTTTCTTTATTAGCTTATATAGAGGAGCTGCAACATTTGATATGTCCTTTAAAAAACGTCTATACCACGATGTTAATCACATAAATCCTT